>ML662454.1:5474725-5903638 GCA_007570785.1 Antilocapra americana
TGTGTGTGTGTGTGTGTGTGTGTGTGTGTGTGTGTGTGTATGTTGCTCATAGTATCGAATGGTTTGTGGCCCTTAATAACCCTCCGGCTGTGGAAAGATTTTAGTTTCCAAAGTTTTCAAGATGCATTTTAACAAGTATAATGTGAGCATGTAACTTTGGAGTGGCACATCCCGAGCCCATGTCATTTAGAGGAACCCTTTCCTTATTCTGCAAAAGGAGCGAACCTAAACAAAACAGCACTTCTTTTCTTTCCAGCGTTCTTCTCTGCCATGAGGGCTCCCTTTCCTCTTCTCTTCCAGAACTTGCTTCCATTCTTACGTAGTTCTTCTCCCCAAGGACTGCTCTCAGAATAAGTAAATACACCTATGATTCAAAGAGACAGACTAGCTACCAGACTCTTGGGGAATTATGATAGAAAGGCACACTCAGGACAGGAAGAATTTGAATTTTAAAACTTCCTCTCTTCCTCCTTCCTTCTGTGCTCTCCACACTCTGGGTGAGGGCCTCAGAGGGATTCAGCTCCAGGCTTGAGTTTGTCTCTGTCCTGACAACGTGACACTTTAATAATTTAAACCATTTTTATTCTCCCAAAACACATGAACGCGTATTATTATGAGCTTCCTTATCCCCTTTCCTCTTCCTTTAAACTGTTACCTGCTAAAAGCCCTTCATGGCATGTCAGTGTCCAATGATACTGGGAGTTTTTTGTTTTTTTCAATCCTTGGACATTGTCACTCTTCAGAATAATGAGGAATGAATAGGGCCAGATGCTTTTCTTGTGTATCAGTATTAACTACAGGGAATTCTAGTCACTTTGGAGGGAGGTGAGGTTGGAGAAGAGATGACATTTCATATGCAGAAGGGATTATGCTATTGTACCAGGAGAAAAAAGGAGTCAGAGGACCTTATGGTCCGGAGGTTTGAGAAAAAACAAAATAGGGTATCTAGACAAAAGAGTTTAAACAAAATTCAGGAGATAAAACCAAAAGCCATTTGAGGGTCCATCAGAGTTTCTAGAAATTATTCATCAAGTTTATAGATGTTACACAGACACAAATCCCGAAGCCCCTGAGAACATAATGTGAAAGTCGCTCCGTTGTGTCCGACTCTTTGCAACCCCATGGACTGTAGCCTGCCAGGTTCCTCTGACCATGGAATCCTCCAGGCAAGAGAACTGGATTGGGTTGCCATTTCCTTCTGCAGTGGACCTTCCTTACCCACGGATCAAACCCAGGTCTTCTGCATTGTGGGCAGATTCTTTCCTGTCTGAGCAGCCAAGGAAGCCCCCCGAGAATGTAAGGATGATAAATGTGACCTTCATCAGGAAAAACCCTCCAGAGATTAAAAATTTATAGAAATTAAACGATGTATCTGAATTGAATGCTTCTCAATTAGTAGATTTTGTTTTTAAAGTATTCAACAATAGGGAACAATGGCAGAAGCAAGGAGATGCAAAAGGGAATGAAGGGTTCTCTGGCAGCATTGAAAGTGAGTAACCTAAGGAGGGCTTCCCAGGCTGCTCAGTGGTGAAGAATCTGCCTGCCTGTGCAGGAGACGTGGGTTTGATCCCTAGGTTGGGAAGATCCCCTGGAGGAGGAGATGGCAACCCACTCCAATATTCTTGCCTAGGAAATCCCATGGACAGTGGAGCCTGGTGGGTTACAGTCCATGGAGTAGCAAAGAGTCGGACACGGCTGAGCAACTGAGCATGCATGCCTGTGGTTGCATTCTAATTCTGGAGTCTAGAACCCTCTGAACCTTGGAGAAATGACTAAACTTGTCCACATTTGCCTAGTTTCAAGTGATTAAAGACTGACTGTCTCACGAAGTAGTCTGAGATAGCCCTCACAGAAGAGAGCCTCTTATATAATACACAGAGAACTAAAGAACAGGGGAAATGCATTCTTAAGTGGGTTGCAAAGGCTTAAATCATGTGAGTAAAGATCTTATCTTGCACAAATTACTTAAGTAAAATTTTAAGGGTCTGCTCTTTTTAGGCTGATGGTCTGCAAAGACATTTCTGGGATAATCGCCAAGGTCTGTTTCACTCTGACAGGTGTGGACCCAGCTCAGTCCTCAGTGGGTAACTGTGTTTGCTCACACCGTCAAACAGGTAAGGGGCTTCCCCCCGTGGCTCAGTGGTAAAGAATCCGCTTACCAGTGCAGGGGGTGCGAGAGACCGAGTTTCCATCCCTGGGTTAGGAAAATCCCTGGGAGTAGAAAATGGCAACCCACTCCAGTATTCTTGCTTGAAAAAATTCCCTGAACCGAGGAGCCTGGTGGCCTACAGTCAGGGGGTTGCAAAGAGTCAGACCTGACTGAGCGACTAAACACGCACACAAAGGAAAGTGAGGCTTCAGAGGGACGCTCTGGGCTCAGTGAGGCTGGGAGGGAGGCCAGGCCAGGAATGTGGACTGGAGAGGGGCTGGACTCGATTTATTCAGAAAAGTAAAAAGCAATGACATGCATCGTCATGTGGCTGAAACTAGAGCATAAGCAAGAACAGCTTATAAGGCAGAATGAGTAGGAAAGGAATGAATGGGTTATCCCTACCCCACAGAATTTCTCCTGTTTATAAGTACTATCTGTCCTACTTTCCAAGTCAGAAAATCCTTGATGACTTTCTCTCTCTCTCTCATTTGCCCTTATCCAGTCAACCACTCAATTCCATTCAATCATCTTTAACTTGCATGCCCTATAACTCACCTCTTCCATTCCTACTGTCTTATCTTCACTGAAGGTCATTAACTCCTGTCCTCTCTTTTTTTATTAAAAAAGTCTCCTTTGTGGTTTTTCCACTATCACTTTCCAATAACCTTCACAGGAAAGTTAGTGCAAGAAAATTTAAGAACTCAATTGATATAGTATAAGATGCCCAAATATTTCTTACCTTCTCCACTATTATCAGATGCAAATTTGTGTATCTCTTGCTGAAGATTTTCTGACTGCATGTCTGAAGACCAGTGCTAAATGGTCTAAATGAGCCAGTGCTATGGGTATAGGCCAGCAAGGGGAGACAAAGCATTGTACCATGGAAGTAGTCCTTGCCTGCTGCTGGGAAGAGTTAATGGATTTATTTCATGGCATATGCATTGACATTTCAGCTCTATCACAAGTTTAATTCCTTAGCATTTCACATATCCATGTATAAAGCAAGGATATTAATACTGTGTTTCAAGATTACATGAGATAAGGACTTGGCATATTGTCCTGTATTGAATGTTCCATAAATTTGGAGCGGGGAAAGAGAATATATGGTTTATAAATCTGTTTGAGAACGCATGGGGGAAAGCAGAGACACCCATTCTGCTGATGCATTTTCTTTAGACTCCTGGCCCTATTATTGCATCAGTGTGTAAACGTGTGAATGTGTACATCAACCTTAATTCTTGTATAACTGGAAACTCTCTCCATCCTCCTAGTTTCCCTGCTGACTCCTTTATTTCACTGCCTTCCTCTTATTACTGGGAAATTTACTGATGTTTTCTTTTTCATTCCTTTTTCCAATTTCCCTCTCGCCAATTACAGTCATAGCTCCCAAACCCACCCATCATTTTTTCAATGAGCTTTATAACATCATAGATCTAGGAGAAGGCTTCAGACATTTTTTTGTTTTTATTGACTCCATTTTACAGTTGCAGAAACTGAACTCCTGAAAAGACAAAGTAGTTTTCCCAAAAATATGTTGCTATTTAGAAGCAGGAGCCAACCTGAAATTTAGGTGCTCTAAATTCACTCAGCAAATGCCCTTTACTTTACATGAGGCTGCTTCTGAGTACTTCAGATTCTTTGTTACACTATTGCTTCATCTTTTATCTATTCTTAATCCTTCCATAAATTCCATTTGCTTTTGTTCACTCGCAGCATACAATATATATTAACCTTTTTGTACTGTCTGAACTCTTAGGGTCATTACCTAGCTTTGCTATCGGACCACAAAAGTCCTTAAAAATTTAGGCTGATGTCTGAAGCTACCAGGCTTGTTATTACAGTGGACTCAGTCAAAGATGTTAGTCTGATACTGACATAAATACAAAAAAAAAAAAAAGGTATATCTTTCCTCAACTTCAAAAATAACTTCAAGGCAACCTACATTATTGTGACATTCCCTGCAGGTTTGGAGACCACAAGATTGATGATATGAAATAAAAAAGAGGGGCTCTTTGGACCCTTCATTTTCTCAGTTGCTAGCATTACTTTGACAAACATTTTGTCATTATTGCTTAGCAGAGGAATTGGAGCTTGTTTTTTTATATAAAAATTATTACCTTCCCTGAATAATAAAAATCAATAAAGTCTCTTCTTGTGTGAAGCCTCCAGACAACCTTCTCTCAACGAATAATTAAACATTTGAATCAATTCCAGGACTAGCCTATCGTTCATAGCTTTATGAAACTTTGCCACCTGACCATCTTTGTCTGAAATTTTGTTATTATTTAAAAGAGAAATAGCTTCTAATATGAGTTCTTGTGAAATTGAAACTCTCAACTCTATTTCATCTAAAGAGTGGAGCGAGGCAGGACTGATATTGCCCAGGGAAGAGAAACTGGTTCAGGCAAATCAAGACCTGACTTGAACTATCACAGAAACCTCAAACTGAACTAAGATTGAACTCATTTTTTTAAGCTCAAACACTCGCAGAGCTTTCTGGAAAACAATGGCAGGGAAACCTATTTAAACTGAGATCCTATAAAAGAAAGAAAAAAAGGTCATAAAATATGTGCATATGTGGTGGCAATGCTAAAAAAATACCAATGTAATAATACACACAGACTTAGTATGGTATCTGGGGACATTTTGAATTCAATAAAATTAATGTTCAAAAAAAGTGTCTCATTTTAGTCACTAGCAACTCATCTTGTTTACAAGTCTTTCTGTCTGCAAACCTAAGTCACTTAAATATTCATGTGCATAATTTAATCTGAGGGACCGAATCTTTTCCATCTCAAAACCTCCTCATGACTCTTAAAGACTGAACATCTAGACCCTACTACACACGCAGCTTTGTCTTCTCCTCATTATGTTCTTCCCAACAACATCGGTCTTCTGTTGGTTACTCAGTGAGCCGAGCTTTCACCTCCCCGCCACTCACCTTCAGAATATTTGCATCAGTGTCCACCTTCACCTGGAAAAATATCCCACTCTTAGAAACTTCCTGGTTAGTATTCTTTATTTTTCATGTTTTAGCTTCATTGTGGCTTTTTCATGATCTACTTCACTCCTAGATTACTTACATATCTCATGGCAACCTGTAATCTTCATTAAGTCACTTACCATAGTTTAAAATTAGCTACATGCTTATGTAATTATCTTGTTAATATCTGTCCTTCAGTGAGCTCTAAACTAAGACAGTGCTATGTCTGTCTTGTTCAGTGTTATCATAAAACACTATTAGATGTTTTGAAATGTGTTGAATGAAAGAGTAAATGGACTTATTTTTCTTTGCATTAAAAAATAAAGAAGATAGTATAATAATTTATCAAATATTGGATTTTAAGAATTAAAACATTCCTGGTAAATATGAACTAACCCAAATCACCTCAAATGTCCCCAAATAACGCCAACCATGGCAAATAATCTGATCCAGGTACCTAGGAATGTATAATTTTCCTATTTAGAAGTGATTTATAGTTCAAAGAGAGATATTTTTATATTCTTTCTTTTTTTAGGAGAGAAGGTAGGAAGTTTTACACAACTATTGGAAAGAGAGCAAGGAAAAGTATGGGGGAGAAAAATAAGTACAGTTATATAACAACTAGCAGGTTATTTAGAATTCCTGTCCAATAGAAATGTATAGTTGACATAAATTTTGGAGTAACCCATTCCACCCACCCACTTTTCATAGCACCACCAAATTATAAGTTAGGGCTGTCAGTATGGTGTTGCAGAAAGAACTCCAAGACCTATTCTTTCAAAAGAGACTCATTGAGCACTTGCTTCATGCCAAACATTGTACTGGACTCTGTGGACACAGCAAGAAAAATTATAGTCTGAGTTGTATACTAGGAAAACCACTTCCTATTTCAGATTAGTCCATTTGTTTCTCAAAGGTTCAGTTTCTTTATCTGTTAAAAAAAAAAAAAGTAAGTGAATTACCTTAATTATCTTAGTTTGTAAGATTACTTCTCTGCCTCTAACATTCTCTGTATCTATAATGTTAGGATCTATTATTTATTCATTCATTCACTCAACAAACATTTATTGAGCTCCTAGTGTAGATGTTAAAATAATACCTTTAAGCACTGGATATAAAACAGTACAAAAAGTGTAGTCCTTGTCCTCATAGAATTTGCATTTTATTGAGGAAGCCCATAATAAAAAGAATAGAGTATATAATAGATTAGAAGGTAAAAAGTACCACAGAAGGAAATAAGTAAAGAATAAAAATAGAGATCTCAGGAAGTAATGTATGCAATTTATAATAGGGTGACCAAGGCAGGCACGAAAAGAAGGTGAGATTTAAGCAAATATTGGATTGGCCAGAAGGTTCATCTGGTTTTTCCCATATTTCTTATAGAAATACCCAAATGAACTTTTTGCCAACCTAATACATCAAGGGGATATTTGTGACATATCTAGAGGAAGAATATTCCAGTCAAGGGAACAAGTTCAAAGGATCAGGGTACACATGTTCCTTGATGTTTAATGAACATCAAGGAGGTCATTGTGACTGGTGGGGAAAATGAATTGAGATCAGAGAGGTTTGAATCTCAGGTCACTTGGGTTCTTGTGGATCATTGCATTCTTAGTGGTAGGAAGACTCAATTGTTGGAAGCATTTGAGCAAATTATAAGTTAATCTCATAAATTAATCTGAATTTCATTTTAATGAAATTTATCTGGATCCTGTGTTTAGAACTGATGAGAATAAAGGAGGAAAAGTAGTTAGGAAGCTGTTGAAATAGTCCAAGTGAGAGATAAAGGTGATTTGGGTCATAATAGTGGCAGTGGAGGTGGTAAGGAATGATTAAATTCTGGATATAACTTCAAATGTAAGACCAGCAGAGTTAGCTACCAAATTGAAAGTGAAGTTTGAAAGAAAGAGAATACTCAGAATGACTTCATGATTTCTGGTCTGAGAAAATAAGGATAGAGTTATTAATAACTGAGATAAGAAACCTCTAAGTGGAATAGTTTTGGAGGTAGAAGAAGAGTAAATCAAGTATTCAGTTTTAGATTTTCATGTTGGTGGAGACTGTCATCAAGTTAAGGAAAATGGTCAGTGGGCATTATATATAATCTAATACTCAGAATTAGGCTTCTCTGGTGGCTCCACAGTGAAGAATCCACCTGCAATGCAGGAGATGTTGCAGGAGCTGTGGATTCAGTCCCTGGGTCAGGAAGATCCCCTGGAGGAGGAAATGGCAACTTAGTCCAGTATTCTCGTTTGAAAAATCTCATGGACAGGAGAGACTGGAGGGTTACAGTCCTTGGGGTTGCAAAAGAGTTGGACATGACTTAGAAACTAAACAATAACAATATTCAGAATTAAACAGAAAACTTAGATCATTAAGTATAGATGATATTCAAATTCGTGGAGTGAGATTATCATGGGAGTGAAAGGATACCAAGAACTTCAATACTAAGTCTGGAAATACACTGAAGGTAAGTAGTCAGTGAGATGAAGAAGAGCTGGAAAAAAGACTAAGAAGTAAGTAGCCAGTGAATGTGGAAGAAGGGTATGATGTTCTGGAGTAAAAGAGAAGAATATGTATCAAAGGGGAGCAGTGAGCACTTGTGTCAGATCTCGTTGATAGTTCAGCAGGGCAGCGTCAGCAGCTTTGCTCCAGTCTCCATGATGTGATTTATCAAATTGTATGTCAGGGTGGCACTGAAGGACCAATATGAGGGGAGTGGTAAAGATGGAAGCTGTATTATTCTTTAAGGACTTCAGACTTATGTTCAAGCATTGACCGGTGTAGGGCTTCCTTTGTGGCTCAGCTGGTAAAGAATCTGCCTGCAATGCAGGAGATCTGGGTTCAATCCCTGGGTTGGGAAGATCCCTGGAAAAGAGAAAAGCTACCCACTCCAGCATCATGGCCTGGAGAATTCCATGAACTATATAGTCCGTGGGGCGCACAGAGAGTCGGACACAACTGAGCGACTTTCACTTTCACATTGCTCAATATTGGGTCAAATACATGATGTATGTTAATGAATAACATCCAGTGGCTCAAAGATTACAGTCTTAGCTTAGCAATTAAGAATTCACATTAGGACCCATAACCAACTAGTTCTTCTAAGAGTAAAGACCAACTTCCATATATATGATGACGTCTAATCCTCCTATAACATCCCAGGCATTATCCATGGGCACACTGATAAACAGTTTGTAAAATGACACGTCTCTCTTTGTGTGTGGATTAAGTCACTTCAGTTGTGTCCAACTCTTTGCAACCCTATGGATTATAGTGAGTCAGCTATGCTCCTCCATTTGTGGGATTCTCCAGGCAAGAATACTGGAGTGGCTTGCCATGCCCTCCACAGCTGAGTCTCTTACAATCTCCTGCATTGGCAGGGGGGTTCTTGACCTCTACTGCCATCTGTTTTTTAAATGTATGTTTCAAAAGGTCATCCTCCAAAATAGGCATGGTTTCTCTCTCTCTTTTTTAGGGATAAGATCTTTAATTCCAAGCTAAACATATATTCCGGTTCTGATGACACATTTATATACATTTTACCAGGTGGTCCTATTGGTAAAGAACCCAGCTGTCAACGCAGGGACTCAAGAGACCCAGGTTCAATCCCTGGGACGGGAAGATGCCCTGGAGGAGGAAATGGCAACCCTCTCCAGTGCTTTTGCCTGGAGAATCCCAAGGACAGAGGAGCCTGGCAGGCTATAGTCCATGTGGTTGTGAAGAGTCAGACATGGCTAAAGTGACTTAGCATGCATGGTTATTTTATTAACTAATTATATGTCCAGATACTGAACATTCCTATGTGTCAGGACTGGTGAGGCTCAACAAAAATATGAGATGGCATAAAAAATACTTCCCCTTGGGTGGTTCAGTTGGATGTGAGGGGCTGACACTAAAAGAAATGTTACCAAGTTAACTGCAGGATAGATATCAGGATAAGGATTACTTGTTTCCCTTTCCCTGTCTGACTCTGTGGCTGTCTCCACTCTCGCTCACTCCCCCTTATTCAGTATTTTTTCTGGGGTGGGGGGTCACACTGCATGGCTAGTGGGACTTTGGTTCCCTGACCAGGGTTCTAACCTGAGGCATCAGCAATCAAAGCATGGAGTTCTAACTCCTGGACCACTGGGGAATTCTCTCTCTCCCTCATCCAAGATTTCCAGTTATTTTAGGGCTCGTCACGGGAGGATCATTGTGCACAGAGGAGACTTTGGAGTCCAGCAGGTCTGAACCGACTCTCACTCATGAGTAGTACAGTAGGAAACTCTCTCACAGGCAGGTCTATGGAGAGTTGGAATCTCAGAAGGCAACGTAACCAGAAAAAAAGAAAAAGGACCCACAGAATACATGGCTAACCGCAACTATGGAAAAGAGAACTTTCCCAGGAAAGGCTCTGACCTAACAACCTAGCATGCTGCCTGGCCAGCTCACAGAACAAAGGATTGAGCGAATACCAAAGGAGAGCTAGCGGCTGTGTACCAGCCCCTCCCCACCCAGAGGCAGAGAGGCAGCCAGAGCCAGAAGGCAAGGGGCTCCTGCAGTCTCAGCCCCGGAGACAGCATCCTCCACCAAACTGTGAGCAGGCTCCGAGCTGCGAACCATGTCCTCCTGAGATCCTGGATGGTTGGCACGCACCAGGAGGGCCGCAGCCTGAGATCGGCTCTCCGGAGGAGACGCATGGCAGACTTGAGACGGTGCTCTCAGGGCACACCTGGGAAACCAAGTGGCTGGGACCAAGGAGGTTATTAAGACGCAAGGCTCACCTGGGACAGTGTGCTTGCCAAGCGCCTGGTCGCCTGAGCTGCTCAGACCTGGGAAGGGCACAAAATTCCCATCCCACAGAGACTGAGCCAGAACTGTGTCTGAGTGTCTCCTGTGGAGGTACGGGTCAGCAGTGGCCTGCTGCAGGGGCAGGGGCTCTGGGTGCAGCAGACCTGGGAATGGCATAAGCCCTCTGGAGGCGATAGCCATTAACCCCCTCACAGAACCACCAGGACTCACACAGGACTGGGGAAGCAGACTCTGGGAGGGCACAGACAGAACCTTGTGCACCAGGGCCCAGGAGAAAGGGGCAGGGACCCCACAAGAGACTGACCCAGAGATGCCCGGGAGGGTCCAGGAGTCTCCGGTGGAGGCCTGGGGCAGCGGTGGCCTGCTGCAGGGTTGGGGGCCCTGAGTGCAGCAGTGAGTGCTTGGGACCTTTGAAGGAGGCTGCCATTATCTTCTTACCTCCCCCATAGTTTGGCCTCAGGTCAAGCAACAGGGAGGGAGCACAGCCCTGCCCATCAACAGAAAATTGGATTAAAGATTTACTGAACATGGACCCGCCCATCAGAACAAGATCCAGTTTCCCCCTCAGTCAGTCTCTCCCATCAGGAAGCTTCCAGAGGCCTTTCATTCTTCTCCATCAGAAGGCAGACAAGATGAAAACCACAATCTCAGAAAGCTAACTACACTGATCACATGGAACACAGCCCTGTCTAGATCAATGAAACTATGACCCATGTCCTGTGGGGCCACCCAAGATGGACAGGGGATGGTGGGGAGTTCTGACAAAACATGGTCCACGGGAGAAGGGAAGGCCTTGAGAACCCCATTGACATTATCAAAAGGCGAAAATGTATGACAATGAAAGCTGAACTCCCCAGGTTGGTAGACGCCCAATATGCTACTGGAGATCAGTGGAGAAGTAACTCCAGAAAGAAGAGACGGAGCCAAAGCAAAAACAACACCCAGTTGTGGATGGGATGGGTGATGCAAGTAATTTTTATGATATAAAGAGCAATATTGCATAGGAACTGGAATGTTAGGTTCATGAATCAGGCAAACTGGAAATGGCCAAACAGGAGATGGCAAGAGGGAACATTTTAGGAATCAGTAAACTAAAATAGACAGGAGTGTGTGAATTTAACTCAGATGACCATTATACCTACTACTCTGGGCAAGAATCCCTTAGAAGAAATGGAGTAATCATCACAGTCAACAAAAGAGTCTGAAATGCAGTATTTGGATACAATCTCAAAAATAACAGAATGATTTCTCTTCATTTCCAAGGCAAACCATTCAGTATCACAGCAATCCAAGTCTATGCCCCAACCAGTAATGCTAAAGAAGGTGAAGCTGAACGGTTCTGTGAAGCCCTACAAGACCTCCTAGAACTAACACTCCCAAAAGATGTCCTTTTCATTATAGGGGACTGGAATGCAAAAGTAGGAAGTCAGGAAACACCTGGAGTAATAGGCAAATTTGGCCTTCGAGTACAAAACAAAGCAGGTCAAAGACTAACAGAATTTTGCCAAGAGAATGCACTGGTCATAGCAAACACCCTCTTCCAACAACACAAGAGATGACTCTACACATGGACATCACCAGATGGTCAATACCAAAATCAGATTGATTATATTCTTTTCAGCCAAAGATGGAGAAAATCTATACAGTCAACAAAAACAAGTCTGGGAAGAGACTGAAGTTCAGATCATAAACTCCTTATTGACAAATTCAGACTTTAATTGAAAAGTAGGGAAAACCACTAGACCATTCAGGTATGACCTAAATCAAATCCCTTATGATTATACAGTGGAAGTGAGAAATAGATTCAAGGGATTAGATCTGATAGACAGAGTACCAGAAGAACTATGGATGGAGGTTAGTGACACTGTACAGGAAGCAGTGACCAAGACCATCCCCATGGAGAAGAAATGCAAAAAAGCAAAATGGCTCTCTGAGGAGGCCTTACAAATAGCTGTGAAAAGAAGAGAAGCAAAAAGCAAAGGAGAAAAGGGAAGATATATCCATTTTAATACAGAATTCCAAAGAATAACAAGGAGAGATAAGAAAGCCTTCCTCAGTGATCAACACACACACACACACACGCACACACACACACATAAATAGAGAAAAACAAAAGAATGGGTAAGACTAGAGATATCATCAAGAAAATTAGAGATACCAAGGGGATACTTTTTGCAAAGATGAGCACAATAAAGGAGAGAAATGGTATGGATGTGAAAGAAGCAGAAGATATTAAGAAGAGGTGGCAAGAATACACAGAAGAACTATACAAAAAAAAGATCTTCATGACCCAGATAATCATGATTGTGTGGTCACTCATCTAGAGCCAGATATCCTGGAATGTGAATTCAAGTGGGCCTTAGGAAGCATCACTACGAACAAAGCTAGTGGAGGTGATGGAATTCCAGTAGAGCTATTTCAAATCCTGAAAGATGCTGCTGTGAAAGTGCTGCACTCAATATGCCAGCAAATTTGGAAAACTCAGCAATGGCCACAGGACTGGAAAAGGTCAGTTTTCATTCCAATTCCAAAAAAAGGCAATGCCAAAGAATGCTCAAACTACCTCACAATTGCAGTCATCTCACACACTAGCAAAGTAATGCTCAAAATTCTCCAAGCCAGGTTTCAACAGCACATGAACTATGAACTTCCAGATGTTTAAGCTGGTTCTGGAAAAGGCAAAGGAACCAGAGATCAAATTGGCAACATCCACTGGATCATCAAAAAAGCAAGAGAGTTCCAGAAAAACATCTACTTTTACTTTATTGATTACACCAAAGCCTTTGTTTTGCTTTATTGACTACACCAAAGCCTTAGACTGTGTGGATCACAATAAACTGTGGAAAATTCTTCAAGAGATGTGAATGCCAGACCACCTGACCTGCCTCCTGAGAAATCTATATGCAGAGCAAGAAGCAACAGTTAGAACTGGACATGGAACAACAGACTGGTTCCAAATCAGGGAAGGAGTACGTCAAGGCTATATATTGTCACCCTGCTTATTTAACTTATGCACAGAGTACATCATGGGAAATGCTGGGCTGGATGAAGCACAAGCTGGAATCAAGATTTCCAGGAGAAATATCAATAACCTTAGATATGCAGGTGACACCAACTTTATGGAAGAAAGTGAAGAACTAAAGAGCCTCTTGATGAAAGTGAAAGAGGAGAGTGAAAAATTTGCCTTAAAACTCAACATTCAGAAAACTATGATCTTGGCATCTGGTCCCAACACTTCAAGGCAAATAGAGAAACAATGGAAACAGTGAGAGACTTTATTTTGGGGGGCTCCAAAATCACTGTAGATGGTGATTGTAGCCATGAAATTAAAAGATGCTTCCTCCTTGGAAGAAAAGCTATGACCAACCTAGACAGTGTATTGAAAAGCAGAGACATTACTTTACCCACAAAGGTCCATCTGGTCAAAGCTATGGTTTTTCCAGTTGTCATGTATGGGTGTGAGAATTGGACTATTAAAAAAAAGCTGAGCACCGAAAAACTGATGTTTTTTAACTGTGTTGTTTTGGAAGGCTCTTGAGAGTCCCTTGGACTGCAAGGAGATCCAACCAGTTATTCCTCAAGGAAATCAGTCATGAATATTCACTGGAATGACTGATGCTGAAGCTGAAACTCCAGTAATTTAGTCTCCTGATGCAAAGTATTGACCCATTTGAAAAGACCCTGATACTTGAAAAGATTGAAGGCAGAATGAGAAGGGGACGAGAGAGGATGAGATGGTTGGATGGTATCACTGACGCAATGGACACGAGTTTGAGTAGGCTCTGGGAGTTGGTGATGGACGGGGAAGCTTGACGTTCTGCAGTCAATGGGGTCCCAAAGAGTTGGACCGTTAGTGACTGAACTGAACTGAACTGAACTGAAATGAATGAATTATTTTATTTCTTATTTTCACTTCCACATCTGCCTTGGAACTGTTGTGAGGATTAAATGAGATCGTTTGGGCAAAGTACCCAGGGCCTGAACTAACTTCCTGAACACCTTGAAATTTTCATTTGTTTATTTTATCATCATCTACAAAATTTCCTGTACCCTTAAAGTGTTCCCTGTTCTTGGAGTATCCTCTTGCCGTCTTATGAAGATGACTATAATCCTTTATCGTCTTTCTTCAGTGACACTTACCCTCCTCCATGTCTTGCCATATGTGTCTTGATAGGCCTCCTCTCCTTTGCTACCAATGCACATTTCTCTGACCTCTGTAGTCCTCTACATTCATTCCCACTTCAACTGACTTTGTGTCTGTATCATTAGACTGTAGGCTCTCTAACACCTCCTTTTCATATGTCTTGCACTCAGTATAATACCAGCTGTATATCTGTTTTCTTTTGGAGATTGATATCTTCATGTCATAATAGTGTCTGCAATCACATATACACAATTCGTCTCCCTATAATATGCTTCTCTGGTAGAATTTTAACCATTCGCCTTTCTTGTGGCATGTCATTAATTAATAATTATTTTGCCTTCTAACATCCTTCCAATCCCATTGGTATGAATTTGAAAAGTCTTACTCATACTATTTATTTTTTTTCCCTTGAATGCACTATTCAGTTTATATTTGAAAGCAACCTCTTTTCATCAAAATGGCAATGCTTTAATTTGCAATTCTGAAGTTAATTACTTTCACAATGCCATAGAATGATTGTTTGTGTCCCCCCAAAATTCTTATGGCTTCCCTGGTGGCTCAGCAGTAATGAATCCACAATCCATCACCCACAACAGGCATGGCTTTGATCCCTGAGTCAAGAAGATACCACAGAGAAGGAAATGGCAACCACTCCAGTATTCTTCCCTGGGAAATCTCACTGACCGAAGACCCTGGCAGGCTACAGTCCATGGGTTGCAAAAGTGTTGGACATGACTTAGCAACTAAGCAACAGCAACGAAATTCTTATGTTGAAACCAAATCCTCAATGTAATAGTAGTTTCTAGGTGATTTAGGTCAGTAGGGCAGAGCTCTTAAGCAAAAGCTTGGTGCCCTTACAAAGAAACTCTAAAGAGCCTTTTTCCCATTTGCAATATAAAGTTACAAGGAAAAGACAGTCAGTCATCTGTGAACCAGGAAGCTTGTCCTCACAAAACACTGCCGACAGCTTGATTTGGGACTTCCAGCCACATATATTTTGTCTGTTTATTGGTTATTTCAAAGGTCTGCTGAAATAACTTGTATAGCATCTACCCCCTGACCTTATTACAGGAGAATCTTTCAAATAACTTAATTGCTGGCACACCTCAAAAGAAGATAAAAATTGCCTGATTTAAATATATGATTGAAAATGGATCACAGATAACATAGACATTGTATTTATCAATTCTGCCTTCTTAAAATCTTGGCATATGTTTTATGAGACAACCAATTTCTACATTCCCCAGACAATGGCATGTGGTTCCTGTGGTACCTATACAACATCAAGACTAAGAATAGGAGCCAACTGCTTGATAGACCAGATTGGAAATTTAGATATCCTCAGTGGAGTCGGCAGACACAGACTCATCCCCCTGAAAGGAAGGTGCAGGCAAATATCAATGAGTATGGAGTAGAAATAACCCATTTCCAGAGAACCTGTGACCCAGTGGTGCAGGAGATCAGGTGGAAGTGATAGCCAGGTCTATCAAAGAATAGATCGAGTATGAAGATGAGAAACAAGAGGGAAAAAAGGATAAATATCCAATTTCAAAGACCTAAGATAGAACAAAAAATGAGTAATTAACAGCTTTAAATATAATATATAGAGAGAGTAGCAGGTGTTCTATATGCAAAATCCATTTTTAGTTTCTCTAAGGTAGAAATAATCAGTCCTGTTTTACACAAGAGAAAACTTGAGTCTATGTTAGGTCAGGTAACTTCCCGAGGTCACAAAGCCAGCAAATATTAGTGTAATATTCACATCCAGGGGCCGGATTCCAATGCCAGCACCACCCCACTACCTGGCATGTTATACGGGCTCAGGTTCAGGCACATAAGAGCAGATATGTCATTGAATTATTCAAACTTAAACATAAGATGGATATCCATCAGAAAAACAAAGCAGAAGCCCAGTTACCAAAAGCAAGACCTATTAGAGCTAGACTCCAGTAAAACCAGCTTTCTGTTTAGTCTTCCAAATGGCTGAATTAACATTCCTGAGCCCTTCCACAATGAGGCTGGCTGGCCCCAGTCCTCTCTATGTGGTCAAGCATATGTTTTTGAAAGCCAGAGCAGGCAACAGAATAAAGCAAAGTTGAAGGTAACAGGATCCAGGCAAAGCATCACATGGAGTAATTGAGCATGGAAAAATTAGTTTCATTGTTATCTTAATCTTATATCTTAAAACATCCCCTGCTAAACAGCCAAATTCTGCAAAATATATATACTTTGGCTGCAAATGAAACATCTAATTGGCTTTTTCTGGCTGATCTTGAAGCGTACTTATTTAAAGATTTATGATCAAAACCCACAACAAAATTAAGGAGCCTGGATGTTGTATTGTTTATACATAGGGGTGGGCTGACTGGGAGAAAAGAGTGGTCTGGATAGTGAGTTCTGCCACATTCTAGTACTTTTCACTTGCCCATCTCTGAATCCATTTAATAAAAGGTCACTGATGATTGATAATTGCCACCAACTTAGAGAAATTAGAAATGTTTTAATGAACAGAGCAGCTGAAGGACTTTATAGTCAGGAAGAGTATCATACCAGGCTCATTCTCCAGGCATTCTTTGCTTTATAGAAAAGCTGTGCCCTAGTCAAGTGAATTAAAGGTGATTCCTCCCCCCCATTGGCTCCCTTTTAAAAATCCAATCTCAACATGCCAATCCCTGAGGGCTTAATGGGTAAGGGGTCCAAGCTTCATAGATTCATAGATTCATAATATCTTAACAGTGACAGCCCTTGGGGATCATCAGGATGTGAAGGAACAGTACAAAACTGAGGATTCAGAGAATTGAGTAACAGTTTGCCACCCCCTAGCTATATGACCTTGAATGATTTTATTCTCCAAGACTCAGGTCTCCCCACTTGTGAAATGGGACCACATTGAACCACTGATCATTATGGTTCTAAACTCTGCCCCTTGGTTCTAAAATCTCACATGTCCTGTGAATCATATACAGCTCCATCTCTGCTGTTAATAAAAGGCTCTAGGTGAAATAAGTTTTATAAAGGCTTAGTTAAATAACGCGGAACAGATTTCTGTGTAGATAGTTCAGTGTCTTCAATATACAAACAAGTATAATGGCCCACAGCAACACAGAGCAAACTCTTTCCCCACCCCCGCCCTGCAGAGATCTAGCTCATTCTCAGCATTTCCCTATGCCCTGAACTCTCAGCTTCTTAGACAATGCAAATATGCAAATTTCCTGCTTCCCATTGGGAAGATCAATCATTTTCTCTGTCCTAAAGGTAGGAAACTGGAACACAGTCAAACTGGGACTTCTTTCTTGAATGGTGCTGATAAACGTGAGGGAACTGTAGCCATCTCCAAGACAGAGCAGTATAGTTCAGTCCACCTTCATCTAGAGCAAAGAAGTTTGGTGTGTATAAAGAAAAGCAAGCAAAGGGGCTATACACTCACACACACACATTCATGAAGCTGATTCACACTGTTGCACAGCAGAAACAAACACAACTTTGTAAAGCAATTATACTCCAATGGAAAAAAATAAAATGACTCAATAAGAGAGATATGCCTATCCCATTTCAAAAAAAAATAAGAAACAAGTATTCAGGGAATTTATGTATTTGTGTAAGGTCTCATGGTTACTAAATGGCAGAGGTGGGTTCCTAACTCAGGTTAGCGTAGCCCCCAGCATCTCTGCAGTTTTATCAAGCTGTGTCTTCTTAATTTGCAAGGGTACATCCTCATACGTCCTTTCTCTTCTCTCTGCCTCATGTTCTTTCTGAATTCTCTCCTCTCCCCACTCTTCCTCCTTGTCTACCTTCCTCCTGCCCCTTCCCCCTCCCTTGCTTTGCTAAAATTGAATATTGCCCAGGCTGCCCCAAGATATGCTTACATGTGATCTCCCCTGCTTTTGGACGTGTGTCTTTTCTTGTGTCCCTGCTCGTCTCACCCTGTCCCTGTTCTGACTTCGTATTCTTTGCCACCTCTGCCCAGCTTTTGAGAGTGCCTCTAAAAAGCTGCGTTTGTTCCAACACATTCTGGGGAAATGTACATTTCCCATAAGGCCCCCATTTAACTTTATCACCAGCACCACTAAAATAACTGCACTCAATGCATTCATCCAAGACTTTTCACAGCCAGCAACTCCCTGCCTCTACTTCCTTTGCTTTTTTAAACCTGTCAGAGAAAGGTGTTCAGAAATATTTCATTTTGTTGTTACTCAGAGAAGTGATTTTTCCATCTTCACCATTTTAGGGACTGTGAGTCAGTGCTGAGAACTGACTTGTGATTTCTTTAGCTTTGTTCAGACTAGAAAAGGCATAGAGCTTTGTGCATGCCTCTCTTCTCCAATAAAACATTCCTAGTGTTTGATGAAGCTATCAAGATGGCCTTACCTGCAAGCCCAACCCTTCAGGTCTGTTGTTTTCAACATTCTCTGGAGTCTTCCTATCATTGGGAAAAGGTATGCTATCAGACCTTACATTAGACTCTCAGGAGCATGACAGATGATGCAGAGTAGGGCTGTCATGGGATCAAACACCCGCCACCACTGAACACCCATCCTCCTGCCCTTTAAAGGACAGTAGAGCCAAGGAAACCAGAATTGAAAGAGAGACGTGTACCCCAATGTTCATCGCCGCATTGTTTACAATAGCCAGGACATGGAAGCAACCTAGATGCCCATGAACTGACGAATGGATAAGAAAGCTGTGGTACATATACACAATGGAATATTACTCAGCATTAAAAAAAAATTCATTTGAATCAGTTCTATTCAGGTGGACGGAACTGGAGCCTATTATCCAGAGTGAAGTAAGCCAGAAGGAAAGACAACAATACAGTATACTAACGCGTATATATGGAATTTAGAAAGATGGTAACGAGATCCCTGCATGCGAGACAGCAAAAGAGACACAGATATATAGAACAGTCTTTTGGACCCTGTGGGAGAGGGCAAGGGTGGGATGATATGGGAGAATGGCATTGAAACATGTTAATTATCATATGTAAAATCAATCGCCAGCCCAGGGTTGATGCATGATACAGGGTGCTCAGGGCTGGTGCACCGGGATGACCCAGGAGAAGGGAATCAGGAGGGAGGAGGGAAGGGGATTCTGGAGGGGGAGCATATGTAAACCCATGGCGGTTTCATGTCAATGTATGGCAAAACCAACACAATAAAGTAAAAAAAAAAAAATTACGTTAAAAAAAAAAGGACAATAGAACTACCGACACTGTTTATTTTACTTCATTTGTGAATGTATTTACATAGTCTTTCAAAATTTTAAGTAGCTTTTACTCTCATCTAGGCACAGGAG
This sequence comes from Antilocapra americana, assembly GCA_007570785.1. Lineage (NCBI taxonomy): Eukaryota > Metazoa > Chordata > Mammalia > Artiodactyla > Antilocapridae > Antilocapra > Antilocapra americana. The sequence goes on from ML662454.1 coordinate 5,494,091, forward strand.
ACAGGAAGATGAATGATATTAGACCCAGTTCCTGAGGAATTCACATTCCTGTTTAGAAGGTCGACATCTGGAAGGACAGATCATAAAGCAATGTAGTAAGCACAGTAATACAGAAATAAAATGTAGTGGAAGTGCACCACAGGGAGGATAAATTTTCCCCTCCATCTAAGACTGTGTCTCATTCATAAATTGGGAATTATAATACCTAATCCCCAGGATTGTTGGGCGATACAGTCAACTTCATGTGTCCTGGAAAGCGTCACGAGTCACATCAGCTAATGGCTTGTGGTTTGTAAGTCTGGGAGCAAGGACACCACTAAAAGAACCATTGACATATTTCAGGAGAAAAGCACTGAAGGTATGAAAAAGGGAATTGACTGTAGGCTTAGTAAGGGATTATCAGTAAGAGGGACATGATGTCAAATCTGTGTGAGAAATGATCTTGACTAAATGTTTGGGACCAGGGAAGAGCTGGGCACACCTTTTTAACAAGTTGATGGCATTGTTTAGGTGATAGTTGTATCCAAAGAGCTGATGGCTTCTGGCTTCTCCATATCGAGCGAGCACAGAGCCCTCAGAGATGAGTCAGTTCACTTTGTCACTCTTAGGATACTTTTCATTTCTCGTGTCCACAACTTTTCCCTCTTGTCTCTGGTGGATGTAATCTCAGAATTCCACTTTGCACTACTCGTGTGAATTGGCTTCCCCTCTCTGGGCCCTCTCTGTTGTCTGAAACCTAGCAAGACACGCCATGGCTGCCGTGTGAGACATCAGCTGACTGGAGCTCAGTAGGACCCACCGCTGGATTCACAAGCCTTCTGGATCTGACTGCACTTCCCACAAGGCGAAGATCTAACTTCCTGCTCTGTGGTGCTCTGTTAGAAACCCAGAGGATAAAGTATACTATATAAAGTCAAACTCTCTTTTCTTGTAAACTACATTTAAAAAAACTCTTATGTCTCAGAGGTTGGATTTGGGTCATGCTCCATAATATCTCTGGCAACATTCATGAACAAGGCAGTGTGCACTTATTATATTTAATATATTTTAACATAATCTGGGTACATTCACTGCTTGCTGAGATGGTTTTTGTGTGTATGTTGACGTTTTTGTCCCCTCTTTAGGGTGGTTTTAATATGGTCTGACAGCAGAATGAACAAAAAGGGGACTGGAGAAGAGAACTTTGGCTTCAGCAGTACCCACATCTTTCAAGTGTTTGTTCTAAAGTTACTATTCGAGAATCACTCTATGGTAGGGAACTAAACGGAAGTGCATCTGAAGATTGGGGAAGGGTACAGTCAGAGAATAGTAAAGCTCAAGAGCTACTTCAGAGACCACAATCAAAAGGGTAGAACCGCAGCCTTTATTTTCTTGTCGGTAAAATACTTTGCACATATCTTGGTGAGGCACATTTTATGCATGAGAAAAATGAGACCTAAAATTATAAATGTTTTTCACAACATTATGCATATCGTAATTTGGTAAACCAGGATGATGAGCAATTCGTGTCTTTGAATTTCTTTAATTCCTTGAGCTCTTTTCACCCTATCACATGTCTTCTAGACTTTGTTCATTCATTTAATCACCCATTCCTTTAAGAGTTACAGTGTGTCTGTTATGTGCTAGGGTAAGACCTAGTGTGGTTTCAAAAAACGTAGAACCAGCTTCAAGGCTGGTTCCACCAATGAGGAAACTAATGCTTAGAATAACTGAGCTGTTTTCTTTCACAAAAGCTAATTTGTGGCAGGGCTGGGGCTCGACTGGGTCTTTGGAGAATAAAAAAATAAAAAAGTTGCCTATAAGTCAAAATTGCATAAATGGCATCCCATTTCTCATCAACATCCATTATACTGGTAGAAATGTTTTATATTTGCTTCTGATTGATTTCCAATGGGCCGTGGCCCTGAACACTTTTAACTGTTTCTCATTCCTGAACACCCTCCTCCCAGCCAGATTCCTCTCTAGTAGATGATTTTTAAACAAACTTATTTGTTAAAAGGAAATCAATACTAGGGAAAAAACACAAAATTGAATGAACATTTTCTGGTATAAGTCACAGCCTACTTTATTTTTTTATCAATGTGCTTGTGTAGATGGGGAAAGTATGGGAGGCTTTCTTACATTTGGATTAATCTGTAGTGTAGCTTGCCTGATCTTTAAAAATATTTTTATGGAAATTCATGCTTATAAGTATAATGAAAATAGCAGTACATATTTCTATTTACATGTAGATTCTCTGTCTTAGCAAAATTGCAGAGGAAACAATAGAAACATAGAATAAGAAAACTGGGAGAGATTTTAATAAGGTCTCGTGATTCTTAATTTTTGGAGATCAAAGCCTGTTTTAAAAAATTGGACTCATTATATTTCAATAAAAAGATTTTTCTGGTTTTGCTTTAGTTTTTTACAAAAAATATACTAATGAGAACAGCACATGCTTTCTCTAGGAAAATCAAGTATACATACAGGTTTAGAAAATAGTCTATATATTATTAAAACATCCAGTAGTTCTTTAGGATTCCATGGTCTTCCTAAGTAAGAACACACTCTTCCCTGTGGGACCTGTAGGGCAGAGGCTCTGCATATCAGCTTCAGTATCATTTCTGAAGTATCCAAAATTGTGCCTGGCTCATCGCGATATTTCCTAAGTTTTTCTTAAGTGATACAGGGCTTCCCAGTGGCTCAGCAGTAAGGAATCTGTCTGCAATTCAGGAAACAAGAGATGCAGGAGACCTGGGTTCGATCCCTGGCTCAGGAAGATTCCCAGGAGAAGGAAATGGCAGCCCACTCCAGTATTCTTGCCTGGGAAATCCCCTGGAGAGAGGTGCCTGGCGGGCTGCAGTTGTGGGGTTACAAACGAGTCGAACATGACTTAGCGACTAAACAACACCAACGATGGTCATCACATCAGAAGAGACTATTTGTGTCAGTCACTCAGTGGTGGCTCTCTGTGACCCCGTGGACTGTAACCCACCAGGCTCCTCTGTCCATGGGAGTCTCCAGGCAAGAACGCTGGCGTGGGTTGCCACATGTGTTACTTAATCCAGCACGTTCTCATTCATATTTTACCCATCAAACATTGCTCCCTAGTGAAAACTTACATAGCCCATAAATATATAGATGGTAAAAGTAGAAATGTTCTGGGTGAATTCTGGAGTGGCACAAAGCTCGGACCCTTGTTCATTTCCCCTTGCCCCAATTTGTAAAACCTGTGTTCAAGGGATTCTTCATTTTATAGATGAAAGAAATAGAGGAGGCAGTTTGTTAGTTAAGGTCAGACAGCCAATAAATTACAGAGCTGAGATTCTGTTCCAGGCAGCCTTAATCCCAAATGGTGATTCTTATTCCAAGCATTTACAAGTGCCATTAATACAGTGATTAATATTTTTAAGGGATTTGTGATAGAAAAGAAATCGGGGAAATTGTTGCAATGGATCATGATATGTAATAAGATGATACATCTCTTCATCTCACATTCCTGCTCATTGGCTGATCCTGTGGGTTATACCCTCAAAATCTGATCGTTTCTCCCTACCTCCACCTCTGCTGCCCTGATCCAAGTTATCTTTATTTCTCACCTGGATAATCACAGTAGCCCATTAACTGGTCTTTTTGCTTTTGTCCTTACTTACCTACAGTCTGTATTACTCACCATACCCAGAATGATTATTTTTAAGATTTAAGAGAGATTGTGTTCCTTCTCAGCTCAAAAATCTTCCAATAGCTTCTGGCTTCAGTCAGAGTAAAAAGAATTTAAATTAACTGTAATACCTTTTAGAATCTATCCCCTGACTACATCTCCTATCTCAACACTTGTACATTCTCCTCCAACTCTGCCACAGTGAACTCTTGACTATGGTCTCTCAGACAGACAGACCAAACCATCCCACCCTGGCAACTGTCCTTGCTCTGTCCTCTGTGGATATGCCTTGAATACTTCCCCAGATCTTTATGGAGCTCACTCCTCTGCTTTAATCAAATCTCTGCTCAAATATTACTTTCCTAACATGACCTTCACAGACCTCCAGATCTAAACTTCCCAATCACAATCCTCATCCTAGTTAATCTTCTCATTCTGTGAGTGTGTGTGTGTGTGTGTGTGTGTGTAGGATTGTTTTGTAGAGAAGTTTTAAGTTCTCAGCAAGATTAAGAGGAAGGTACAGTTTTTCCACATGATCCCCTGCCCCCATACAGACGTCACCTTCCCCGTTATTAACATCCCCCACCAGTGTGGTACATTTGTTAACAACAGATGAACCTACACTGACTCATTATAATTACCCAAAGCACATAGCTGACATTAAAGTTGATTATCAGTGTTCAGGTTTCTTTGGGTTTGTTCAAATGCATAATAACATGTATCCATCCTTGCAGATACATGTTAATTTACATGGTGGGCTTCCCTGGTGGTTTAGATGGTAAAGGATCTGCCTGCAATGTGGGAGACCTGGGTTCTATCCCTGAGTTGGGAAAATTCTCTGGCAGAGGGTATGACAACCCACTCCAGTGTTCTTACCTGGAAAATCCCCATGGACAGAGGAGCCTGGAGGGCTATAGTCCATGGGGTCACAAAGAGTTGGACATGACTGAGCCACTCAGCACAAATCACTGTAGTATCACACGTCCCTAAAAATCTGTGCTTTGCCTATTCATTCTTCCTTCTCTGTCCTCACCCAACCCCTGGCAACCACTGATCTTTTTGTGGCCCTTGTAATTTTGCCATTTCTTGAATGTCTTATCATTGAAATTGCACACCATGTAGCCATTTCAGGTTAACTTCCTTCACTTAGTAATGTTTGTTGGTTTCCTCCATGTCTTTCCATGGCTTGATATCTCATTTCTTTTTTAGCATCTAATAACATTTCATCGTCTGGATGTACCTGTTCATTTATCCATTCGCCTACTGAGGAGTTTCTTGGTTGCTTCCAAGTTCTGGCAATTGTGGCTAAAGCTGCTGTAAACACCTGTGTGCAGGTGTTTGTATCAACATAAGTTTTCAACTCCTTTGAGTAAATATCAAGGAACGTTATTGCTGTATCATATGGTAAGGGTATGTTCCGTTTTGTGAGAAACCGCCAAACTCTTTTGCAAAGTAGTTGTTTCATTTTGCATCCCCACCAGCCGTGAGTGAGAGTTCCTATTGCTCCACGTACCTGCCAGCATTTGATGTTGTCCGTGGTCCAGAATTTGACCATTCTAATATGTGTGCAGTGGTTTCATTTCCTTGATGATGTGGGATGTAGGACATCTATTCCTTTTCTTGTTTGGCTTCTACATATCTTCTTTGGTGAGGTGTCTGTTAAGGTTTGTGGCTCACTTTTTAGACAGATCATTCTTGCTGTTGAGTTTTAAGACTTTGTATATTTTAGGTAATCATTTCTTATCAGATCTATCTTGTGCAAATATTTTCTCCCAGTCTGCAGCTCACCTTCTCAATCTCATCTGTTCTCTCTTTCTTAGCTGCACCTATCATTACTGGTCATTTTTGTAAATTTCTCCATGATCTTTTTCCTGAACTCAAGTTTAAGCTCCTTGAGGGACTTTGATTTGTCCACAGCTGCTGTATTAGCAGTGCAATGTCTAATGCATGCATATATGTATTGTATACATTGTCTAAATACATACATATATGTATTTAATTAACAAGTGAATTATGAATAAATGATAAGTCAAAGTAGACATAAAGTTATATGCAAGCTTGGAATTTTATAATCCAAGAGTGTATGAGCCAACACATTCCTCACAATAGTTTGTGAAGTTTTACAACTCATGTGAAAACATATTATTGTCCCCAAATCCATCTGCCACCTTAGACTGCCTTGGGTCAGGTGCTTATTATCTCAGGCAAGTCAGACACTGATCCACCCCAGCTCTTTTCTGATGAAAAATATATTCACAGTATGTTAAAATTGCCCAATTCAAGACTTGTTCATATCTATCCGTTCATGAAAATGATTTGCACTTTGAGGTTCTAAAAACTGGAATGGACCTCTAGCTTTGTACCTTAGCACCTGGACAATTTGTAAAACTTCTGTGAAACTAAGCATCCCTGATTTGTAGAAGAGGTGGGATATTTGCCCCAAAGAATTGCCATATTAAATATAAAAGTATTTGATTTGCATTTCTCTGATAATGAGTGATGTTGAGCATCTATTCATGTGTTTGTTCGCCATTTTTATGTCTTCTTTGGAGACATGTCTGTTAAGTTCTTTGGCCCACTTTTTGATTGGGTCGTTTATTTTTCTAGAATGGAGCTGCAGGAGTTGCTTGTATATTTTTGAGATTAATTGTTTGTCCGTTGCTTCATTGGCTATTATTTTCTCCCATTCTGAAGGCTGTCTTTTCACCTTGCTTATAGTTTCCTTTGTTGTGCAGAAGCTTTTCATTTTAATTAGGTCCCATTTGTTTATTCGTGCTTTTATTTCTGATATTCTGGGAGGTGGGTCATAGAGGATCCTGCTTTGGTTTATGTCGGAGAGTGTTTTGCCTATGTTATCCTCTAGGAGTTTTACAGAAAGCTGTGGTACATATACACAATGGAATATTACTCAGCATTAAAAAAAAAATTCATTTGAATCAGTTCTACTCAGGTGGATGGAACTGGAGCCTATTATCCAGAGTGAAGTAAGCCAGAAGGAAAAACAACAATACAGTATACTAATGCATAAATATGGAATTTAGAAAGATGGTAATGAGAACCCTGCATGGGAGACAGCAAAAGGAACGCAGATGTATAGAACAGACTCATGGACTCTGTGGAAGAGGGCAAGGGTGGGATGATATGGGAGAATGGCATTGAAACATATTAATTATCATATGTGAAATCAATCGCCAGCCCAGGGTTGATGCTTGGGGCTGGTGCACCGAGATGTCCCAGGGGGAGGGAATCGGGAGGGAGGAGGGAGGGGGGTTCTGGAGGGGGAGCATGTAAACCCATGGCGGTTTCATGTCATTGTATGGCAAAACCAACACAATAAAGTAAAGAAAATTAAAAAAAAAAAAAGTATCTGAAGCACTGCTTATAGCTTTACTGTTTATTGTCCCTAGTGTACTTAGGGAGGTGGGGAAAATTCTTTCACAAAATCACAATTTTCTGCTTCTAGATCCAAAAGTATCGAGGATGTTAATCAGTGTCAGGACTGATTTTCAGTGGCTTGGAAAAGTGGATTTCTACTTGTCCTCTGGGAAGCTCCTTCAAAGTCTAATTGACCGAATTGTCAGGGTATGTTTCTTAATATTTGGACAACATTTTCATTTCTGTGTTCCATCCTCTAATTTCTATTTATACCTCCGTGGGGCAACATTAACAATCTTTCTCCTTCTGTGTATATGCCCTTCAAATATTTATGTTGTTACTATGTCCCTCCTTAGTTATGCTCCGTCTATGCAGGCAGTATTTAGTTCTTTTAATCTTTCCTCATAAATCAATCCCTCCAGTCCTTTAATCATGCTCCCTGATGCTCTTTGAATCTCTTCCAATTTCTTGACAGCTCTCTCATGTTGAGATGCCCAGAATTGTTTACAGTATTCTAGGTGCTGTCTGATCGGCCTCACACTGAGCAGCTTTCTCCCCTTGATGGTTCCTGACAGCTTGCCTCCCTGCTTGCAGTTCAAGGATGCTGTTTGGAGCCTCCAGTCACCATTTAAACTTGCAATATCTTTACCCACCATTCATTGCAGGCATCTTTTAATGTCTGTTACCATTCCAAACAAACATTATATGATGGCAACTTTTCAGAAATGACAGGTAATGATCGTGAGTGTCGATATTTAAGGCTGTAGACGTTGGAGAGAGCTTGATTACAACATGGGCATTAAGAGTCCTTGCTCTGGTTTAAGACTGCCCAGAATTGACTCTCAGCCGTGCTATGTCTTTGCTGTCTGACCTTGACTAATTTACCAGTGCCTCAGCTTCTTCTGTAAAATGAGAAAGAATGTCTATAAGATTCCTCTGAGACACAAGTGGCATGATTTATATAAGTGCTTAGAAGAATGACAGATACAATGGAAGTGTTCAACAAGCAAAAGTTTAACTGAGCTAAATTTAGATAGAATGCACTTACCTTGACTATACAATTATGAGCTTTTGGAAATGTATACTCCTGTGTGACCAGCATTCAAATCAAGATGTTTTCATATCCTCAGATAGTTAGGTCATACTCTTTTCAGTAGATCCCCCCCATCCAGAGATCCACTTATTTTATTTCCTTTAGTATAGCTTATTTTTCTGCCAGTTCTATAAATTCATTTGAATGGAATCATAAGTGATGCATTTTTGTGTATCTGTCTTCTTTTACTCAGCATAATGTTTCTGAGATTCATCCATATCATGCCGCATCAGAATTTTATTTCTGAATGATATCTCATTGCATGAATAGTACGCAATTGCTTTATTCAATCACTTGTTGAAGAATTTATAGTTGTCAATTTTTCACTGTTGTAAGTAATGCTGCAGTGGACCTTTGAAAACAATTGTTATTGAGTTATACTTAAAATATAACATTATATTAGTTTCAGGTGTACAACATCATGTTCCAGTATTTGTACACATTGTGACATGATCACTGCATAGCATCTGTCCCCATGTAAGGTCGTCACAAGGTGTACATTGTATCTCCACGACATCTGTTTGATAGCTCAAGTTTGCGCTTCGTAATGCCCCTCGCCTGTTTCACCTGCACCCCACTCCCCCTTCCCTCTGGCAGTCACCACTGTATTCTCTCATCTGGGAGTCTGTTTCTGTTTTGTTGTGTTTGTTTGTTTGTAGCTTCTACATTGAAGCAAAATCATATGATGCTTGCTTTTCTCTGTTTGACTTGTTTCACCTAGAATAATACACTCCATGTCCATTTGTGTTGCCACACAGAGCAAGACTCCATTCTTTTTTGTGGTTGAGTAATAGTCCAGTGTGTGGGGGGTGGGTAGGGAAGGGGAGAGAGGGGGGAGAGAGGGAGACGCTATCCATTCATCTATTAATGACTGCTTAGATGGCTCCTGTATCTTGACTGTTGTAAATAGTGCTTCCGTGAACATAGGGATACGTATGTCTTTTCAAACCAGTGTTGATTGTTTTGAGGAGGGGGGTAGACACCCAGACGTGGAGTTGTCTGGTCATGCTGCAGCTCTGTCTTCAGTGCTCTGAGGACCCTGCACTGCAGCTGTGAACTGCCCCAACTTGCGGACGCACCAGCAGTGCGGCAGGACCCCGTCCTCTGCGTCCTCAGCAGCACTGGCTGTTTCTTGGCCTTTTGATAAGAGCCTTCTGACGGGTGTGAAGTGGTCTCTCATTGTGGGTTTGATGTGCATTTCCCTGATGACCAGTGATGCTGAGTGCTTTTCAGATGCCCGTTGGCCATCTACTTGGCTTCCTTGGAGAAATGTCTATTCATATCATCTCCTCATTTTTAATTGGGTTGTCTGTTTTTATTTTATTGAGTCGTATGAATTCTTTATATATTTTAAATATCAAGCCCTTATCAGATACAGCATTTGCAAATATCTTCTCCATTCAGTAACTTGGTTGTTTTGTTTTGTTGGTGGTTTCCTTTACTATGCAAAAGCTTTTCAGGTATAGTACAAGACTTTTTTGATGCAGTTTTTCTTTCATTCCTGCAGGATGGGTCTGCATACCCAGTGAAGCAATTGTGAGGTAGCCTTCGGTCAGCAGGATACTACTTATTACCCATCCATCATCTGCCTTGGTCTTTAAAAGTGAGTATCTCAGATCCCTTGGTTCAGTGTCAGCTCCCAACCTATCCAGCGTCTCTAGAAGATTCTGGATATTCTTTATGGCCAAAGAGTGTCCCCAAATAGTTACTCTAATATATTTTCATAGGCAGTAGTAGACTTTTAAATGTTTAAAAATCTGATTTCCAAGGGGAAAGTAACAAAAATTAAAAAAAAGTAAAACCATGATTATAGCATTTGCCAGTTTCCATGGTATAAACTTCCTGTTCACGGCTAATCAAAGCAATCATCACCATGTCACTGAACAGAGTTGGGAGGAGATGTGAGCTATTTGCTCTTGATGGTGGTACAAGCCAGCTCCAGCACAGGACTAGCTAAACGTTCACTGGAACGAAAAATGGAACAATGCTTATTGCAGTATTTTCAGTGTTACAGGCTCCCTATCTTCCCTCTTTTTTTCACCTCAGACCAGACACTCAATAAGTGATCATGATTTCCCATTGAAGCTCCTGATGGGGTTTTCTTATGGCCAGCTCTTAAAAGTGTTTGGTTATATAATCAAGAAATATGTTTGTGAGTTTTCCATTGATATCAGTCCTAAAGACATCATGATATATTAGCCATTTCCACAAATCCAAGGTAGTTAAGTCCTTCCGAATGTCAATTTGACCTTGCTTCTAATTATGGTAAGACTACCTAGTGTCTGGTGATAGTGAAACTTTGTATTTTCTGTACAAAAATTCATCAGTTATTGAGACTATGGATCCTAGTTCCAAGATAGTACCTCCTAATCAACACTGACCGACAGAGTACACCCAACCATGAATAAAATAATAAGCAAATAGAGTGTATCACTGATGTTCACACATCATTCCCTTTAGCACATTTCTTATTTTTTCCTTGTGGGAAGTATTCCCTGGGGTCTCTTTGGTAACGTTTGATAGTTTATTTGGTAGGTTTCCATTCTTATCTGATATATCCTTGCTAACGTGTTCGCTTACATGGACTTTCTAATGTCTTTCTCAGTATTTTGATGAGGTAGCTCTGTCATATCTACCTTACTTGCCAAAACCTATGATTGTATCTCAGCTTCAATGATCCATCCTTATAGTTTAATAAAGTTGGCTTTAGATGTCTTTTCTATGATGTCAAACTCCAAGTTCTGGGAATGCTTCCATATCAGCAAATACCAGCTTTCTCTGATCTAGCCTTACATACCATGCTCCAGATCCACTTCCCAGTTCCCCCTCTACACTCGCTGAGCATGCCTCAGTCAGCCTCTACTGTTCTTCTTGTTCAACAGGCCGTCTCCTCCTATATGCCGTGGCTACTCTAGCCACTCTTGAGGAGAGAATGAGAGGAGATGGGGAAAATATTGAGGAAGATCATTACTCTTGGTGGTAATTATTTTAAATGTTATGTTTGAATGATCTCTGGGACACGTGAGTCTACTTTTCTTTAGCAAGGACAACAAAGCTATGTTTTACAACCTGGAGAGTGCATGGTAATCTAGGGACTTCATTTTCTCAGGAGCATTGCCTAGATATTTTCTTTCCAAGTCTTTGAATGCCGCTCTTTATCAAAGCATTTGCTTAGCATACAACACCTAATGGGACTAAATATTCTGTCTTCTTTGTAGTTCTTTAGAGTAGCTATATATTTAATATTGTGCCTGATTTTCATGATGGTCTGCCCTCTGGCTGCTGGAGATGAGAAAGTCACATTAACTTCCTTCCTTATTACTCTTTTTAAAGAGAGTTTTGATTTTTGAGAAAATCACCAGCCCAACTTCTGTGTTGATAATGAGTCAGCCTCCTCTAGATTAGAAATAACTGCCATGGAGATTTTCTGGCTTCCACATGACACCCTGAGTTGACAGTGATTAAATTAAACCTACATTTTTTTTTAATCCCTCAAGACCTCTAGGGCATTTACCAAAATATATCCTATTCCATCACCCTTATAATTACCATTGTCCTCATAGCTTTCAAGTGCTAGAACTGTGGCATACAGTTCTATATCTGAACACTGTCAGATACAGTGTTCTATCTGTATCTCATTTCAATTCACCATAGGTAAATCTTGGTAACTGGGATGCTATACCATGGCATGGGTTATCACCACCTTAAAAAGCAGCAGTCAGCCCCTTGTTTTTATCTGACTAGTGATTGTTCCAATTCCAGAATACCATCCTGAGGCTTATTTTCTAGAACCACTTCTATCCTTCAACGCAGATGCTGAGAGAGTGACTTGGGAGCAGATCATTCATTTGGAGACCATACCAGATGCACTGGCAGGGCGAATGGGGAACAAGATGGGGAGCAACAGAAACAAAGTATGTGTTCAAAATTAAGTGTCCCCTGTGAGCTACTGGAGCCTTTTGAGTAACTTTGTAGAATGTGCCGGAGTTGTCCTAAGGGACACTCACTCCCATCTCTCATTGCCTAAGGGTTGCCCTTGGGAGCATTAACTCCCTGACATTTCCTAGATGCTCTGATAAGCCCTGCCTTTAAAGGCAGGCAGGCAGGCAAAGAGCAGAGAGATGAAGGCCCTTGAAGAAGGATGCTCTAAGCGTCATCGTCCACGTCAACTGCAGATGAACTTAAGTGGGGCAAAGAGATGAGCGGGCATCAGTGGCTATCTGCAGTAAATGAGATATGTGTGTTCAATCTCGTAAGAATCTGACACATGATAAATACTATCATCACCATCATCAACATGATTTTTACTATTATCTGTGTTTTTACACTGTATCTCCTTTATTTAGGCTCTAGAGGAGAATTCACATTGTCTTTATCTCTGTGTCCATGAAAATGCTTAGCCCAATTTTTGGTACAGAGTGATTGCTTAGTAAACATCATTTGAAAGTGTTTGGAAGGAGATGGAAGGAGGCAAGGGCACCTAGGTTTTAGGACAGTGATAATCTCAGTTGTTGAAAAGTGTGTGAAGTATGGTTAAGCAGAAACAGTTGTGATGGTGGAGTTGAACTCCAGTGATACTTCAGGTCTTGACCATAACGCCTCCTAGCCAGGTGGTTGTGGGGCAGCTCCAAGCCAAAACCTTCTTATCTGTCCCACAGAACCATTAGTTTCTCAGGATTTCCCTAGTTGTTTGGTGGTTGGGACCTATCCTTCCTGGCAGAGTGTGCACATTTGATCCCTGCTCAGGGAGCTAAGATACCACATGCCTCGAAGCCACAGGACCGAAACATGAAACAAAGTGACATTGTGACACATTCAATAAAGGCTTCAAAAATGGTCCATATTAACCATTTTTTAAGCATAATATTCTCTTCACAGGTGGGCTGTGAGGACTTTAGTAAAAGGGGGAGTGTACAGCAGCCTCATCTAAGTTCCCTCCTTTGTTTCCCCTCTCATTTAATAAGAGTTTTGACCAAAGCATTACTCACATTTTGAATTCTGTGCTACCCATGAACCAGCCTTCTCAGAACCAGCCTCTTCTGAGCATGGGTTTTGGAATCAGAAAAGTCTTGAATTCCAATTGCAGTCCTTCCACTTATTAGCCTGTGACTATAGGAACCTCTCTTTCCTCACCTGTAAAACAAGAGCCATGATATTATCTACCTCACATGAAGATCCAGTGAGATGCCATCTGTAGTGTTCCTCTTAGAGCTTGATGCATCGTACACTCAAGAAACACTTGTTGTTTTGCATCATGTACCTCTTGGTGTGCATAACTATTCCACAGACCTCAGCATGGACAAGTCCTTCTAGGGATCTTGTTTCTCAGTTTCCCCAGTTACTTAGGAATGTGGTCTTGTCATTAGTTTCTGCTCAATTTGATTCTGTTTTTTGGGAACACTTCTTGGCACTTGGCAAGAGCAACTTTGATATCCTTAATAGTTACCAACAGGTGAAGACTGAGAGACTGGAAAAAAGGAGAGAGAACAATTAAAAATATAAAAATAAAAGGAAATTAAGGAAATTTTGTGTATGCAAAGGTTAAGTGAGTAGAATTCATTTATATCTGTATCTCAGATTGTATTCAGTAAAGATTTAATGTTGCTTACAATAAAAGTTCCAAAAAGAATTAAATTATTAAAATAGAAGTAGGAAAAAAGAGTCAAAAATAAATGAGTACATAAATATACCAAAAATCCTAGACCAATATAATTAATATAATAGACTTTTTGCACTGGTTATTTGGTGACCAAGAAAACTTGCTAGAAGGAACAGCAAGTTATCAGCAAAAAAGACCCCAAAGAGAGGACCTTGGTTTGAGCCCTGGCTTCCACTGCTGAGCAATGAGCTCTAGGGCGAGCTTCGGTGTGCCACCCCCACTTGGTTTTCCATGTGTAACAAGGTTGTTGGAGCTATTCTTTTTCAATATTTTCTAGGTAACTTATTACTTTTATTTCTTCAATAAATATTACCCAGGCCTCTGTTTAACCCTAGATAAAAATGAAGCTGGCAGTTTGAAGATGACTGAAGGTTCTTATCTCTCTTTTACAGATGGTGGTAACCTCAAAGTTGTATTCAGAGACCCTCAGTTAGAAAAGCGTTGGTCAATACTATAAATCATTCCTTCACCATTTGTGATAAACAATATATATTTACATACCCTTGAGAAATAGACTCACAATAGATAATACATTCACTCATTTGACCAGGAAATCAATTGAACAGACTCAAAGAGCCCAGAACAAACATCTTAGGTCTCCTGCAACTAGTAGCGGAACTGTCATTACAGTCGTGTCCAACTCTTTGTGACCCTATGGACCATAGCCCGCCAGCCTCCTCTGACCACAGGATTCTCCAGGCAAGAATACTGGAGTGAGTTGCCATGCCCTCCTCCAGGGGATCTTCCACATCCAGGAATCAATCCCATGTCTCCTGCACTGCAGGCAGATTCTTCACTGCTGAGCTACTGGGGAAGCCCCCTTATTTCTGTAGCTCACAGTAAAGATAAAACATTGGTTAGGTAATTTAAAAGGTGGTAGGCACTGTATAAAAAGATCATGGATGCTGTGTGCCAGGCGTCATACTATATGTAATGAAAGAAAGTGTGAAAGTGAAAATCTCTCAGTCATGCCCAACTCTTTGTGACCCCATGGACTGTAGCCTGCCAGGCTCCTCTGTCCATGGAATTCTCTAGGCAAGAATACTGGAGTGGGTAGTCATTCTCTTCTCCAGGAGATCTTCCCTGCCTAGGGATCGAACCCAGCTCTCTGTATTGCAGGCCGATTCTTCACTGTCTTAGCCACCAGGGAAGCCCACCGTATGTAATACAGGATACCAAAGAAGGAAGATCCATGTACTTTTAACAACAAGAACTTTAAATTCAATGCCAGATTTTTTTTCCCCTCCCCAAGACAAAGCATAGCACTCTGTCACTAAGAAACACTTGACCAGCACTATTCCTGGAAGTACTCAGGATGAACATCAATCCAGGGCGATGCCTGCCCTTATAAGTCAAGATGTTCACTCCTCAGAAACAGGAAACAAGTATGAAGACAAATTTCTGCTGCAACACTCTGTGATCTTTCCAAACCCAGGCAACCCTGTCTTCATTGGTTTAGCTCTAACAAACAGTGCTGGGCCTGGCACACGGTACTTAGTAGGTTGCTTCAGTTTGTTTGTTTCTATTTTTACTTCTCTCTAAATGAATTTTAAAAAACCCAACTTTTTCAGAATTTGCAAGTTACGAAGAGCGGCACTGTTATAATCAAAAATACCTGAGGCTAGACAAAGGAGATAAACATGTTTGCACAAGTGAGCATGAGGAGAACTCCAAATCCTCCATATAAAAAAAGGTAGGGCGTTGACAAAGTGTGGAGATGTCCTTTTGAGTAACCAGGTTGTCAGATTTGACATAAAGATTTGAATAACCAGAAACGGAAGTATATACAGGAACTCAAGGAGGGCTTCCCCAATGGCTCAGCAGATAAAGAGCCTTCCTGCAATACGGGAGAAACAGGGGGACATGGGTCAGGAAGATTCCTTGGAGAAGGAAATGGCAACCCACTCCAGTATTCTTGCCTGGAGGATCCCATGGACAGAGGAGCCCGGTGGGCTCTGGTCCTTGGGGTTGCAGAGTCAGGCAGGACTTAGGGCGGTCATGGATGTCTGCATACATTATGACGTGAACACCTAAGACTACAATTTTTTTTTTATAATAGCACAGACACAAAATTATGTGAAAAGAAGGGAAAAAAGATGTTCACTCATGATTAGCCAGACAACCAACTACAATGCACACAGCAACGCTGGGTGTGTGTACATTCATGATGGAAACACGTAAGGAGCTGACCTCACTAACTTGGTCATTAGTCCACAGGCGTTCATTTAGCGCCAGCTCTGTGCCCCGTGCTGGAGGCGGCGGGGGTTAAACTAGCGGGGGCGCCACCATCCCATTCCCGGCTGCCGCTGTGCTGCCGGGGGAACCTTTATCAAGTGTCGGCAAGGCCTGGCGTTTATCAGGGTGGGGACGCGCTCCACTCTGCTGTCAGGGTAGATTCAATACACGTCCTTCCCACTGCGCTTGGATGTTTTAATGGCTTGCTCTTTCTTCTCTCTCATCACGCGGGAGCCTGTCTTTCTCGCCTCTTCCCTTCCTCCCATCCCCCATGGCTTTCGTTTCACATTTCATTTCTCATTTGCATACTGCCTAGGTATGTGGCTTTGATGACCTTACTGACTCAGCAGCTGCACAGCCATCCCTGAAATGCTGGAGTCCACTGGATCATCCCTGAAGTCTCACCCAGCTCCTCTGTGCCAAAGTGGTGAAATTCTTTTCTTTTTGGGTTCCGCTTATTTTCTTTATTGGAGTATGATTGCCTTACCATATTGTGTTAGTGTCTGCTGTAAAGCAAAGTGAGTCACTTATATGTTTACATACAGCCTCTTCTCGAGCCTCCCTCCCACCCCACCCCTCTCCCACCCTTCTAGATCATCACAGAGCACCCAGCTGAGCTCCTGCTGGGTAGGACAATTTGAGAAAGTAGCATTGATGTATATACACGCCCATGTGTAAAACAGATAGCTACTGGGAAGCTAAAAATGTGAAATCCTTGCTTCTTGGTCTGATATGGCTTGTGATTCCTCCCAAAGAGTAGAACCTAAGACAAGAGCTTTTGTGGATGTAATGTATTTCGGATCACTGGATTCTATGGAAATGAGTGTAGAGCCTGTAAAAATTACACAGAGGAAAGGAAGGGGAAGGGTGTGGACCACACGATTTGAGAGTTAGGGAACTGAGACATGGAGAAAGAGGGAAAGCAGCCAATCCAAAGCTGGCTTGGCCTGGTTTATATTGAGCTGGCTACTGTCAGGGGAAACTGGAGTTCAACCCTTCTGGTAATGTTCTGAGGCTCTGTCTGGAATATGCCTCTGAAATATCTTGAGGCTTGACAAAGGGAGTGTGTATCCATAAGTTCCTGGCTCATTGGTCCAGGGTTACCCCAGGAAGTGTTAACATCGCCAGTTTGTGCAGACACACCAGAATGGCTGATCAGGCTTCTTCATGAGATTCATGTAACTGAGGTAGAAAAGCCTTGGGAGAAAAAATAGTAGCCACGCAGTACAGCTGAGATCAAGTACTGTTAGCCTACACCTGAGTACAGCTGGTTGCTATAGCAAAGGCCAGGGAGACATGATGGAGTAAGAGAATATGAGAAAGAAAACTGCGTATGTGTCTGACGCATGAGCCAGTGCCTCCTCAGTATTGCCCAGGTGTCAGTATCCAGACATTTTAATTTGTCAAATCAGTTTTACCAGGTAAGTCCCAAATTAGACATTCAGCATTTCCACAAATGCACAAGCTTGCTATTGAAGAGGGTTCCACTGACCATTCCCTCCCCAATTCTCACTGAAGTTGATGGTTATTATCGAAGAACGTCTGCCATGTGCCAGGTAGTGTGTGAGGTATTCTACATCTAATACCTCTTGTAATCCTCAAATCAGTCCGGTCCTAACAGGTTGAAACAGATGCCCCCACCTTTGATAAATGAGAAAACTGAAGCTCAAGAAGGGAACTGGTTTGCCTCAGTTTGTGTAACTAATAAGTGATTAAACTGGGATTTTATTCCAAATATATCTCTAAAGCACATCTCCATATCTCTGAATTTCTGAAACTGCGGAGCTGTTCCCAGGAGCTGGAACTCTCTCTGTGATCACTCAGGTTTAGGAGCGGGTGTGTGTCTCAGTTATAGGTTTGCATTCCTGCTTGGTCTTGAATTCCAGTTATCCTGGCTTGATCCTTGACACACTGCTGTTAGGGGAAGCCTGCTGACTGAAACTGCCCACCCTGGCCAGGTACCATAGTAACATCTGCATGAGTTGTTTTATGACAGGAGGTCCTGGTAAGGAACACGGAACTAATAAGCCACCACCAACCGGAAGAGTTCGGGAAAGGTCAAAAGGTGATCCTGCATGTCCGACCACCTCCCAGAATCCTTCTCGCTGGCATCCGTCTTGCCTGAACAAGGCATGCACCACCAGGAAGGACTCTGAGTCAGAATGATTGGCCAAAGACAACCCAGAAACTAACCCCATCACCATAAAACCTGAAACTGTGAGCCACGTGGCAGAGCTGTTCTCCTGGGTTCCCTTACCCTACTGCTCTCCACCCAGGTGCCCTTTCCCAATAAAATCTCTTGCTTAGCCAGCACATGTGTCTCCTCAGACAATTCATTTCCGAGTGTTAGATCAGAGCCCACTTTTGGGCTCTGGAAGTGGTCTCCCTTACTCAACACTGCCTAGTTACTTGCCAGAGAATCTGGCTGCTTGACCTCAACAGCCAGTTAAGACAGAGTTGATGGAAATACCAGGTTGGCTCAAGCCTCCCGATTTTTCATTTCTACTTTGGTTTATTGGAGGGCAACCAACAATGGAATCAGAAGCCCAGACTAACCCTGCCATATTCCCTGGTCTTTCTGTTGTCTTTTTTCTTCTGTCATGTCATTTTTCTCTTTACACTTTCTCTTCCCATCATCTTGCATTCACTGGCAGAATAAGAAAAGGCACCCCAGAGAACAACAAGAGTTAAACTGAGAGGTATAATCAACATAATTGAGAATTCATCAGAGAATCAGCAAATCTGATATTTGAAGGGATAATAGAAGTCTCGTGGTCTTTCTCTGTCCCCATTCCCTCTGCCAGTGTGTCTCTCCCTTCTAAAACTTCTTGATGGTGGATCTCCTGGTGCCCTGGAAAATTATGGTTTACCTGCCTGAGTCACTCCCCAAGAGGGCAACTTTGCAGTGCAATTCTCTGCTCCCTGCACCAGCTGAGCCTGGGTCCTAGCTGGCCTTGAGAAAGAGACAGTGAGAGAAAGGAAAATATTGCGGGGATGGGGAATCTTTTTCACTGAGGCAGATATAAGAACATAGACACAAAGAATAAGCATCTTCGACCCACTTTATAGCATGAGAAACAAAATAAAAACAAACAAAAAAATGCGGATCTAATGACAGCAATATTGCATAGGAATCTGGAATGTTAGGTCCATGAATCAAGACAAATTGGAAGTGGTCAAACAGGAGATGGCAAGAGTGAATGTTGACATTCTAGGAATCAGTGAACTAAGATGGACTGGAATGGGTGAACTGAACTCAGATGATGATTACATCTACTACTGTGGGCAGGAATCCCTTAGAAGAAATGGAGTAGCCATCATGGTCAACAAGAGAGTCCAAAATGCAGTGCTTGGATGGAATCTCAAAAATGACAGAATGATCTCTGTTCGTTTCCAAGGCAAACCATTTAATATCATGGTAATCCAAGCCTATGCCCCAAGCAGTAATGCTGAAGAAGCTGAAGTTGAACTGTTCTATGAAGACCTACAAGATATTTTAGAACTAACACCCAAAAAAGATGTCCTTTTCATTATAGGGGACTGGAATGCGAAAGTAGGCAGTCAGATAACATCTGGCGTAACAGGCACATTTGGCCTTGGAGCACAGAATGAAGCAGGGCAAAGGCTAACAGAGTTCTGCCAAGAGAACGCACTGGTCATAGCAAACACCCTCTTCCAACAACACAAGAGAAGCCTCTACACATGGACATCACCAGATGGTCAACACCGAAATCAGATTGATTATATTGTTTGCAGCCAAAGATGCAGAAGCTCTATAGAGTCAGCAAAAACAAGATCGGGAGCTGACTGTGGCTTGGATCATGAACTCCTTATTGCCAAATTCAGACTGAAATTGAAGAAAGTAGGGAAAACCACTAGCCCATTCAGGTATGACCTAAATCAAATCCCTTGTAATTATACAGTGGAAGTGAGAAATAGATTTAAGGGACTAGATCTGATAGACAGAGTGCTTGATGAACTATGGATGGAGGTTAGTGACATTGTACAGGAGATAGGGATTAAGACTATCTCCAAGAAAAAGAAATGTAAAAAAGCAAAATGCCTGTCTGAGGAGGCCTTACAAATAGCTGTGAAAAGAAGAGAAGTGAAAAGCAAAGGAGAAAAGGAAAGATATTCCTATCTGAATGCAGAATTTCAAAGAATAATAGCAAAGAGGGATAAGAAAGCCTTCCTCAATGATCAATGCAAAGAAATAGAGGAAAACAACAGAATGGGAAAGACTAGAGATCTCTTCAAGAAAATTAGAGATACCAGGGCAACATTTCATGCCAAGATGGACTCAATAAAGGACAGAAATGGTATGGACCAAACATAAGCAACAGATATTAAGAAGAGGTGGCAAGAAAACACAGAAGAACTTTACAAAAAAGATCTCCATGACTCAGATAATCACGATGGTGTGGTCACTCACACTCAGCTAGAGCCAGACATCCTGGAAGGCGAAGTCAAGTGGGCCTTAGAAAGCCTCACTACAAACAAAGCTAGTGGAGATGATGGAATTCCAGTTGAGCTATTTCAAATCCTAAAGGATGATGCTGTGAAAGTGCTGCACTCAATATGCCAGCAAATTTGGAAAACTCAGCAATGGCCACAGGACTGGAAAAGGACAATTTTCATTCTAATCCCAAAGAAAGGCAGTGCCAAAGAATGCTCAAACTACCGCACAATTGCACTCATTTCACACGCTAGTAATGTAATGCTCAAAATTCTCCAAGCCAGGCTTCAACAATATGTGAACCATGAACTTCCAGATATTCAAACTGATTTTAGAAAAGGCAGAGGAACCAGAGATCAAATTGCCAACATCTGCTGGATAATTGAAAAAGCAAGAGAGTTCCAGGAAAACATCTATTTCTGCTTTACTGACTATGCCAAAGCCTTTGACTGTGTGGATCACAATAAACTGTAGAAAATTCTGAAAGAGATGGGAATACCAGACCATCTGACCTGTCTCTTTGAGAAATCTGTATGCAGGTCAAGAAGCAACAGTTAGAACTGGACATGGAACAACAGACTGGTTCCAAATAGGAAAAGGAGTATGTCAAGGCTGTATATTGTCACCCTTCTTATTTAACTTAAATGCAGAGTACATCATGAGAAACACTGGGCTGGAAGAAGCACAAGCTTGATTCCAGAAGCTGGAATCAAGATTGCCGGGAGAAATATCAATAACCTCAGATATGCAGACGACACCACCATTATGGCAGAAAGTGAAGAGGAACTAAAGAGCCTCTTGATGAAAGTGAAAGAGGAGAGTGAAAAAGTTGGCTTAAGGCTCAACATTCATAAAACTAAGATCATGGCATGTGGTCCCATCACTTCATGGGAAATAGATGGGGAAACAGTGGAAAAAAGTGTCAGACTTTATTTTGGGGGGCTCCAAAGTCACTGCAGATGGTGATTGCAGCCATGAAATCAGAAGACGCCTACTCCTTGGAAGGAAAGTTTTCTCCAACCTGGATAGCATATTGAAAAGCAGAGACATTAGTTTGCCAACAAAGGTCTGTCTAGTCAAGGCTATGGTTTTTCCAGTAGTCATGTATGGTTGTGAGAGTTGGACAGTGAAAAAGGCTGAGCACCGAAGAATTGATGCTTTTAAATTATAGTGTTGGAGAAGACTCTTGAGAGTCCCTTGGACTGAAAAGAGATCCAACCAGTCTATCCTAAAGGAGATCATTCCTGGGTGTTCTTTGAAAGGACTGATGTTGAAGCTGAAACTCCAATACTTTGGCCACCTGATGCAAAGAGTTGAGTCATTGGAAAAGACCCTGATGCTGAGAAGGATCGGGGGCAGGAGGAGAAGGGGAAGACCAAGGATGAGATGGCTGGATGGCATCAGCGACTCGATGGACATAGGTTTGGGTAGACTCTGTGAGTTGGTGATGGATAGGGAGGCCTGGCGTGCTGCAGTTGATGGGGTCGCAAAGAGTCGGACACGACTGAGCAACTGAACTGATAACTGATAATGAGAGGGAGGAGGCAAGCACTTTAATTAGAAACAATAGTTATAGTTGCAGAAAGGTTTCAATCAGCCCCGCCTCTCAGTCCCAGGTATACCCCTGCCTACATCCCCACATCAGGACCACCTACATCCCTGCCCTTTTACTTATTCAAGCTGCTCATGTCATTTTCTGTATCTGTTCCCCTCTTTATGGCATCTTTTCAACTTTAATTATCCTAACAGTATATCTGGGCTGTGTTTTTGATGACATGATATTCTTTGTCTTCTGAAATTCTCTCATTTTCCCTGTAGATCCAAATTTTATAAAGTGTTTCCTTCTGTTGAGCTAAAAGCAGCTTTCCCCAGACTTCTACTCATTGGTGCTATTCTATCCTTTGGGACCAAATGAAGCCAGTAAAATATCTCTTTTTAATACTTTTTGCTCCTAAGGGAAGAACACCGTCTCTAGTCTTCTCTCTACCCCATGCAGTTTTATTTTCTGAACTAAATGTCCCCAGTTGCATTTAGTGTTCATATGCCATAGCTTGGAATGTCAGAACTGTTCTGGTCACCTCCTACTGGTTACACCCCAAGTTGTTCATCTCTCTCTCTCTTGTCTCCAGACTCATGTGGCTCAGTATAGAATGATGTGGATCTGTTACCTCTTGTCTCCGGGGCCTCCCTTACATTATTAAAGTTTCCATGAACCCAGACACGTGAGTGTGTGCATGAATGTGTGTATGTACGTGTGTGTGCTTCACAATGACAGAAAACAAGGGCCCTTTGAATTTGGACAAAGATGTAAATGAAAGAATCTCTTCCATGTGACTCCAAAGTCAAGCTGGTACCATACTGCTCAGTGCTATTATGTTTGACATCAGACGTGGCCCAACAGGGGAGAGAAATATGCTTCAACAGTTAGATGATTATGTTAATGCAAACTGGGATTTATCATTGTGTTTGTCTTACTCGGCAGTGAATCTGATGTGATTGCTGTCGCTGCTTCCCTGTTAGGTAAGGAAGGCTGAAATGCATTCTCTCAAGATCCTCCAGGAACAGGCACCTGGGTTTGACAGAGCGAGTCACTGGGTGTCACTGTTGAGTCACACGAATACAGCTATCTGCCAGCATGTCGAAGTCTGACGCCTTAAAGATGCTGGAAGCTGGAGGTTTGGGGTGGCTGCCTGTCCCCTTCTATTCAGCATCTCTTCATTAGGGTCAAGATAGATCTCCCCTTCCCCTGCTCCCTCTGAGAAGTATCAGGTCAGATGTGCCCATGTCACTGTGGGCCTTAGCTGCCTCAGCTACTACTTAATGAGCTGCTCTGTCCTTGATCTTTCTGGTGATGCTGCAATAGGGGTCTGCTTTTATGCATCAGTGCAGTCCATAATCACCCCCACCAGCAGCCAGCGGAGGTCTTCCCCTCATGTTTGGAGCTTGCAGAGTCTTATATCTCTCGTCGCAGCAGACAAACACTTCCATCGCACAGTTAGAGTTTGTTCCAGACTCAGAGACAGTGATTCCCATCTCAGCAAAGAGCCAGTGGCACATTTCAGGTTTTTATGGGGATGCTGCTTCTAACAGAAATAAAGACAGGTGGAATTGTAGGCTCTATATGCTGAAGGGAGAGAAGAAAAATTGACCAAAAGAGAGAAAAGCCCTGAATGAGGAGGCTCGGAGACCCAGCAGCCTTCTTCCCAAGAACTGAGCCTGTTTCTGCCCTGCCTGATCCACACACAGGGCGTGAGTTTGTATTGCCTCAGTGACTGATTGTCCTCAGGAAGATGGTTCCTCAAGGCCTTTGGCAGGTGCTCCCAATCTTTTAGGAATATTTTAAAGTCCCATATCCCTAAAACTTTTTCTGGATGTCTGAGGAAAACCCTCAACATCCGTATAATTTCCATATGTTATTAAAGCATATCCAGAAAACACTCTTCCAGGATTAATCTATGCATTCTTAAGATTGTGCATTATTAAAAAAAAATGTTTGCTTACCCTGGAATTAAATTCTGAGCTATGTTTGAAGAGGTCCCTCCAAATTCATGTATGGCCACTCTGTTCTCCCTGCATAAGTTCCCCAACTGCTGCTCAACGTGTTTAAGTTGAGACCAAGCTCATCATCCTATCATTTAGGTCCACCCTCACTGGCAGCTGCTTTTTCCAGATCAGCTCATTTCCCAACTATGCACTGATTATGCTGCCATACTTTATGCCAGTGGTTCCCTACTTGGCTGCACAATGAAATCACCTTGGGAATTTAGAAAAATTGATCTCTGCATCCTATCCCTAGGAATTCTGTTTTAACTGGTGTGGGAAGGAACCCAGGCATTGGTGGTTCTCAAAGCTCCCCACGTGATTCTAAAGGAACATAAAATTTGAGAATCACTGTTTCATGATATTCATCTTCCTAGAACATGCATCTTTTCTTAGCCCCCCCTGAACTATAACCCCACAGCTGTTAATCCTTCTTGACTGAACCTATTCATCCTCCCCAGGATGAAGTCATCTCTGAACATTCTCCCCAGCCAAATTAAAGATTTTTCCCTGAGATTCCATAGCAACTTATGCATACTATGGGATACTGCATTGGAAATATCTATATGGGTTTTTGCCTATTTGTTTGTTTGTCTCTGTTTGTTTGTCTCTAGACTGTAAGCCAACCTGGGAAAGCAAACAAAACATGTTTGTCATTATGTGTCCAGATCACAGCACAGAGCCTAGCGTTTCACTGGTGCTCAGGAAGTAGTTGTAGGATAGAACTATTGATGATGGAGAGTGTAGTTTAATGAATGAATAACCAAGAATAATGGCAATATCTAACATTGATCAAGAATTTACTATGAGTGTGGCTGTATGCAAAGTGTTTGTATAGGCATTACCTCACTTGACACTCCCAACAACCCCACTAGGAAGAGTGATCTACATTTTACAGATGAAGGTACTCAGGTGTAAGTAGATGCCACAGCAAGGACTTGAAGCCTGCTCTGTCTGGCTCCACTTTTAGTTACATTCCTGATTGCCTCCAAAAATAGAATGGGCAGCTGTGTAACCAGGTTTTCTCCTGGTAGCTTTTATCGGGCTCTTTTTGCCAAGCACTGTATATTAGTTCTTTAAACGCTTCATCCTATTTAACCTACGCAACAATTATATAAGTAAGTATTATCATGCTTGTGCTAAGTCCCTTCAGTTGTGACCAGCTCTTTGCAACCAAATGGACTGTAGCCCTTCACGCTGCCCTGTCCGTGGGATTCTCTAACCAAGAATCTGGAGTGGGTGGCCGTGCTCATTAATCCCATTTAACTGATAAGTAATCAAGTCTAAGGGAGAGGCAAAGTTCAAGCAAAGCTTTATGGAATTGTGGCAAGTGCTGGGTAAATAATTCGGCACCCAGAAATATTGCTCATTATGTTACAGTAGCCTCATAATTAATGAGGAAGGAAGGAAAAGGAAGACAGAGAGAATGAATGAATGAATTTTGGGACACTACTTGGATGAGAATAAAATCCCTCAAACACAGCTTTCTTTATCTCTGTTCCCCAAACCCTGACCATTTTTCCTCACAGGGTCATTAGGACAAAAACATAAAATGACTTTTCTTTTGAAAAGAATGATACGTTGTTCTGAGCCTACCAAGGATATCTGAAGTAGAACCAAATTTTTGTACTGATGCCCTTGTAATTCCTTCCTCTAGAAAATTAACCCAAATGTAAAAGCCCAGGGGTTTTGCTCCGTCTTTTTTCTTTTTTTCCCCTTTTTTAAAAGACAGACACGGTAGGCCAGCAGGAGCGCAAGTGGAAGGTGACATTGCACAGCTGTGGCCAGAACTCAAGTCTCCTTACTTCCAGGCCAGTGGCCCTCGGGGGTGAAAGGAAGCATTGTTCAACATGATGAATATTTTAACAACTACTTAGAGTTTTTTTAGTTGTAAAGTACTCTAAGTGCCAAAGACAAGGTATTTTTATTGTCTCTTGCTACCACATAACAAGGCCATTTGCTCTGTGGGATCTTGGTAATAGGGATAAGTAGGAGCAAAGAGAGGTAGGTGCAGATTCCTTTCCCTCCCTAACGTGAACAGATGGGACATGATACTGGCTGCAGAGAGATGTGAGCTGCTGTCTCCCTGCTGAGGGAAGACAGCCGTCTTTGAGAAGGAGTGGAGGAGACATCTGGAAATCCCGTAGATGAGCCCTGAATGAAGGCAGGTCAGGCTTTTTAGGACCTAACCAAACCTGTGGGAAGAATGTCGGGCTGAGAAGCAAATTACTTCTCGTGTTTCCAGGGGCTACACCTTTAGGAGAGCTGACCAATCCCTTCTGTGCCTAGGTTGTCCCACGTGCGAATCGGGAATGACATGAGCTCATCTGCAAACATGTTAGGGAATCGCATGCGTTTGTTCAACGACGTTTCTTTCCGTCTATTCTCTTTCTTCTTTCTTTGACCACCAACAATGTTCTTATCCCGGAGCCAGAACAGTGTTGCTGCTTTATAAATCTTTCACCGATCTCCCAGTAGGAGGTCATTTTTCTTCCTCTCTTCATTGTGGTCTTTCTGTATGCATTTGTTAGCGCTCTTATTTGCATATGCTTTTACTTGTGATTAGCTGGCAGTAATCTATCTCCTCCTCTGGATTGTCTAGTCCTCCTGGATAAGATCTCTGTCTTGACCACCCCTATTTTTTTCCCAGCAGAATCTCACAATTTATGCTGCCTAGAGAAAGTGCCTATTCAACATTGATTGAATTAATTGTGAGTGTAGATGCATAGATCATGGCCCACCTGTGTTCTACCAGATGTCAAATTTTAAAAGTTGGACATTTTAAATGTGGGCATCTGTTTGTGGGTTATTTGAGGGAATGGCTGGAGAATTGTTTGGAAATGAACCATACTATTACAAAGTACATGGAGCCAAAAATCCTAGATCTAAGACTCAAGACAGGGTTTTACAGCCTTACACAAACAACTCACTTTTATATGTCTCAAATTTCTCCTCTGTAAGCTGGGAATCGTAGTATTTCTCCTGCCTATTTTATAATATTATTGTGAAGATTGGATGAGAATACATTTAAACACATTTTGTAAATGGTATAGTACTACAGGTGGGTCAAGATTGAGTATTATTTTTATTAATATTGTAATTATTGATAATATATCATAACTATCTAAATTTTCCTGAGCTCTCAATAACCATAATTCTGAACTCCAAGGATTTGTTTTAGAAACACTGGTAAATGAGAGATAATTAGATTTTAAAAAGTGATCATTATTGCTTATATGTGAAATCTAACAGATATAACAAATAAGTGAATATAACAAAAAAGAAACAGACTCACAGATTTAGAGAACAGACTAGTGATTACCAGTGGGGAGAGAAATAGGGGAGGAACAATATAGGGTTAGAGATTTAAGAGGTATAAACTACTATGTATAATGTAAACTATGTTAATCCTAATCTCCCAATGTCCATTCTCTTCATTTGCACTGCTATTCTTGCCTTGGAAACAGGTTCATCTGTGCCATTTTTCTAGATTCCTCATAAATGCATTCATATACGATATTTGTTTTCCTCTTTCTGACTTACTTCACCCTGTACGACAGGCCCTAGGTCCATTCACATCTCTACACATGACCCTATTTTGTTCCTTTTAGTGGCTGAGTAATATTCCGTTGCATTGTGTACCATGTCTTCTTTATCCATTCGTCTGTTATCTGACATTTAGGACTGACATATATAAACTACCATGTGTAAAATCAGTAGCTTGGGAGAACCTGCTGCAAAGCACAGGAAGCTCAGCTCAGTGCTCTGCAGCTCAAGGGGTAGGGGTGGAGCGGGGAGTGGAGAGATGGGAGGGAGGTCCCAGAGGGAGGACTTTTGGATTTAGAGCTGATTCACTTCTCTGTGCAGCAGAAACTAAGGCAACATTGTAAAGCAATTATATTCCAATAAAAAAAATCACCAAAAAAGGAAAGGAAATAACATAAAATAAGTGACAAGGATATATCATACAATACAGGAATATAGCTAATATTCATAACTATAAATGCAGTATAACCTTTAAAACTTGTGAATCACCATATTGTTCACCCGTAACTTATATTGTACGTCAGCTATACTTCAATTTTTAAGAAAAGAGAATAAAAAGAAAAGAAAAGAAAAAGGCAATAATGATGGTCTCCCAGGAAATCCCAATGGAACAAAATCTTACGTCTGAAATCCCTAGGTTGTTACCAGAGGCAGAAAGAACCTGAGGAATGATGGCAGGGGAGATAGGAACAGAACCGGAGGTAGCGGAACATTTCTCTTAAGTTTCTATCAGCCCTTGCCTCCTCACAGCCATCTGGAGTCCTTTGATGGCCCTGCTGATGACCTTGTCTTCAAAGAAGCCTTTGTCATTTCAGTGACTTTCAGTCATGCTCTGAGAACTTCCGCTGGGTCACAAAGAAAAGCCAGAGAAGTGGCTGTGTAATGGGGTTTGAACCCTGCTTCTCTTTGAATATGACCTTGAGGAAGTCATTTCTGCTCTGTGAACCCGTTTTCTTGTCTGTAAATAAAAACATTAATGCCAGAATAGCCGTCCACGTGCTCTAGCTCTGTGGCCTGTTCAAAGCTGAGGACACTGAAGCCTGGGGGCTTGTGCACCTTCTTTTGCCTTTTTGTGCCTTTCCTTCTGTGGCTCAAATGGTAAAGGATCTGCCTGCATTGCGGAGACCTGGGTTCAATCCCTGGGTTGGGAAGATCCCCTGGAGGAGGGCATGGCAACCCACTCCAGTATTCTTGCCTGGAGAATCCCATGGACAGAGGAGCCTGGTGGGCTACAGTCCATGGGGTTGCAAAGAGTTGGGCATGACTGAGGGACTAAGCACACATTCCATATAAAATATTTTAAGTATATTTTAAGTGCACTGAAATAAAGAGAGATATAGTCTAGTCTGGAAGAGGGTAGGACTAGGATTTGGACAAAGGTTTATTGGAATCCAAAGCCTGTAATTTTCTTTTTTATTTATTTATTTATTTTTAATTTATTTTAGTTGGAGGCTAATTACTTTACAATATTGTATTGGTTTTGCCATACATTGACATGAATCAGCCATGGGTGTACATGTGTTCCCCATCCTGAACCCCCCCCCCCCCCCCCCTCCCCATCCCGTCCCTCTGGGTCATCTCAGTGCACCAGCCCCGAGCACCTGTCTCACGCCTCAAACCTGGACTGGCAATCTGTTTCACATATGATAATAGACATGTTTCACTGCTATTCTCTCAGATCCTCCCACCCTCACCTTCTCCCACAGAGTCCAAAAGACTGTTCTATACATCTTATGTGTTAGTATACTGTATTGGTGTTTTTCATTCTGGCTTACTTCACTCTGGATAATGGGCTCCAGTTCCGTCCACCTGAGTAGAACTGATTCAACTGTATTATTTTTAATGCTGAGTAATATTCCATTGTGTATATGTACCACAGCTTTCTTATCCATTCGTCTGCTGATGGGCATCTAGGTTGCTTCCATGTCCTGGCTATTGTAAACAATGCGGCGATGAACATTGGGGTACACGTGTCTCTTTCAATTCTGGTTTCCTCGGTTTATATGCCCAGCAGTGGGATTGCTGGGTCATATGGTAGTTCTATATCCATTTTTTTTTTTTTTTAAGGAATCTCCACATTGTTCTCCATCAAAGCCTGTAATTTTCAACTACAAAGTATTACAAAATATCAGTTGTCATTGCTATACATTTAGACCTCCTGGGTTGCGGAAACAGAGAAGTCCATTGCCTGTGGCTCCAGAAGCCAATGTCTCAGAGATGAGACATTACTGATTATTTTTGATGCCCCAAATGAATCAAAGAATAGATAACCTTCCCTTGCATTTTCGAGGACTTGGAGACGAGGAAAATCTTAGCAAACACAGAGCGTGAACTAGCCACAGCAGTGTCCTCTGCCCTACACAAGACCGTTCTCAGTCTTAGTTAACTTACCCCAGTATATTTCTCACTGCTCCAGCCTTTGTCTCTGATTCCTACCCACACATCAGAGAAGACATCTACTTCTTTTCTGCCTCTCATGCTGCAAGGGAAGCAGGCAAAATAGAGCCGGCATGGGGACAGGACTATGTTATTTGTTGTGTGGGGCCTAAGCACTTTGGCCATTGTGTGAAAAATGCTCATAAAAAATATTTTAAGTGTATTTTATGACTACAGTGGTATAAAGGTGGATAAGATCCAGGCTAAATTCATCATTATAAATGTATTATTATTTTTTTCTGATTTTAAAATAAACCAAATTTAAAACATTTTTACAATTCCCTAGAAGGATCTTAGGTTGTAGTCACTGCACCTACTGCTGTACTTGACCATGAGTGAAGAGTTTGAAAAATAACATATCAAGGAATATGAGTCCATTCCAGAGACTTTAAATGCTTTTACCTTGAACAGATGTCAAGAACTCTATGTCTGTAAACTAGAGGAGACTATATCTTGACTTTGCTGGATCAAGGACTAGCAGGTAATATATATCAGACTTTGGAACAGTCTAGGTTCTCACTAATTTCAAGGTCCTGAGAGTCCAGGTTCTTCTAACGGGCCAGCCTAGACCATACAAAGAAAACAGGTCTTCTGGGGTCAGAATAAAACAAACAAACAAGAACCAACAATTATCTTTTAAAATCATTATCATAATTTTGAGGTTGCAGTTGAAAAGTGGGAGATGAATTCATCCCTGCTTCCCTGCTAAGGCACACAACCAGAAACTTCATGCTTTAGTCATGCGAATTTATTTGGGTAAAATCATTCAACTGGTCACGAGTTCCTCTAATTATACTAGACTTTTCCACTTGGATATAGGGAGAGACATTTGACAAATGTGTCTTGCTCAAGTCCAGACACATCTTATCTGCTGACTTTCTCTGGTCTAGTAAACTGAATATAGGAGAAAATGAGGTTAGTTTAGGACATTAGCAGCTCCAAAATTCCTGCATGGAAAGTAGCAATCAGTTTGGAGGGACCACGTGATAGACCCCTTCTAATGTTCTTTACAGAACATGTGCACTTTATTTCTTCATGGAAATAATTACCAGAGGAAAGTAATGACGAGTCTGAAAAAGCTAAGTGACTAAGGCCCTTTTAGCACACCTCCAAGACACTGCCCATCCCCAGCGAAATTAAACTCAACTCTAGGGGTCACTGCTTTTCCTTGAGTCATCTTGAAGCCCAGCCCCAGAGAACTAAAGATAACAAGATGGACAAGACATGCCAGCTCTCTCAGGAACCTCTCAATGTTTCCATTAACTTATTGTTCTAGAATTGTGCTTTGGGTGGGTGCCCAATCCATCTATGTTTCGCTGAATGCATGTAATTTATGTGTTTTGAAAATAAGGACATATGTTTACCACTGACCCTCCGTCTCCTCCTTGTATCTTCTAGTGCATTTTCCCTGATTCAGCAAAGAACATGGGGAATAGATAGTTCATGGTTAATAGAGGTTTACATATATATAGTATGCTCCTTGAAAAAAAGTGATAGTGCTATAGGCAAGAGGAAAAAAATGTGAGTTTGGGTTTACAAAACCTAGACCAAATTCGGATCATTTTGAGAAAGCAAACTGAGTCATTTTGAGAAAGCAAACTCCTCCCAGAGTTTGGTCATCTGCAAGATAGCTTAGTAATAATTGTCTTACCTACCACAGAGGGTTTCTGTGAGACTTCAATGAGATTTTGCTTGTGGGTATACTTTAAAGCCAGCCAAGTGGTGTATTTTATACAAAATAGGGAGCTGTAATTATTGCTATCATCACTATATACCTTCTATCTCCATGGCACCAATCACCTGGCTACTAACCTGATTTTCATTCTCTCTGTCCCACAACCTCACAACATGAATAACCCACTGGCATTATTTGTACCTCCTGGAGAAGCATCTCAACGATTTCACTGGAGGATCTTTATTTACATTTGACTGCTATTACCCTGGACAGAAGCTGACGCTATTTATCCTTAAGATACCATTTTCTTTCTTTCTTTCTTCTTCTTTTAAACTGCGTTATTTGAATGGATCTTTTAAATCAAGTCGCTGTTTTATTTTACACATTTGTCCCTATAGAACAGCTGCCAATACTAACTGCAATAATGGAATTCTAACATCAGAAAGAGTGGTGTTTCTGGAGGATATCTAATTGTGAGGAGGAGGTAGGAGGAGAAGAAGAGATGGAAACATTTCAGATGAGTACAGTTCCATTGTTTGTATTTTCCTTTTCACTGATGTATCAGAAAAGAAGGCAGGCTAAGGTCCTATAAAATTAAAGGGACACAAATATGAAGGAGAAGTACCAAATTGAGCTTTTGTTGGCAGTTGTTGAGGAGGAGGGGAAATTGCCTTTCAGAGCTTCAAATGCTTTCATAAAGTTCCCTTAAAACATTTTCACTGACTTCTTTACTTCTCTCCTTTTTAAAATGTAAATCACATCTTAAAGTTTTTTTTAATATGATTTTGAAAAAGCATTCATAAGTTTATTCAACGAGAAAGCAAGAGAAAAACAGACAAATGCAAACACATTCTCAGATTGACAAGATTTGTTAGTCATAAACGAAATCAGGCAAATGAAAGCACTATATAAACTATAGTCTTTTATAGATGCAAAAGTTTATCAGTCAAGGATTGATTTGTTAAGGCTCTTACATGTGTGATAAATGAAAAAGAAAATATAAAATAGTATTTGACACACAGTAAACGCCAAGTAAATAAATATTAAATTCACTTCCCTTTTGTTGACAAGATAGCTTCATGTGGGTCTCATCTATGGGGAAAGCTTATATTAGGGGGGGAAAATGTCTATTTCTTGTTGCCAGCCTCTTTTTTATTGAATATATTTTACATTAAGGTCACAATGATTGATTGTGTCCTAGAAGCTGGCAATCTTTCAGAATGGACTTGTAAACTTGTTCATCTCATTTTGTTTGGCATTAGGTATCAAAGGTCTTAAAAATTCTTATTTTCCCTTTGACCCAATAATTTTACTTCTGAGAATATATCCTGAGATAATACTAAAATCAGAGGAAGTTTTATATACTAAGATGTTTACCACAACCTGATTCACAAGGAAAACTCATGAACAAATTTCATACATAACAATAGAGGAATGATTAACTCAAGGAGCGGAGCAGAAGTGACCGCTGGCTCACGCAGCTGTGCATCACCAGCCCTTGGCACAATGCTAATGGACATTCAAGACATACTGCTGAAATTGAATACTTCTTACAATGTAATCAATTGTGAAGTTACGCTGAGTGAAATAAGCCAGTCACAGAAGGACAAATACTGCATGACTCCACTTAAGTGAAGTGTTTATGATGGAGTCACAAAAGCATAGAATGATGGTTTCTAGAGGCTAGGGACAGAGGGGAATGGAAAGACATTGTCCAATAGGTATAAACTGTCAGTCAGGTGAGATGAGTAATTCTAGAGATCTCCTGTACAGCATAGCGCCTGTAATTCACAATACTGTGTTTGTGCACTGAAAATCTTGTGTAAACTATAGATGTCAACATAGGTGTTCAAAAAAGAGGGGCATTTGGAAACTTTGGAGATGATGGATATGTTGATTATCTCCATCATGATAATGGTTTCACTGATGTATGCGTATGCTGATACCATCAACTTGTATACATTAAATGTATACAGTTTTTGTACATCCATTAAAACTAAGTAAAGCTATTTTAAAAGTAAAAATAAAGGTGTTTCTGAGAGGAATCAAAATGGTGACATGGGAGGACTCAGAACTCACCTCCCTCATCAAACATACCAAAAATATATCTATATGTAGAATAATTCTCACTAAAAACTAACTGGAAACTTGCAGAAAGACCTGTACAAATAAAGCTATAAGAAAGATCCACATGGAATGACGTAGAAAAGTAAGAGAAGTGATCATGTCAAGCCCTGTGCAATCTGTATGAAATACCCACGGCATATGTTTTTACTGAACTAGAACAAATAATCCTAAAATTTGTATGAAACCATGAAAGGTCTTAAACTGCCAAAGCAATCTTGAGAAAAAAAGGGCAAAGCTGGAGGTCTCATGCTACTTGACTTCAGATTATACTACAAAGCTATAGTACTCAAAAGAACATGGCAGTGGCATAAAAGCAGACAATGCAACAGAACAGAGAGCCTGAAAGTAATTGAAAGTATGTTCAATTAATCTAGAACAAAGGAGATAAGAATATACAATGGAGAAAAGACAGTCTCTTCAATAAGTTATGCTAGGAAAACTGGACAGCTACTTGTAAAACAACTAAATTAGAACACTTCCTCGTGATATATAAAAATAAATTCAAAATGGATTGAAGACCTAAATGTAAAACCTGAAACCATAAAACTCCTAGAAGAGATCAATAGGCAGAATATTTTCTTATATAAATTGCAGCATTTTTTTTTCTTTTTTTGGAACTCTCTCCTAAGGCAAAAGAATTAAAACAAAAATAAGCAAATGGGGCTTAATTAAAGTTACAAGTCCATGTACAGGAAAGGAAACTATTGACAAAACAGAAAGGCAACCTACTGAATGGGAGAAAACCTTTGCAAATGATAAGGCTAATTAAAGGTTAATAGCCAAAATATGTAAACAACTCATACAACCCAATATTAAAAAAAAAAAATCCTTAAAACCCAATTTTAAAAATGGGCAGAAGAACTGAATAGACTTTTTTCAAATAAAATATATAGCTCACCAACAGATACATATAAAAATGCTCAAAATTGTTAGTTATCAGAGAAATGCAAATCAAAGCCAAAACGAGATATCATCTCGTACCTCTCAAAATGCCTATCATCAAAGGGTCTGCAAATAACAGATGTTGGCAAGAATATGGAAAGGAAAGGAACCCTAGTATACTGTTGGTGGGAGTGTAAATTGGTGGAGCTACTGTGGAAACACAGCATGAAATTTACTCAAAAACTAAAAACAGAACTACCAAATGACCCAGCAATTTCACTCCTGGGTATATATCTGAAGAGAAAGAAAATACTAATTCAAGAAAAAAATTAAGGAACCCCAGTGTTCATATCAGCATTATTTACAGTAGCTAAGAAATGGAAGCAACCTCAATACCCTTTAAAAGATGAACAGATTTTAAAAAAGGTATAAATGGTTAATAGTCATAAAAAAGTATGAAATGCTGTCATTTTCAACAGTGTGGATGGACTTAGGGAGTATTATGCTTAGGAAAATAAGCCAGACAAGAAAGACAAATGCTCTTTGTTATCACTTATATGTTAAATCTAAAAAATAATAAAAACAAACCAACTGATATAACAAAACAGAAACAAACTCACAGATATAGAGAATAAACTGGTGCTTACCAACGGGGAGAGTAAAGGAGGGAGGGGAAAATCAGGGGAAGAACACAGAGATAGAATTGCTATGTACAAAGTAAATAAGCAACAAAAACATATTAGATAGCATAGTACAATATAGCCATTATTCTGTGATAACGTTAAGTGGAGTGCAGTCTGTTAACCTCAATGTGTGGATGGCACCACCCTTATGCCAGAAATTAAAGAGGAACTAAAGAGCCTCTTGATGAAAGTGAAAAAGGAGAGTGAAAAAGCTGGCTTAAAACTCAACATTCAGAAAACTAGGATCATGGCATCTGGTCCCATCACTTCATGGCAAATAAATGGGGAAACAATGGAAACAATGACAGATTTTATTTTCTTGGGCTACAAAGCACTGAAGATGGTGACTGCACCATAAAATTAAAAGACAAACCTAGATAGCATATTAAAAAGCTGAGACATTACTTTGCCAACAAAGGTCCATATAGTCAAAGCTATGGTTTTTCTAGTAGTCATGTATGGATATGAGACTTGGACTATAAACAAGGCTGAGGCTGAAGAATTGATGCTTTTGAACTGTGTGATTGGATAAGACTCTCGAAAGTCCCTTGGACTGTGAGGAGATCCAATCAGTCAATCCTAAAGGAAATCAGTCCTGAATATTCATTGGAAGGACTGAAGCTCCTCCAATACTTTGGCCACCTGATGGAAATAACTGACTCATTGGAAAAGACCCTTATGCTGGGAAAGATTAAGGGCAGGAGGAGAAGAGGATGACAGAGGGTGAGATGGTTGGATGGCATCACTGACTCAGTGGGCATGAATTTGAGCAAACTCTTGGAGATGGTGAAGGAGAGGGAATCCTGGTGTGCTGCAATCCATGGGATTGTACAAATGAGCCACTGAAAAACCACAGATCTATTAACATATTGAATCACTGTGTTGTACACCTGGAACTAAAATGATATTGTAAATCAAGTATACTTCAATAAAAAAAGGAAACCACCCACTCTCACCAAATACAGCCTCTGTTTCAATTTCTGTTAATGTACATCAGCTTGGCAGTGGTTGAATTTCATAAAAATTAAATAGATGAAAATTTACACTGTGGAAGAAAGATACTGCTAGGAGTTGTTTCACAACTAGAAAAAAGTGAAGCTTACTGATAATCTGTATTAAAATGGAGTTTGTTTATCATTTCATTCAAATATAGAAAAAATATAATTAGAAATAAATGTATTAGGTCAAATTATATTCTATTACATAATTGTAATAAATACAATTTTAAAATTTAATGTATTAATAACATCATTATATTATAATTTTATTAGATATAACACTGAAAATAACCCCTAATGTTTATGATTTATCTGTCTGTTATTCTGTGTCTTCTCTGTGTCTTAAAGCAATGGACAGTTACTAGATCTATGATGAACAAAAATACAATGCAGGTTGTATGAAAATGACTTCTGTTATTCTTAATGTCTGTGGAGGAGATGCTGGTGACATCTTGTCAGGTAGGCTGTGGTAGTGAGGTAGGAAGTCTGTTGCTGATCTCTTCCTTTTCTCTCCCATCTTAGCCTTCCCGCAGGAATTTTAAGTTCTTAAAGGGCAAAGAGGGAAAAATCTACACTATGTCTCTATACAATGATGGCTTTTCATGGTAGCTGGTTTATAATAGGCTCTCAATAAACATTTGCTGCATTGATTAATGGATAGATGCTTCTGAAGATACATTGATAAAGATGATCAATTCTTGATTGAATAATGATGATAACAACCTCGTAGTTGGAATGTAAACTGGTACAACCAGTGTGGAAATTACTATAGAAGTTCATCAGAAAATTAAAGACAGAAACTACCATGTGATCTGGCAATTCCCTTCGTGGGTATATCTATTGGAAGAAAATGAAGCACTAATTTGAAAAGATACATGTACCCCAATAGTAGTGTTATTTACAGTAGACAAGATATGAACACATGTGTTCAAGAGACACATGGATGAAGTAGATGTGGTATATATGTATTATATATATATATATATATATATAAAATGAAATATTACTCAGACATAAATAGGAATTAAATGTTGCCGTTTGCAACCATTTGGTGGGTGGGCTTGGAGGGTGTTATGCTTTGTGAAATAAGTTAGACAAACACAAATACAGTGTGTTTTCACTTACATGTGGAATCTTAAAAGTTCAGAAGTTAATGAATATAACAAAACAGAGACACTCACAAACACACAGAACAAAGTAGTGCTTATCAGTGGGATGAGATGGTGGAAAGGAGTAAGACAAGATAAGGGATTAAGAAGTAGGAACTGCTAGGAGGGAATGGCAACCCACTCCAGTATTCTTGCCTGGAGAATTCAATGGACAGAGGAGTCTGGCGGGCTACAGTCCACAGGGTCTCAAAAGAGTCAGACACGACTGAGCAACTAACATTTCATTTGTACTTCATAGGTAGTATAATCTGTAAAAATATCAAATCACTATGTTGTATACCTGAAATAGATATATGTAAATCAACCACATTTCAATTAAAGAGACAAATAAATATAACACACGAAAAGAAACAATATAAGAAAAATTCATGCTCACCTCATTATTTAAAGTTTTTAATCAAAATCTAAATTTTGTATTTAATGTGCCTTTATCCACTCTTTCATATTATAAAAATAATGTCACTGTTACTAGCATAAACATGTATAACCAGTTATCTAAATTTTCTCTTTCAAATTCTACTTACTGAAGTCATCACAGGCAACTGTGTGCTATATACGGTATTTCTCTTGGGTCATAGGGACCTATATGCAAGCTTTTGAACACATTTAAGATTTTTGTTTGCTCATTTAAAAAAATGTGTTAACTGAAGTACTATTAGATCCACAGACTTCACAATTATAGTACAGAGAGCTTCAGTGCCCTTCCCGCCTGGTTTCTCAACAGACTGACCTTACATACCTGTAGCAGACTATCAAAGGCTGGAAACCTCCACTGACTTTGTGCAGTTTTTATCACCTTTGCATACATGCATGTATGTGTTTGTATTTCTGTTCATGTGTGTACAGTTCTATGCAATTTTACCACCTTCATAGATTCTTGTAATCACCACCATAATCAAGACACACACAGTCGCATCACTACAGAATCCCCTCGGCTACCCTTTTATAGTTACACCCGCTCCCTTTTCCCTCCTTGATCCCATCTCTAGCTCCTGCCAACCACACATCCATTACCATCTTTAAAATTTTGTCATTTTGAGAATGTTGCATAAATGCAATCATATGTGTTAGTTAATTTTTAGCAAGTAGCATCGTATTATTTACATTAACCTGTATCTCTATTTTTTCCACCACTTAAAAATAAATCCTAGACATTACTATATGTCAGCAAACACATTAGTAATTTTTTGCCCTCTAATTGTTAAAATACTTTTCTGTATTTATTTTTGGCTGTGCTGGGTCTTCGTTGGTGCGTGGCTCTTCTCTAGCTGCGGGAGGCAGGCTTCTCATTGCAGGGGCTTCGCTGATAGCTCAGTTGGTAAAGAATCCACCTATAGTGCAGGAGACGCTGGTTGGGTTCCTGGGTCGGGAAGATCCCCTGGAGAAGGGATAGGCTACCCACTGCAGCATTCTTGGGCTTCCCTCCTGGCTCAGCTGGTAAAGAATCTGCTCACAATGCGGGAGACCTGGGCTCAATCCCTGAGTTGGGAAGATCCCCTAGAGAAGGGAACGGCTACTCACTCCAGTATTCTGGCCTGAAGAATTCCGTGGACTTTAACGAGTCCATGGGGTCGCAGACAGTCGGACACGATGGAGCGACTTTCACTTTCACTCTTGCTGAGGGCGCTGAGCCCTAGGGCACATGGACTTCAAGGAGTTGTAGTGCCCCAGCCTCTAGGGCACAGGCTTAGTAGTTCTGGGAATGGGTTTAGTTGCAAGTGAGATCCTCCCAGATCAGGGAGCGAACCTGTGTTTCCTGCATTGGCAGGAGGAGTTTCTACCAACCACTTAACCACCAAGGAAGCACCTGCCCTCTAATTTTTAATATATACAGAATGATAAATAGGGTTTCCCTGGTAGCTCAGCTGATAAAGAATTCATTTGCAATGCAGGAGACCCAGGTTCAATTCCTGGGTCAGAAAGTTCTCCTGGAAAAGGCATAGGCTACCCATTCCAGTATTCTTGGGCTTCCTTGGTGCTTCAAATGGTAAAGAATCTGCCTGCAAGGTGGGAGACCTGAGTTCAATCACTGGGTTGGGAAGATCTCCTGGAGGAGGGCTTGGCAACCCACTCCAGTATTCTTGCCTGGAAAATCCTCATGGACAGAGGAGCCTGATGGGCTACAGTTCATGGAGTCCCAAAGAGATGGACACAACTGAGCAACTAAGCACATAATTATAAATAAATACAATACAAAATTTAACATTATAAGAATCATATCAAACAGTTTTTTAAAGTATGGTTTTTCTATGTGCTCCTCCTCTTTTCTTTTCCTTCAGATCAACTCTTCCTAAGTGCATCCCTCAACTAAGTAGCCATGGCAACATTTCAATGTATATTATTATGTATTCTTTGCCATAGTCATCATATAAATACAGATATATGCACATGTATATCAGAATAAAGATATGATTACACACACACCAAAAGAAAAAAAAAGTAGAAATACAAAACAATGTAATAATATAATTTTATTTATTAAAAATAAAAGTTACCACTCTTATTGATTATAAAATAGAATCATAATATATACTTTTTTAGCATCCTGGTTTTTTTTCCAACAGTATTGCTCAAAATATGCTCCAAGTCAAATCTTACAATTTATACTTCAATGGCTAGCTACTATTCTAAAGTTTGAGCATATATTACAGTGTGGAATGAGGTACACCTTCTCTAATAATGAATGAAATTTGTTTTGTTTCTAATTTTTGATACTACCAACAGTATTGAAATAAGCACAGTGTATGTATTATATACATGTGCATGTGTGTTATACATGCATATATGTCATATATACATATATGTGTGTGTGTGTGTGTATATATATATATATATGTCCCTGTGTGTGTGTATATTAAGTGACAGAGAATTCTATTGCAAGTAACAATTTACCACAAACTTCAAGGCTTAAAAAATGTCTTTCTCCTCTTGCAGTTATTGAGCTCGTGAGTCCTGCAGTGGTTGGCAGTCTTGCTGGAGGCTGTAGGAGGAAAGCCACTCTCTTGTCTTTCCACCGTTTACCTCCGCCCCTTGTCTCGTAGCCCCGCACTCATGTCACTCCAATCTCTTGATCCCTCCAGTGGCCTTCGAACTACACCTGCCTCCTGTAAGGACCCTTGCAAATACATGGGACTCACACAGATAATCGGGGATCATCTCTCCATCTCAAAAGCCCCAATTTAATCACATCTGCAAAGTTCCTTATACTGTGTAAGGCATACTGTTGTACACTGATGCTAGTTCATTATACCATGAATACCAGGCCATAAATTAGGATATGGACATCCTGGGGCAGGGGAATCATTCTGCCTAACACAGAGCCGGGATGTTCATATTTAATTTCCAAAGGACAAATTCACCAGAATCTCAGTGAAAATGCTCAGTTGAATGGTGTGGAAGGTTCTCTTATTTTTCAGCAAATATTCCCTCTCTTCCTCACCATTCATTGGGTATGAGTGCATTTTTCCACTCCACTAGAGTTAATATGATGTGACTTTAAGGGGGTAAATTCTGGACAGTTTCTTGCTTTTTTTCCCCTTATATTATAAGGATAGATCCTCAAAAGCAGTTGCCTCTTGAGTCTATTTCCCCAAAAGGGAAAACTCCAGCAAAATCCAGCTCCGGAGAACAGGTGATCCACCAGATAAACTCTAGTAGGGGAAGCCTCACACTCAGTAGTGTCCAACTCTTGTGACCCCATGGACTGTAGCCTGCCAGATTCCTCTGTTCTGGAATTTTCCAGACACGAATACTGAAGCGGGTTGCCATTTCTTTACTTCAGGAGATCTTCTCGACCCAGAGATCAGACCTGTGCCTCTCGTGTCTCCTGCATTGGGAAGTGGATTCTTTACCACTGTGCCACCTGGGAAGCTCTTGTAAAAATCATGTATATATATATATGTTAGAATGCTTCCTTGGTGGCTCAAATGTTGGAGAATCTGCCTGCAATGCAGAAGACCCAGGTTTGATCCCTGGTTGGGAAGATCCCCTGGAGAAGGGAATGGCTGCCCACTGCAGTACCCTTGCCTGGAGAATTCAATGGACAGAGGAGCCCAGTGGGCTACAGTCCATGGGGTCTTTGAGTCAGACATGACTGAATGAGTGAGAATGCATGCATGATTAGAACATGTGTATTACAGTTTTATGCAGAATAGTTTTACTTTTAATCTCTTCTCTTTTCTTTCTTGGTCATGAAATTTACTCCTATACTTAGAATATCTTGAGATACTTTTGTTTTATTTATTTAATCTTTTATTTTTGTATTTAAGCTTCTAAACCATCTGGAATTTATTTTTTCTATGATGTGAGACAGGCTCCAACTTAATTTTCTTCCAGATGGGTAGCCAGTTGTGCTAGCTCATTTTAGTTTAATCATCCTTTCCCCCCACATTGAAATGCTGCTTTTGTTACATTTTAAATTCTCATATAAATATTGTGACCTCTTTTTGGATTCTGAATGTATATACTTTCTGTCATGCAGTTTTCTAAATCCTAGAATTATTTCATGGAGCAAAGCAAAGTCCTCATTTTCCTAGAGTTTATATTCTAGTAGAGGAAAGTAGAAAATAACTATCTAAATCAGTCAACTAACCAATCAATGTTTGATGTTAATAAAATAAAGCAGGAGATAGAAAGTGAAGACGGGTGGTCTTTAGAGAGTACCCAAAGACTTCGTTCTTCGTAAAATAACCCTTGAGCAGAAACCTAAATGATGCTAGAGAGCAGCTGTGTATATGTCTGTTATCAGAGTATTTGAAGTAGAGGAAACAGCAAATGTAAAATCCTTAAAGAGGAGCATCTTTGGAGTGCTCTGTTTGAAAAATAGCAGAGCTAATGTGGCTAGATAATGTGCTGGAATCAGCCTCCTCAGAGGCTGATCTATTTTATATATTTTTATATTCATGTCTCAATACTAATGAGTATTGATACAATACTGTGTTGATTATTGGGCTGTTCAAACATTTGTAAGGCAAATCAGTCTGCACTGTCCTACTTTTGACACTTTTTCTTGGATATTGTTTAGGACTTTATATGACCTTTAAGATTATTTTATTGAATTATCTTTTTCCCCAATAAATAAAGAGTAGATAGATAAATAGCTACTTAGATATAAATTTAGATAGATTAAACTTACATGCAATTAGTCTAATTGGAATTGGCATAATTTTTATATTAATTACTGGAAAGTTGAGAACAGTATTAAATCTTTCCATCCATCCAAGCCATGCCATTCTCTTCAGGAGTTTTTATTTTGTGTTTTCCAATAATACTGTCTAGGATTGTATATACCTTGTTTCTTTAATGTTAGATTTATTTCTAAAATTTAAAGTTTTGGACTATATTGATTATTTCTCAATTTCCTTTTTCAACTGAATTTTGCTAGAATAGAGATGATATATTTATTTTGTACATTTATTTTATATTCAGTCACCAAGCAAATTCTCTTATTATTTTCATGTGTCTTCTACCAGAAATGATGGATTATCTCTATATATAACTTTTAAGAAAAGATGGCTAAATATCTTCTTTTCAAATTCTTTAAAAAGTTATTTAATTCTCTTGTTTTTGAATATTTGCTAGAATATCTAAGATATGTTGGAATACTAATGTATTGCTTTCAGTGTCCTGATATTTATTGTATTAAATAGTTTTTATTCAATTTGTACTTAACTATATTTTTTAAGAATGGATTTTAAATTTTATTACATGCCTTTTTACAATCTTTTGATGGAGTCAGCTAGTTTCCCCCTTAATATGATGATGCAGAGAATTAGGTATATATTCAAATGAACCTCATAGACAAAGAATAAACCCTACATGGTAATGCTTTTTGAAATTTTTAAAATTATTTTCTAATTATATTCTTCTCTATCCACTTATTTTTCTCCTTTTGAGATCTCTATTTTCTGTGTCCTAGGTCTTCTGTATGTTTTGCTTGTTACTTATGACTGCATTCTTGATGTTCATTGCTTCATATATCATCTTTGTGCTTTGAAGTACTTGTTTCTACTTGATCTCTCTCCCTGCCTTCTTCCCTCCCTCCCTTCCACTCTCTCCTATCTCCTCCTCTCCTTTTTCTTTTTATTAATAACTATAAATATAACTCTTTATAGTATTAAATTTTCCCATCCACTAAAAACCAAAAGATTTTATTTTATATATTTCAATAGGCTTATAAATGGTTTACAAT
The DNA here is from genome assembly GCA_007570785.1 of Antilocapra americana. NCBI lineage: Eukaryota > Metazoa > Chordata > Mammalia > Artiodactyla > Antilocapridae > Antilocapra > Antilocapra americana. The sequence goes on from ML662454.1 coordinate 5,537,795, forward strand.
CTTAAGACTATTGATTACAATCTTAAAAGAATACATATACTCTTTAATGATGTTTTAGTTGTTAGTGTGACCCCTGTCTCCTTCAGCTCCCTGTTTTGTTCCCCATTCTTCCTCTCTATCTAGCCGCAAGCCCTGCTGGGGGTCTTGTTGTGGTCCTTTGAATGCTCCCTGGAGCAATGTCAGAGCTTTTCTGTCGAGCTTCAAAAAAAACCCCTTGACTATAGAAGTCTTGTGAGAGCCTGAAGGTGCAGGTTGAAGGCAGTCCATGCCCTAAGGAGGTAGTAGGGTGTAATCTCTCTCTTCCCTGGTCTCCTGTCTTTCCACTTCAAGTCCTCCTGCCCATGAATGTCAGGAGATGGAGCACACCTCCTGTAAGCCATGTGAACTTCCTTCTTTGAAGGGTCACCGTTTTTTGTTCTGTTTTTTCAAAGATTTATTTATTCACTTGGCTGTTTCACATCTTAGTCGCAGCATGCAGGATCTTTGATCTTGGTTGCCGCATGTGGGGTCTTTAGCTGTGATGTGTGAACACTTAGCTGGGGCATGTGGGATCTGGTTCCTTAACCAGGGGTTGAACCCAGACCCCTGCGTTGGGATCATGGGATCTCAGCCTCTGGGCCACTAGGGAAGTTCCAGGTCATGAGTTTTGATAGGTCAACCATTCACCAGGATTCTCTACTAATCACTAGGCTTTCTTTTGATTGAAAGGGAAAGCTGTTCTTCATTTTCAGTTTCATTAGGATTTCAGCAGAAGCTAAGATTTTCAACCTTTTTAAAGTTCTGCGTATCTGCTTGTCTCAGCTCTGCTCAGCACAATAGCATGTTCAAGACACCATTTTCCCAGAATCCTCTCAAAGCTTAGTTTGGCATCAGTGAGGCATGATGGAAACCAGACCATTTCTGGAAACAGAGCATCTGTGAGCTCTTCTTTGCCTATTCATGAGACATTGAGCAAATTTTTTACTGTTAAATATCTGTATGTGTATCATCATTATATTGTTATTTAAATTTAGAAGCATCTTTCTCTTTCCAAAAGTTATGTATATCCTTATGGACATTCTCCAACCCATTCATGAATGAAAGAAAGAGAGGGAAAAAATGATGAATTATTTCCTGCATGTATATACGTCATTAACAATCATCTCTCTTTTTGGCATTCTTTAAAATGTGTATAGCTTCTAAGATTCACAACATCAATTACTTGATTTCCATCATGATCCAATAACATAAAGGTATATATATATATATTTTTAAATAATCAACATTCATGAAATACTTATTGCTTGGTTTATGTGTGTGCTAAATCGCTTCAGTCATGTCTGACTCTTTGCGACACCATGGACTATAGCCTGCCAGGTTCCTGGGTCCATGGAATTCTCCAAGCAAGAATACTGGAGTGGGTTGCCATTTCCTTCTGAAGGGGATCTTTCAAACCCAGGGATCAAACCCATATCTCTTGCAGTTCCTGCAATGCAGGCAGATTCTTTACTGCTAAGCCACCGGGAAGCCCATAGTACTTGGTAGATATTATATAAAGTTTATCATGTTTAGACATTAACTCTTTGGAAAGCCACTATTATTATTGGCATTTTATATGTGGGAAAAATAAAATATAAACTTATATTTTACTCTAAAATTTCAGAAAGAGTAGTCCAGTTGCAAAGGCATGTCAAGTTAGTGATGGATCTAGAAATTTGCTCCCTTAGAATCTGATTTTAAAGTGTGTGCTCTTAACCACCATGTAATCATATAGGGTAAATATTACCATTAATATTTACTGGTCAAGAGACTGGTTGAATATGTTGACTTGCTTGCCCATAATCATTCAGCATGTCTTCTCATTTTACATATGTATTCACAATCATTCAGTATTTTACATATGTATTCATAATCATTCAGCATGTCTTCTCATTTTACATATGTATTTCTTTCCAAAAGTAATTGCAGTTTTGGACCATGAATTTTAAATCATTATACCTAGGCTCAAGCACATATTTATTGATCAAAATAGGAACCATTACAATCAACGGATTTTTGCCAACAAGAAATAAGTTTGTTTATTCCCATAGCCTAAGAATTCATGCTTCAGGATCTGACCAACTCTTGGAGAGCTTCCTTCCTCCTGCTGGCTGTGGAAGCGTTTTCCCTGCAAAAAGTTGTTGATGTTTGAAGGAGTGGCAGTCGGCTGGCGAGAGTTCAGTTAGACATGGTGAACAAGGCAAAACTCCGTAGCCCAGTTCGTCCAACTTTTGAAGCATTGGTTGTGCCAGTGCCGTCGGGTGCTGTGATGGAGAACTGGCTCCTTTCGGATGACCAGTGCCGGCTGCAGGCATTGCAGTTTTCTGGGCGTCTCAGCAATTTGCTGAGCAATACCTCTCGGCTGTAATGGTTCCACGAGGATTCAGAAAGCTGCAGTGGATCAGATCCGCTGCAGCCACCGGTGGCCGTGACCTTTTTTTGGTGCACGTTTGGCTGTGGGGAGTGTTTTGGGGTTTCTTCTCAGGCTAGTCACTGAGCTGGTCATTTCCGGTTGTCCTATAAAATCCACTTCTTGTCCCATGTCACAATCCAGTGGAGAAATGGTTCACCACTGTGCATAGAGTAAGAGAAGATCACACTTAAAAATGACTTGTGTTGTTGTTTGGCTCATGAGACACCCACATGTCGAGTTTTTCACCTTTCCAGTTTGCTTCAAATTCTGAATGACTGTAGAATGGTCAAAGTTGAGTTGTTGGTTTTTTAATGAGTTAATTAGCATTTCTTAAGTTTTGTTTTTGCTTGACAGAATTCTGTTGTTTGCTGTCACACCTCAGCGTGAATCAGCCATAGGTCAATGTTGAGTTCTTTGGCCACTTCTTAGAACAGGATCGGCCTCAGTGAGTGTTCTCAGCTGGTCACTGTCAATTTCTCATGGCCAGTCTCTGCACTCATTCAAGGCTCTTGTCTCCTTTGCAAAACTTCTTAAACCACCACTGCACTGTGCACTCTTTAGCAGTTTCTAGGCTAAATGTGTTGTTGATGTCGTGAGTTGTCTCGGCTGCTTTACTACCAGTCTTGAACTTGAATAAGAAAATTGCTTGAATTTGCCTAACATCATTTTCATAATCTCAAATAAATATAAAATACACAGCAAGTAGTAAGTCATTAACAAAAAAACACAGAGAGAAATGCGCATTAAATGATGTTTAACATAACATAATACATTAAGAATGTCTTCCAATATCAAACTGCAAAGTTCAACAATGCAAAGCTACAATTATTTTTGCACCAACCTAATAGAAACTGATCAGTTAGCAATTAAGTGGACACATTTGAAGGTATTATAATACCATTTACTTTAGCCATGGGTAAACCAAAGAGATTCATACACATGCTTCTTATGTGTTTTACTGTATAACTATTTTTAATTGTTCCAACTGCTGCCATAGATAAATCTAATTATGGCTGCTGCTTTTTAATTTCATTTTGAAAATTTGTTCTAATTTTTGTATACATTTTAGCAACACAAAAGCAAATTCGGTGGCAAAGCTTTTATAAAAAGGAAGTTGATTTCTGCTATTGTAAAGAATATGTTAAATATATTAAAATAATTATTAAAAAACAATTAAAATAATTTCCAAAATTTAAATTGAGTTGTTTCAGAAACGTTAGTTCATTTGAGTCGATGAATATTCACCGAGTCCTTCTGACATGCTGGGCACAGAGCTAGGCACAGCGGGAGAGAGAGAGAGAGATCATAAAAGCGGTTCCTGCCTTTGGGGGGCTCTAATTTAATGGGAGAGACAGGCATGCACACAGTCTTAATATTAGCCGGGCCATTATAAATGTTATAACAAAGGGACTGAGAAAGTGCAATGGAAGCATAAAGGAGACAGATATTAACTCCAACTGGGCAAACTTGAACAAACAAATAAACTCCACAGCTGGTGCGATAAAATGTGATTTCAGGGAAAAAAAATACTTTAGTTTTAATTGCTTTCAATGTTATTAGGCAAGTTGCCAAGAAATGTTTTCTTCAATATCAAGTAATATCTCAGGAGTACTACTTTTAGAAGGAAGGAATATACCTTCATAGTTAAACTACTCATTTGAAGATTTGAGAGCAAAATACTCACCCTGAAAATGGTTAGTTCTAATAATCTATTTGTTTTACAATGATGCAAACTCTAGACAAGGGAAGTAACTTTCCAAAGTTTCTGTAGGATGAATAAGTCACTGAGCCATAAACCTTAGGGCACAAATCACATGACTTCCAGGGGGCCTGGTTTCCTGTTTCACTGTGGTTCTCCTAGCTTTTATGGCTTTGCATATCCTTCCTTTCAAACAAATACCCACAAGCCATTTATTGTTAAGATCGAGTGGACCTAATGTGAAAATGCAGTCACTGGGAGCGATGTCAGCATCATGGCTGAATAAGATGTCCTCGTACTGGCCGCCCCACAACAACAACAGTTTGGCATCCATCCAGGACAAAAGTGCATTTGTAGGAGTTGTGGGATCCAAAACCACACACCTAGGAACCCAGAAAAACTCTGACCCACCTGTGAGTCGGTTGACGGGCATACAGACCCGGGCCTGACTGTGGATCCCGCAGTAGCCCATGGACAGGCTTCAGGGTCTCCCAACTGTGGTCCTGGAGCCCCTGGAGATCACTGACTTGGATAATCACCCACAACCAAGAGAGTCTAACAGAATTTAGGTTTCCAGTTGAGAAGTTCCAACATAACATTAAAGCCAAAACACAATTTGGGATACACAGGAGAAGGTAAGATGAACAATTGGACTTTAATTCACTTTACCCTCTACCCAGGCACACAGCCCAGTGCCAGGGAAGACCTTCTGGGCCTGTGACGTCTCCCGCAGGGGGAAGTGGGAGTGTGGGAGTGAGCATGGGGCTTCCCCAGGTGTGTGGAACTTGGAAAAAGAGGCCTATTTTTTAGATCCATCCAGAGTACAGGTTACCCTCTGCTATGTGAAAGGAGTCCTATGAAAACTTTGTAAGTCAAAATAGTGTAAAATTCAAAATCAATTACAGTGGGCTCTGAATATCCTCACAGGGATTGGTTTCAGGACTCCCTCATATGGGTACCTAAATCCACAGATGGTCAAGGCCCGCATGGATATGGTGTAATGTTTATACATAGCTTACACACATCCTACCCTATACTCATCTGACACAGTATAAATTCAGTGGACCCTTGAACAAGAGGGGTTTGAACCATGTAGGATCACTTAGACATGAATGTTTTTTAATAGTAAATACTACCATTAGTTGTATCCTGACATCCAGTGAACAGAATTTATAGGACTGACTGGGCTTGCCTTGTGGCTCAGCTGGTAAAGAATCCACCTGCAGTGTGGGAGATCTGGGTTCAGTCCCTGGGTTGGGAAGATCGCCAGCAGAAGGGAAAGGCTACCCACTCCAGTATTCTGGCCTGGAGAATTCTATGGACTGTACAGTCCTTGGGGTCGCAAAGAGTTGGACATGACTGAGCGACTTTCACTTTCATAGTGAAAGTATATTTTTTATGCAGATTTTCAGCTTTTTGAAAGCTAAAACTCTGACTTCTAGCCTCTAAATTGTTCAAGGTTTTGGTTTTTTTTTTTTTTTTTTTGGTAAAAATTGCAATTCTCCGCAGATTTCTTTCAGCTAACGAAAGCAGCTGCTAAAGTGAAGTGGTGTAAAGCAAGCTTTAGAATCCTGGGTGGTACCTGTGCTGAATTGAGAGCTGAATGACTGGGAGGCAGGGACAGGCTTACTCTGGGGAAGGCGTTAAGTGGATGTGGGGTCTATCGATCCATTGCGGATCCTCAGGAAGACTGCCCATAGGCCACTGGGAACACCTCCCCCGTGAATCCCACCCCCAGCTGGACCAAGATCACTGTTAGCTCTCTGTGCACCTCATCTGCACTCCCTTATCCTCTGCAACTGGCTCTCAACACATAATCTCAATGGCAAATTGGGAAATTCAGCCATTTGTGACAATATGGATGGACCTTGAGGTCATTGTGCTAAGTGGAATAAGTCAGATGAATAAAGACAATTCAGTCTCTCAGTCCTGTCTAACTCTTTGAGACCCCATGAACCACAGCACGCCAGGCCTCCCTGTCCATCACCGTCTCCTGGAATTTACCCAAACTCAAGTCCATTGAGTCGGTGATGCCATCCAACCAAATACTATATATTCTCTTATATGTGAGATGTAAATGAAACATAAAAAAGACCAAACTCATAGAAACAGAGTGGAACTGTGGCTGCCAGGGTCAGGGAGTGAGGGGTATGGGGAGATGTTGGTCAAAGTTATACAAGGGTCCAGTTATAAGGTGGATAAGCTCTGGAGACTCTAAAGTGCAGCATGGTGATTATAGCTAATAAGACTCTATTATATACTTCAAAGTTGCTAAGATGGTAGATCTTAAATGTTCTTACCATTTAAAACTGGTAATTCTGTGAGATGATGGCGATGTTAACTAATTCCACTATGGTAATCTTGTGCAATATATAAATGTTAAGTCATCACACTCTACACCTTAAACAATGAAAGTGAAAGTGAAGTCACTCAGTCGTAAACAGTGGTATGTGCTAATTATATCTCAGTCGGACTGGAGAAAAATGCAGTCATTGTCCATGCAGTATAGACTGTGAGGCAGTGCCTCTTTTATATTTATTTCTGCTCCAATGAAGTGCATTCTATGGTGATTGCTAAGGGGTGGTACAATGCCAAATAGCCTGGATTCCTATTATAGACACACCACTAACTTTAGGCAAATTACTTAAAACTCTTACTGTTTTCATTTTTCTTTAAACTGCTGAGAATAATAGTGCCTGCCTCGTGATTTGTTTAAAGTTTAAGTGATCTGAAAGATGTAAATCTTCCAGAACAGTACTTTGAGCAAGCTCAAGCCTGGTGCAAGCATTTATGATTAGTGGCTCAGTCATGTCCGACTCTTTGTAACCCCGTGGACTGCAGTCAGCCAGGCTCCTCTGTTCATGTGTATTCTCCAGGCAAGTGTAAGGATAATTTATTATTCATCCTATGCTTGCCTTCCTCACTTCAGAGGCAAATTGATAGAAGGTGGTAGAGGATGATAATAAACATGTATTTAGGGGGAGTCTGATGTCTCATTTGAACTTTCAGTTCAGTCACTCAGTTGTGTCCGACTCTTTGCAACCCCATGAACCGAAGCACACCAGGCCTCTCTGTTCATCACCAGCTCCTGGAGTCCACCCAAACCCATGTCCATGGAGTCGGTGACGCCTTCCAGCCATCTCATCCCCTGTCATCCCCTTCTCCTCCTGACCCCAATCTTTCCCAGCATCAGGGTCTTTTCCAATGAGTCAGCTCTTCACATCAGGTGCCCAAAGTATTGGAGTTTCAGCTTCAACATCAGTCCTTCCAATGAACACCCAGGACTGATCTCCTTTAGGATGGACTGGATGGATCTTGTTGGAGTCCTAGGGAATCTCAAGAGTCTTCTCCAACACCACAGTTCAAAAGCATCAATTTGAACTTTAAGACCAAAATTTAATGCCTTGGTGTCAACTGACTGTTCACAGGGACCTCCTGCCACTACCTTCACTCTCAAACACATGAGGAAAATGACACTCACAGAAGTTACATGACATACACTGATGATCCTCCCGTGCTGGTTGGACTGTGGGATCTTAGTTCCCCTATGAGGAATTGAACAGGGGCACCTGGTAGAGGAAGCATGGAGTCCTAACCACTGAACCCACTCTCAGGGGTGTTTTTATTTTTACCTTTTCTGCTTCTAGATGTACATACGAACATTGTGTCTTCTTGATTATATGTGTGTCATATATAATCAAAAAATTCTAATATCAGATTCCAGAATTCAATCTAGTGATCTTTTAACATAGAAAGGTGGGTTGGGTTAAGTGATTATTTCAATATGTAAGATACATAAACATATGGTTATCAATTGTTTCTTCATGGCCATGTTTCTTGCCTTTCCTTAATCTCTATATTTTAACCATGCTTTATTTTTTTTTTATTCCAAACCTCAAACAAGCCTTGATCTGTCTGACCCTCTAATCATACACATCCTTACCTTCTGCATACTTCAGTCCTGCTCACTCTTCCCCAAATATACACACACAGAAATAACAGCTTTCCTCCTTCATTTGCCCAACTGGTTCCTACAGCTCCTTCTTCACTTCAACATCAGATTCTCCAGGACATTTTCTCTTTCCTCATCGTTTTCAGTCTGTTTAGATACCCTTCCTTTTTTTTTTTTCTACATTGCTTTGTATCTCTTCATCATAGTATTTATCAAGATGTATTGTAGTTATCTAAATATCTTTATCTTGTACTAAAGTATAAACCCTTTGAGAGTTGAGACTAAGCACATTGCATTTACTGTTTCAATTTTGCCTAGTTCCATTCCTCAAGGAATATTTGATGAGTGGAGAAACGAATGAGTGAATGAATGAAAGCAAAACTTTTGGTACTCATTACACTTATATTAAAAATGGTTATATCAAAACCTCCATTACTAGATCCAAATAAAATAGATTTTGAAAAGTTAAGGATTTATGGATTTAAAACGATCAAAAATAATAATTGACCACCTTTAAAAGCCTAGTCTCAAATATAAGCCCATTTGTCATTTTCAGCATCCATTTTGCCCATGATTTGCTTACCTTGAAGTAGAAAGGCACTGAAATGCTATGATTAGGACAGAGCTTGCATCCAGAGATCTGTACATAATTCTTAGTTTAAGTTCTGCAAGTTTGCATAATAAATAGTTTAAATACTGCAGCAACAGAGCTGGAGAGGAAATTAGGATTCTGAATGAAAAAGTTAATTATACCTCCAAGGATTTTTTTTTTTTTTTTGCAGTACATTAAAAACAAGCTGAGAAGAGGATAATTTAGGCTAAAAAGAGACGGAAACGTGGAGGATTACGGGCGTGGTGATAACTGACAAGTTATCTTATTAAGTGGGGGTAATTAGAGGAAATTAATTTTGAAATTATAGCAGTGGATTCTAGATCAACAATAACGTAAATACGATGCGGATGATCTTGCAGCTGGAGTCAGTTCTGTCAGCGGACTCTGTTCTTAACATTATTGGCCATTTTCTCCACTTGAGTCGCTCTATTCAGATAACCCAGGGGGATAGAGTGTAAAACTGGAATCCCCAACCCTTGTAGCCAGGTTGCCAAAGCAAATCAAAGGAAGTAGATTTTCATAAAAAAGACATCATGGGCTATTTCTGCATATATTTGTATGTCTATTCATCCACCCAACTGAGATTCTATTACTATTGCTGCTACTAAATAGTATTAATAAAGTTTTAGAGCTTAGTATGTGTCTGGGTACTGTGTTGAGCATTCCACATGCATTATCTTGTTTATTTTGAACAACAGCCCTGTGAAATGTGCACAAACATTAATCTCAAACTAAGAGCTCAGAACACTGAAGCAGCTCGCCCACGAATGCCTGATTAATAAGCTCTTTGGTCTGAACCCTAGCAGGATGGTTCAAGAGCCATGCTCCGAACTACTACACGGTGCCACGCATTTGCCCTGTGCCAGTGTCAAGAGCAGAAGCTCTCACTTTGAGATGTTTTGATTTGGGAAATAAACACAAAGGGGAAAAGTCTAACTTAAAAAATCTATATTGCAGTGTAATGAAGAAAGAAAGAGGAAGAGGCAGAGGGCCTGGGCTCCAACCTTATTTAAATCTTGACATAGCTACAAACACTTGAGTTCATTATATAACCTAATTATCATTATCCCAATCTGCAAAATAAGACAGATAAGAAGGTATAACTTAGTAACAAGGCATGCCAATAATGCTTTTGAACTGTGATGCTGGAAAAGACTCTTGAGAGTCCCTTGGACAGCAATGAGAGCAAGCCAGTCAATCCTAAAGGAAAGCAACCCTGAATATTCATTGGAAGGACTGATGCTGAAGCTGAAGTTCCAGTACTTTGGCCACCTCATGTGAAGAGCAGACTCACTGGAAAAGACCCTGCTGCTGGGAAAGGTTAAGTGCAGGAGGAGAAGGGAGCCATGGGATTAGATGGTTGGATGGCATCACCTACTCAATGGGCATGAGTTTGAGAAAACTCCAAGAGATGGTGAAGGACAGGGAGGCCTGCAGTTCATGGGGTAGCAAAGAGCTGGACACAAGTGAGGAGCTCAACAACAGCAAAACAACGCCAATAAAGGTGACAACTCATTCCATTCTCAGAGCGCTTCCAGTCCTTTCTATATAAGGGAAACTATCTCAATCCACACACCCTGCTGAGAGAACAGCCCCAGGCAGCCTTGACCTCCAACTTGGAAGGGGCTCACCCAGCCCACCTCCGTTCTTGGCTGCCACTGTTGCTCTGGATAGAGTGGCCAATTCATGCGCTAGCCGGTGGAGTATGAGAGAGCTTAGTGGGAGAAACTCTGCTCAGATCCTACCCCTGGAAATGCGTACAGGGAATTCAGATGAAACTGGGCAGCTGAAACCTTGATTTTTCTCCCTCTATCAGATGACAGCCAATTCATCAGCAAAAACTGGCAGCTCTAACTTCAAAACAGACTCCAAATCGCCCACTTATCACTCTGTCTGCTACTACCTTCATTGTAGCCATCAACTTCTCTCATTGGAATCATTCCATCGTCTTTTGCCCTTGTCTCATATAGATATTTTTGCAACATAGCAGCCAGAACATCTCTCCTCTGTTCAATAGCTTCTTGTCCTACTCAGAGTAAACTAATGTTGTTTAAATAGTTTGCATAGCCCTGTACAACTAGGGTCTCCGCCTTCCCTTTTTAACTCGATTCCCTTCTACCACTGCCTTCCCTGTTCATCTCACATCAGTCACCCAGCCTCCTTTTTCCTTAGTATCCTCAACACCTACTCCCAATGGGATGGCCTTTCCACTCACTCTTTTCTTTCTAATGTTCCCCTAGGCATCTGCATGACTCATTCATCATCTTACCTCGTAAAGGTCTTTGATCACAGGTCATGTTTTCAATGAAACACTTGCTGTGACCACTCTGTTAAAAATGGCAAGGACCCACTGAGGTGAAGTGAAGTCCTGTCGCTCCGTCATGTCTGACTCTTTGCGACCCCTTGGACTGTAGCCTGCCAGGCTCCTCTGTCCATGGGATTTTCCAGGCAAGAGTACAGGAATGGGTTGCCATTTCCTTCTCCAGGGATCAAACCTGGGTCTCCCGCATTGCAGGCAGACTCTTTACCCTCTGAGCCACAGGGAAGTAAGGAAACCTGCTACCACCCAGGAATCTTTCACCCCCTTTCTTGCTTGATTTTTCTCCCTTCCTTGGATCATCTTCTTTTTTAAAATATTTATTTAATTATTTGGCTGGGCTGGGATTAGTTGTGGCATGTAGGATCTGGTTCCCTGATCAGAGATCAAACCTGGGCCCCCAGCTCTGGCAATGTGGAGTCTTAGCTGCTAGCCCACCAGGGAAGCTCCGCTTGGATCTTCTTCTGGTCTATTGGAATTTTTACTGCCTGCCTCTCCTAAGCAGAGTGCAGAGGGTTATTATCTGCCTAAGAAAACACTGTGTCACTAGCCTGGCAGATGCTGTAACATGATAAATACATGTTGAATGTTGGTGAAGTAAGTGAATGAATACGTGAATGAGAGTTACAGTTGGAAGGACAGAGACCAGTCATGAGAGGCCATTATCGATCCACGGAGTTGGTGACTAGAATCCAGCAGGTAAAAGTTATGGGTGCAGAGCCTTTGAAGAACAGAATAAGGAAGTAGGTGAAATACCTGCAGCAATCATGTGTTTTGAGGGAGGGACGACAGAGTCTTGCTCTAAAATCCAAAGACCCACACAATGCTCAAATTTCAGTGAGTTCTCTGACTTCAGCTCCCTCATGGTTACTCTTGAAATCTGCCATTTGCCCCAACAGTGTGCCTTAAATTCAGACTTTGTTCCTTATACTCACAAAACTCAAACCAATACCCTTTCTCAACACTACTGATTCCTTTTTTATATGCCAGTTTCTTATCTAGAATCTTCATATACTATCTCATTGACTCTCCCTAGAAATTCTGCCTCATGAATTATGAAGTTATGACTTAATGGTTACGACCACTTTTGTAAGTAGCAGATTCTCCATGAAGATAAGTCATTTACTGGAGTTACACGTGATGTTGGAGCAGGCTGAGACTTCATATGCAGATCTTCTGAACCCAAGATAGTGTTGGTTTTTTTTTTCTTTTTTCCTACACCACACCGTCTCTCTGGTGTTTTGTAAGCTTTTTTTTTTGCTTTTGGGACACAATCATATGATTGCTTATGTGCATCCTGCCTAAAATTCTGACACCTTTACAATTCATGTGTTTCTTCATCCAGTACTACCTCCCAAGAATGCTTAACTTTTTGCTGTAACAAAGGTAAGGAAAGATAAATATATTTGTTCCTCCTTTAATCATCTGAAGGTACCATTTTGCTTGATCTCTTCCTCACCTCTTCCCTTCCTGGAAGTTACTAGCAGGGTCATGGCTGCCAGTATATGGAAATACGTAGGAGCCAATTACCCAGGGGTGAAATGGACACCCGAAAGGCAAGAGCGTCCTTCTGGTCCTGAGGACAGCTGATTGACAATTAAAGGGATGATTTATGGCTTAAAGGAGAGACTAGCTACCTGTACCAGGAGCCCATACGCATTTGTACATATGACATGTAACCTCTCAAAAACCTTTGAATCAAACAAAAGTTGCCCTAGACGTTCTGATTCTCCCTACACGAATCAGAGAATGTAAGTGGCTCACCCAGGGGCACAGAGGTAATCAAGATTCTAGGTTTCCTGACTTGCTCAATTGTTCTTTTCCAGGCAGTACACTGCCTCTCTGCCTTGGAGGGTAGAGTTCAAGATGGTTGGCTTCATAGTCATAGCTTTTAATGGTCTGAGCACCTTCAGAATCATCCTTCCTCTGCACCCCAAATCAAAATCCACTTCTTCCATGAAAACTTCTACTCTTACCAATCTTGGCTAATTTGTCCCTTTTATTAGCTTTTATTGCATTACAGTAACTCATTGCAGTAGTTACCAGAGTCTAGAAGATTATATTCATGACAATGCTTCTCTGACTTTCTGACTCCTGGTGAAAGGAGTCGAGGCTACATGACTTTAAGAACATCAGACAGGAGGGACCGTGATTTAGGACCTTCCTCTCCAGTTTTCTTTCTATTGCCCAGACTCACCAGGTGCTCTTGTCCTTTCGGGCTACACTGAGTACGAATCCAAGCAATAAGATTCCCACTAGCAGCAGTTTACGCCTAAGCATCTAACAGGGAACGGAAGCTCATCAGTAGACTTAAGTGGAAACATAGCCTCCCCGCGAAAACTCTGACGTGTTCATCCACCAAGTCCTGGGAGGTATTTCTAATAGATTTGTCCACTGGAAGAGCTTAAACAATTACAAAAACAAGAAGCAGCAATCATACTTCAGGGCTGAGGACAGCCTTTTCAGCTGGTTATTCCAGCTCTTAATTGTTCGCTCCTTGGTGAAACCTTCCAGTTCTAACCTCTATTTGTCCCTGCCTCTTCAATAGCTTCATCCAGGAGTAAGGACTTGATGAGCCACAACCAGTGATTTTGACCCCTTGGGAGCCAGGAAAGGCAGGATAAGTCCTGAAAAGCAAAACTACGGTGTGTACCTCAAACTGCCTCAAGCAAATGAGCTTAAAAGTCATGATGTTCTCCAAATGCTGGGGTCTTAAGTGAGCCAAAATATCCGAAGTTTCTTTCTTTTACCTGTAATACAGTCAGCACTTAACACCGTGAAGCTCTGGTCTACATTATTTCATTTAACACTTATAGCAGTGAGGTAGGCATTGAACGTGAAATTGTTAGTCAGGCCTGTGAACTAGGCTGTCTGGTCCTGGAGTCCATGCTCTTGATCACCAGGGTTAGACATTAACCATGAACTTCAGCAGACTTGGCTGAATCAAGGACTTCCATGTTTGGTCTTGATGAACCTGGCTTTCCTTTGCTCAGTTCTCCTCCTAACACAAGGGGTCACAGCTGAGTTTCTGTTCCACAGTGATCAGACAACCCATAGTTTGGATTTTTCCATGCTTTCTTCGTAATTTATCTTCGTAATTTATGAAATTAACACTGGCTCCAACTGAAACCTAGACTGTAGTGTTCCTGTGGGCACTGTGATGTGAGCTGCTCCCCTTCTGTTTCCTCATGCCCACATCACTCCATACCCCACATCATGGCCTAGGTTGCATCTTATTTATTGTATCTTATTAAATATCATCATGGATGTGTCAATAAGTACGTTTGGAAATCACATATAAATTAGTTTATAATATTGTCTTTGATGGGGTTTCTTGGATGATGTTATCTGACCCCTTTTCTCCTCCCTGAACGTCTACATATCTCAATAGCCTGGTATGCTGCATGGCTTGCCTTAAATGTGACAAAGGCCCACCAAGGCCCAAAGGAAAAGGATGCCTCAAAGCTAATCAGAAGCATTTATCAAAGCAGTTTCAAACACAGACTCTGAAGTCAAAGTACTCGAGTTCAGAACCTAGACCCTACCACTTACCACCTGCCTAGCCTGGCAGATCATTTAATCTCTGTAAGCCCTACATTCAAGATTGCGAATTCCCACAGAGTTGTCACTAGAATGCAATGAAGTCTAGTGTGTAAAATGCTTCTTATGCTTGTCTGACATACGTAAGCACTGCAGGATCATGACTGCTCATGTTATAGGAGACCTTGTGAAAGTCAGGTCCAGGACCAGGGACCAGAAGTTGGGAGATTTGAGAAGAGGAAGCGACAGGTTGAGCATGTCGGTGCGGAATGAGACCCCTTTCTTGCCCATAGGTGTATTCTCTGTGCAATTCTCACAAGATATGTGAAAGAGCTGTCTCCATCTAAAGGGCCCGAGGCAGCAGAAGCCATCTTTGTGCCTCCAAATTATACTTATTAAATTAAATGAGCAGAAATATTTCTCTTGAATAATCTGGAATCCTGAGATAAGAGGAGGTCTAGGAGGAGAATATTTTGTTCAATCGCTTGCTTGCATATTACTTAGGGGAAATTAATTTTCTAAAGTTAACTTTTATAGAAAAGAATATGTTTTTGTTAATGTAACATTTGAAGCATACAAAGAGATGCAATGTATATGTAACTTAGGGAGAATAGTCATAAGTGACACTGGTTTACCTACCACCTAACATAAGACTCAGGTAGCACCTCCAGTCTCACCGAAGGACTCAATGTGTCCCATTCGGATCCATTTTCCCTCCCACCTCCCCAGAGGTAATTTCCATCCTGAACAGTATATTTATGATTTTCTTATATTTTTAAAATATAGACTGACTGTATGTGTACATACCCCAAGGTTATTATCTAGCTTGTTTTTTAGCCTTTAAAAAAAAAGGTATCGTATTATAGATAGCCTTCTGAAACTTGCTTTCATTTTGATTCAGTTTGTTCTGTTTAAAATTCACCTGTGTCACTAAACATACCTGCAGCTCATTACTTTTTCACTATTATATAATATTCTACCATGCAAAACCATGTAAAAGAATATTCATGGTAAGATGACTAACAGCACAGATTCAGTTCCTCCAGATCATCTACATTGTTTTTGATTAGAGTGATTTTTTTTTCCCTGAATGTTACCTGTCATTACTGACTTTAGCTAGTAAAGAAGGGATATTAGGAAAGGAAGCATGAGTAAAAACTAAAAAGAAACAATACAATAAGTCATGTTCTTCAAAAATTGAAAAAAAAAAGTCACCCACGTTTTGCAATGACTCAGATCGAGTTTCTTTTTTGCCTTCCAGGCTGCTCTATCTCTAAACCAACTTTTGTGATTGGCATCAGAGTTCTCGGCCTGCATTCAGATCTGTGCTGTGCTCAGTCGCTCAGTCGTGTCCAACTCTGTGACCCCGTGGACTGTAGCCTGACAGGCTCCTCTGTCCTTTTGACTTCCTGGGCAAGAATACTGGAGTGGGTTGCCATACCCTCTTCCAGGGGATCCTCCCAACCCAGGGATTGAACCCAGGTCTTCCATGTTGCAGGCAGATTCTTTGCTCTCTGAGCCCCAGGGAAGCCCATTCAGATCTGAGATTTTGGTCAATATGTCCCCTACATTGAAGGCTCCATGTTTTCCTTTCTGCTCTGCCCAAAAGTTCATTTACATCTTATGGAAAAACCCAGACAAACTTTTTGGCCAACCCAGTAAAGTCCGAGTTGCTGATCCTGCCACCCTGGCCCGTACCAGCCCATGGCAATATTCCATTTCAGGATCCTCTCCAGCTATGACTTCCCCCACCCCGTCTCCTTCTGGCCTACTCTTTCTTCGCTAGACCAAACAGGAGAGCCGTCAGTCCCCAAACCCCCCTGTACTTTTTCTATATCTTTCCCCATGCAATTTCCTTTGCCAAAAATGCCTTCTCTTTTCTTTGATGGAACAATAAATGCAAGTTATCATTCAAGACTTCACATTAAAGCCGCCTCTTCTGTGAAGTCTTCCTAGATCACTGAAAAACAAACAAACAAACAGTTATATTCCCTACACAGTGC
The DNA here is from genome assembly GCA_007570785.1 of Antilocapra americana. Classification (NCBI taxonomy): domain Eukaryota; kingdom Metazoa; phylum Chordata; class Mammalia; order Artiodactyla; family Antilocapridae; genus Antilocapra; species Antilocapra americana. The sequence goes on from ML662454.1 coordinate 5,554,350, forward strand.
ATCCATCATAATTAGCGAGGTATTCAGCACTTATTCATTTCTTTTCCATAGTAGTGAATATGCTCATTACATTTTGTGGACAGAAAGCCTCATCAAAGCAGGGACCATATGCTTTGTCCTACTGTATCCTCCCCACAACTCGTCATTCCCACTCCTGTCCCTGCCCCACGGCCCCCATCTCAGTAGCAGATTCAGGGCCTAGTTGGTGTTTGCCAAACTGAGTGGAGCAAAGACCATAGAAACTCCTTCCCAGAGGCTGTGTTTAGAAATCGCTAAGATCTTTTCTGATGACTGCATAGAAAATTGGATTTACCTTTTCAATTTTGCATTATTCTTGTGTTATTGGGATTATGATGAATAATAAGATAATAACAGCAATTATCCTCTGGATGACTAATGGTCCCATAAATTGATTTTCAACAATCAATTTGAACATCTTCTTGTGGCCAAATTAGAATAGGGTGGGCTACAGAGTGCTCCATAAACGTTCCTGAGAGTGAAAATGGTAAAATTATGTCCAATGAATACGAAAGGAGGTGTGGGAACTCCCTAGGGTTTATGAGTAGGAGTGAGGAGCAGTTTAAAAAATTTAACTGTGATTCTGGAAAGCTGCACCCTAAAGAATCAACAGAATTTGTTCCAAAAGTTTGTTTGAAAGTTGGTTATTTTAAATTATTTTGACATGGAACTAGAGTTGTATATTGTGGGGTTTTTTAAAATTTTTATTGGAGTATAGTTGCTTTACAAAGCTGTGTTAGTCTCTACTGTACAGCAGAGTGAATCAGCTGTATACACACACATATATCTCTTTGGTTTGGGATTCCCATCCCATTTAGGTCATTCTAGAGCACTGAGTAGAGTTTCCGGTGCTATACGTTCGGTTCTCATGAGCTATTTATCTTATACATAGTAGTATATATTGTATACTATATATATAGTAGTATATATATACTATGTCAATCCCAACCTTAATGCACATATGTGGAATCTAGAAAAATGGCACAGACGAACCTATTTCCAAAGCAGAAATAGAGACACAGACAGAAAGCAAGCACACGGACACCAATGGAATGACTTGTATGCTGCGTTTTGGGTTCTTCCCAGGTTGCCAAAACCTACGAGCCTGTAAACGACCTGAAGTGTACCTGGCCTTGGCCATACTTCATTAGACAAAGTCACTGAGGAGAAATGCCTTCACAAAGGCATGGTCCGTGCCACCCTGGACCCTACCCTGACTCTTCCGTCACCATGGAAGTGGGTCTCACCTGACACCAGGAGATGAAGGCTAGAGACGAAGCCTTTAGCTTTGTCTGACTTCCAACAGGATCGGCTAGAAGGAGGAAAGAGGTAAAAAAGAGGGGAGGAAAGACGGTGCCATTTGGGTGCAAAGAGCTGTTCTGAGCAGCCTGGCTTCCGACTGGTAAAACCTCCAAGCTCCTCTCTGAGGTTCCCTCTGCTTTTTGTTAGTCGTTCACTTTTTTTTCTTCAGACTTTGGAGATTTCTTCACATATTGTCCCAGTCCCTGCCATTCTGGTTAGATTAACTTGTTTTCCCAGTCCTGAACCAACGCAGAGGTAGCCTTTCATTGGGGAAATAAAGGGAAAGCATTATACGTAGTTCTACCTCACTGCCCAGAACACAGGAGTAAGTTCTGAAGAAATATTAACAAACAGACATAGCACTGAAGAGCAGATTAGTGTGAGAGATAGGAACAAACATCAAAAGCCATCGCGACACGTTCTGTAGAAGCTCTTACAGAGCCTAAATAACGATTAATTTTTCTCAGATGGTATCTGAAGAAGACTCCATAGGGAAGAAGGCATTTGATCTGGAAAGTATTAAACCCAGATGTTCAGGGAGACTTCCTGATCCTTGAGATACAGATAAGACTAGTTTGGGTCCCAATTCTGCGCTCTTTTGAAATCAGAAACTTTCATGACATTTTGCAGGTTTCTGAATAGGACTGTGTCCACAGTTTGAACTCACAGCTTTCCCCTTCATGAGCCACCTCAGCATCGCATGCCTGATGCCCCATACCTGGAGACTGTTCTGGACTGAGTCAGCTTGTACATTCATCTTTATCCTTTTTTCATTTACACACTACCACTCACATATATCCACTTTTTAATATTAGTATTTATGTGTTCAGCTGCACTGGGTCTCAGTGGCATCTCATAGGATCTTTGATCCTCTTTGCAGCGACTGGTTGTTCCTAGATGTGTCACTGAGAAATCAAATTTGTAAGCCAGCTATCTAGAGCCGAAGAGGAAGACCTAGCCTCTAAACAGGATTGAGGACATGACATTGGAGTGGGATGCTGGCGTTTAGGCACGGCTGTAGGATCTGTCAGCAGCAGTGGTAGAAAAAGGGAAAAGCTGAAGTAGCCAAGTAGGAACGGCCCTCCCTTCCTCCTTCACTTTCCTCTTGGCTTCCAGCTTTCTTAGCAATTTCATGCCTCTTTAGCTGTGACGTGAGGACTCTTCATTGCAGGATGTGGGATCTGGTTCCCTGACCAGGGACTAAACCCAGGCCCGCTGCATTGGAAGCCGGTCTGAGCCACTGGACCACCAGCATGTCCCTGTGTCCACTTTTATGTACAGAATAGTTTATTGAAAACTTCAGGAGCTGAGGGGAGTTTTATGCCACAATAACACAAGCCAGTGATACCCAAACTGAGTATTAGATGTTCTTGGTTATACAAATCCTTGTGCTGCCCCACTGAGGGTTAGTCATGGCTGCTTCACCCAGCAAAGCGTGCAAGCCTCTCACCCCTCTGCCCGTGCCACTGCCTCCCTTTCCCACGTCTTCCCCAGACCTCATTCTTCCCAGATGCCTTCAGGAACCTCCAAATCACATTTACTCTATTTTGCAAGATAATTTGGCTCTTCCTAGCCCCTACTCCTAGACTTCTCTCCAGGCCTACCTTTGGCGACCCAAATTCATTAACATTATCTTCCTGCTGCTGCTGCTAAGTTGCTTCAATTGTATCCGACCCTGTGCGACTCCATGGACTGTAGCCTACCAGGCTCCTCCGTCCATGGGATTTTCCAGGCAAGAGTACTGGAGTGGGGTGCCATCACCTTCTCCGTTCTCTTCCTGATTCGATTGCATTTATGACTTATAGAGGAATTACTATGTCATATGGTTATGCTGGATTTAAAGCTGGTTCAGGTAACATGATGACTGGGAATATTTTTTTGCAAATCACTCAGTCATGTCCAACTCTTTGTAACCCCATGGACTTTACAATCCATGGAATTCTCCAGGCCAGAATACTTTTCCCTGTAGCCTTTCCCTTCTCCAGGGGATTTTCCCAACCCAGAGATCGAATCCAGGTCTCCTGCATTGCAGGCGGTTTCTTTACCAGCTTAGCTCCAAAGGAAGCCCAAGAATACTGGAATGGGTAGCCTATCCCTTCTCCAGAGGATCTTCCTGACCCAGGATTTGAACCAGGGTCTCCTGCATTGCAGGTGGATTCTCTACCAAGTGAGCTATTAGGGAATCTGAGAAAAATTTTAAGAGCATTAATTAGTATGTTTTTTGCCTATCTAGAAACTTATCATAATTTCTTCCATTGGCCTTGAACCAGTCCTTTACCCAGCATGCACGCCTCGACCTAATCCCACTCACATTTGGGTGACACTGTAGTTATAGAATACGAAAGGCATAAACTGATTCAGACCTAAAAGTAAATGCATGCGTGCATAGTGAGTCGTCAGGTACATGCACGCACGCACGCACACACACACACACACACACATACACACACACACAGTCACCCAAGACTAGACAAGAGTCTATAGATTCTTAGGAGAGAGAGGAGAGAGAGATGAGGAACATTCAGGTGCCGTCATGCAAAAGAAGATTTCCCTGTTTTGCCCGAGCACTGTGCTCCTGTCGCCAGGACAGAGGTGTGTGGACTGAAGACCATCACAGCTCTGCTCCAGTAGAGAGCCCACACGTTACCTGCCGTGAGGAGCTCTGCAGGAGGACCTGTGATTGCCTTCAGTAAATCTGGCATCATTGTCAAATGACCACTGGACTGCTGCTGATGCTCTGATATTTTAACACCCCCACCGTAATTATTATGCATGGACAGCTGTCTTCCAACAGCAGGATAATTACAAACTTCAGAAATGGAGACTGAGGCCCTGCATACCTAGAGTTGTACTGGTGATGCAGAAGCAAAGAAGCTCCTAGCACCAGCCCTGACCTCAAGCCATCTTTCCCTCCAACACACACAATTAAGACTGAACATAGATGAGCCAAACCCAAGTATCCCACTGAGTTAAGATACTAATGAGATATCACCCCTATGAATGTGGGGTGGGGTGTATGTAGGGTGGGGGACAAAGTAGAGAGGGATCAGACAGATACTGGTGGTTCCTAGATGTGTCACTGAGAAATTAAATTTGTGAGCCAGCTATCTAGAGCTGAAGAGGAAGAACTAGCCTCTAGACAGGATTAAGGACATGACATTTGGGTGGGTTGCCGGCATTTTGGCTATGACCATAGCATCCGTCAGCAGCAGTGTAGAAAAAGGGAAAAGCTGAAATAGCCAAGTAGGAACGACCCTCCCTTCCTCCTTCACTTTCCTCTTGGCTTCCAGCATGCTTAGCAATTTTATCACATATGCATTTGCCTCACCAGATGCCACCTTTAAAATATTAATTTTAATGGCTGATTGAATGTCTACAATATCCTAGGATATGCTGTGTGCTTTGGGTGCCTTCTCATATATCTTGTTTGATCTTCACTTCAACCATAGGACGTTGATATTTTCTTCCCATTTTGCAGATTAAAAAAAAAAACACAGATCAAAGATATGAATTGATTTGCTTAAGGTCACAGAAGTAATAAATGTCAGAACCAGGATTTAAACCTGGTCTTCTGATCCTGAGTTCATGATTCTTTCCACAGCAGCAATATAGTCCTGAAATATGGGATCCAAAATGGATGTTAGAGATTATTTCATCCAAAAATGACAGATATATTCTAAATGATATGCCAACTCTAGTTGTTTTAGCCTACCTGGAGTGTGTGCTGAGAAGAACAGAGGAAGCATCACAGGCTCAGTGGGAAAAGTACCATGATTGATTCTATATGCCTCCTAGAGGGCCCCAGGTCTGGTGCTTTCCCATCTCAGCTTAGTTCTCTTCCCCCATTTGTACAGATGGGAAAATTGATGCTGTGAGACTTAAGAATTGCCCACAGGCGCACAGCATAGTACTGGCAGAGCCAGGGTACGTTCTAACCTCGCCTGACTCTATACCTGGTACTCTTGGCCTTGCCCTGGTCCTTCTCCTGGAGTTCTCATGGGAAACCTGCCAAATCACTCCTTCTCTCAGAATCTCTCTGACCTTGTTTCTCTGTCTCGTATCAAATATTCACATCATCTGAGCAACGTGCTTTGAAGAGGAACGTGATGTGAAATGCTAGCTTGCTATCGTCAATGAGATTTCTCAGTCAAGGTTTTTGTTGAGGAATTGCTGAGAGGGACATGTTTCAAGTGATGGATGAGCACGGGTTTTGGTCTTGGGACTGGATGAGCAAAAAGCAGAATGGTCAAGAAAGAACTGGAGCCAGCTCAGCATTTAGGAACTGGCTGGTGCTAAATTTTCCTGAACAATTTTGATCTGATCAGCTCAAAGCACAATGAAATGGCTCACTGGTGCAAGGAAAATGATTGCAGGACTGTGTTTAAATTTGGCAGAAACAACCCGAAGACCATAGTCATCTATTGGAATGGCATCCATTTCATGGGGAAGAGAAAGTGCATAAATGCAAAATGAAGTGGAAATTTGAAAAATCTATTCCAGGTAATTCAAACAGAAAACTAACTCATGGGTTGTTGGGAAATTAAGTGAGACAATGCTCATATATGATTTGGCTAGTGCCAAGCAAACAATAATTGCTCAAAGAACAATAGACAGTGGTATTTCTTTAATGAGGAAGGATCGTAGGTGTGTGTGTGAGTGTGTGTGTGCGCACATGAATGCAAGTGTCTGCGTGTTGTCTACTTTGAATCACCTGCTTGACTAACTATTATCTTTGTGACATAGACACACTCTTTCCAATTCACTCTTTATCTGTAAATAGAGACCAAACCCACTTTGAACTGGAATGCCCCATATCTCTTTCTTCTCACTGAGCACAGACATCTTATTAAATCTTCTGCAACTCATGAAACGTAACTAATGAGCATTATTAGACTAGTGTCACTGTTCATGAAACTGAGTCACAGAGAAGTTAAGTGATTAGGCCAAGTCACACAGCTGTTGAATGGCTGGGTAATGATGGGGAACAGAGTCTTCTCTCTCTCAATTCAGAATGCTGAGCATTATCTCTCCTTTATATTAGGATCAGAATTATTCTACTTCTCCCACCTCTTCTCTTTCCCTTGTGTCCGTTTTATACTTCTTGTGTGTGTATATTCGTGCCCAGTAGTGTCTGACTCTTTGCATCCACGTGGACTGTAGCCCACCAGGCTCCTCTGTCCATGGGATTTTCCAGGCAAGGGTACAGGAATGGGTTGCCATTTCCTTTTCTAGGACCCAGGGATTGAACCCGGGTCTCTTGCATTGCAGGTGGTCTCCTGTGTTTCAGTCGGATTCTTTACTGACTGAGCCGCTAGGTATTTCTTACTCTATTTCTATTTCTTACTCTAATTCAAATCAATAGCTATTTCTAAAGTTTCTTTTGTGTGTTCACTCTTGATCACTAGACCGTGAATGGGGCTTGGTCTGTATCAATATCAAATGCTTGCAGTTCCCTCCTCCCTATTTTTCCTGTTGATGAATTTTCTCCAGATCACCCTTGCTCCCTTGTATAATACAGGAGAGGATAACTCTGTCTGGCTCCAGGAGTAAATCCAGGATACAGAGGGTACTCCTTGCCTTGCCAGGAATGTGCTCAGTGGGGATCATGTGATCCTGCTTTGGATGATAAGGGGAGGTCTTCTCAAGCTTTCTGGGAAAGGTTTTTGGCCAAGTTGTTCTCTTTACTCTGTTGGGTGCTGGAGAATCTGGATGGGAAGCTGAAATGGTAGCTATCTTGTTCCTAGAGGGAAGGTAATATTTGGCATTTAAGGACTGAAAACTCCAGGCCTCCTGGTAGGTAAAGCAATTTCCAATTTGAATTGGAATTTGCCTTAACTACTGCTTGAGGACTCTAACATGAAAAAATGCCCAAAAGAATATCTGAATTTCCTATCCCATATGAGGACTGTGTCACTGGCACACCCTGTGAGTTAGGATTCAGAATGGAATATCATTTCCACCCTCTTGCTGGTTGGCAGTGCTGGGCAGGCCGTGAATTTCTCTGTGTTTGGGGTGCCTCCTTTATCCTTCCTGGCCTATTGTCCTGACGGCACATGTCACCCTCTGACCTACTCTGCATCTTACTGTATATTCATCTATATTTATTATCTGTCTTTTCCCTATTTGACATAAGCTCCATGAAGGCAGGGAGTTTTATCTATTTGTTTGCTTCTGAATGCACAGGGTCTGGTATGTTGTACAGGGGTAATAAATAGTTTGCTTAAATAAATAATTAATTAAGTAATTAACAGGGCAGAGTGACAGTGAGGTCACAGCATTGTCATGATGACAAATTTAGGTAACATACATAAATATTGCTAAACTGTCTGGCAAGTCATTATTATAATGAGTAAAGAAAAACACTTCTCCAAGTACTGGCATAGTATCTGTAACTAGCTCAAATAAAAATATTTATTGAAAGTCATCTGTCACATCAGCAACCCTCCAGAGGTAATAGATGTTTGTTGCTGTAAGCTATTAATACTAAGTATAGGGGTGATTTGTTGTATAGGATTAGATAACTAATATACTTTCTATATCCTTTACTCTCCCCCTCCTTTTCTCCATGCATTATGCTCTCTTTCATCATCTTCAGTTACCCTTTTGTTGTTGTTCAGTTGCTCAATCATATCTGACTCTTTGTGACCCCATGGACTTCAGCACACCAGGCTTTCCTGTCCTTCACTATCTCCCAGAGCTTGTCCAAACTCATGTCCATTGAGTTGATGATGCCATCCAGCTATCTCATTGGCTGTTGCTCCTTTACCCAAATTTTAATTTTCATTCAACACAGATTTATTTGTGCCTGCTACATGCAGGCTTGGTGTTAGATACGAGTAGAACTGCAGGACCTGTAAAATGTCTGTCATGTCAAATGCCTCATGGTTCGAGATGCTTCTCTGGATTTCTCTGAGCATTTTCTGGACACTGGCTCCTGGATTCCCATAGCACTCCCAGTATGAATCCTGCAGCTTGGCATTAAGTTTAAAGTTTTCAATCAGGTATAGAAGTCCAAGCTTCTAATATCCATGGATACCTTCAATGGGTATGGAATTGCCAAATTCACATGGGTTATATCTCCATATGCATCTATTTGTTTCTCTCCTAACGCCCATCAGCACAAGATCCAGTTTCCTGCTCAGTAAATCTCTCACATGAGGAAGCTTCCATAAGCCTCTTATCCTTCTCCATCAGAAGGAAGACAGAATGAAAACCACAATTACAGAAAGCTAACCAATCTGATCACATGGACTACAGCCTTGTCTAACTCAAAGAAACTATAAGTCATGCCGTGTAGGGCCACCAAGACAGGCAGGACATGGTGGAGAGTTCTGACAAAACGTGGTCCACTGGAGAAGGGAACGGCAAACCATTTCAGTATTCTTGCCTGGAGAACCCCATGAACAGTATGAAAAGGCAAAAAATAGGACGCTGAAAGAGGAACTCCCCAGGTCGGTAGGTACCCAATATGCCACTGGAGATCAGTGGGGGAATAACTCTGGAAAGAATGAAGAGACAGAGCCAAAGCAAAATCAACACCCAGCTGTGGATGTGACTGGTGATGTAAGTAAAGTCCGATGCTGTAAAGAGCAATATTGCACAGGAACCTGGACTGTTAGATCCATGAATCAAGGTAAATTGCAAGTGGTCACACAGGAAATGGGAAGAGTGAACATCAACATTTTAAGAATCAGTGAACTAAGATGGACTGGAATGGGTGAATTTAACTCAGATGGCCATTATATCAACTGCCGTGGGCAAGAGTGCCTTAGAAGAAATGGAGTAGCCATTATAGTCAACAAAAGAGTCTGAAATGCAGTACTTGAAAGCAATCTCAAAAATGACAGAATGATCTCTGTTCATTTCCAAGGCAAACCATTCAACATCATAGTAATCCAAGTCTATGTCCCAATCAGTAATGCTGAAGAAGCTGAAGTTGAATGGTTCTATGAAGACCTACAAGACCTTCTAGAACCAACACCCCAAAGAGATATCCTTTTCACTATGGGTAACTGGAATTCAAAAGTAGGAAATCAAGAAAGACCTGGAGTAACAGGCGAATTTAGCCCTGAAATACAGAATGAAGCAGGGCAAAGGCTAACATAGTTTTGTCAAGAGAACACACTGGTCACAGCAAATACCCTCTTCCAACAACACAAGAGAAGACTTTACACATGGACATCACCAGAGGGTCAATACTGAAAGCAGATTGATTACATCATTCTTTGCAGCCAAAGATGGAGAAGCTCTATACAGTCAGCAAAAAGACTGGGAGCTGACTGTGGTGCAGATCCTGAACACCTTATTCCTAAATTCAGACTTAACTGGAAGAAAATAGGGAAAACTACTAGAACATTCAGGTATGATCCAAATCAAATCCCTTATGATTATACAGTGAAAGTGACAAATAGATTCAAGGGATTAGATCTGATAGACAGAGTGCCTGAAAAACTATGTACGGAAGTTCATGACATTGTACAGAAGGCAGGGATCAAGGGCATCCCCAAGAAAAAGATATGCAAAAAGGCACAATGGCTGTCTGAAGAGGCCTTACAAATAGCTGAGAAAAGAAGAGATGCGAAGAATGCAGAGTTCCAAATAGCAAGGAGAGATAAGAAAACCTTGCTTGGTGATCAATGCAAAAAAATAGAGGAAAACAATAGAGTGGGAAAGACTAGAGATCTCTTCAAGAAAATTAGAGATACCAAGGGGATATTTCATGCAAAGATGAGCACAATAAAGGACAGAAATGGTATGGACCGGACAGAAGCAGAAGATATTAAGAAGAGGTGGCAAGAATACACAGAACTATACAAAAAAGATCTTCATGACCCAGATAATCATGATGGTGTGATCACTCACCTAGAGTTAGACATCCTGGAATGCAAGGTCAAGTGGGCCTTAGGAAGCATCACTATGAACAAAACTAGTGGAGGTGATGGAATTCCAGTTGAGCTATTTCAAATCCTGAAAGATGATGCTGTGGAAGTGCTGCACTCAATATGCCAGCAAATTTAGAAGACTCTGCAGTTGCCATAGGACTGGAAAAGGTCAATTTTCATTCCAATCCCAAAGAAAGACAATGCCAAAGAAAGTTCAAACTATTGCACAATTGCACTCATCTCACATGCTAGCAAAGTAATGTTCAAAATTCTTCAAGCCACGCTTTAACAGTACGTGAACCATGAACTTCCAGGTGTTCATGCTGGAGTAAGAAAAGACAGAGGAAGCAGAGATCAAATCACCAACATCTGCTGGATCATCAAAAAAGCAAGAGAGTTCCAGAAAAACATCTACTTCTGCTTTATTGACTACAACAAAGACTTTGACTGTGTGGATCACAACAAACTTTGGAAAATTCTGAAAGAAATGTAATACCAGGCCACCTGACCTGCCTTCTGAGAATCTGTATGCAGGTCAGCAAGCAACAGTTAGAACTGGACATGGGACAACAGACTGGTTCTAAATCAGGAAAGGAGTTTGTCAAGTCTGTATATTGCCACCCTTCTTATTTAACTTACATGCAGAGTACATCATGAGAAATGCTGGGCTGGAGGAAGCACAAGCTGGAATCAAGATTGCCAGGAAAAATATCAATCACCTCAGATATGCAGATGACACCACCCTTATGGCAGAAAGTGAAGAAGAACTAAAGAGCCTCTTGATGAAAGTGAAAGAAGAGAGTGAAAAAGCTGGCTTAAAGCTTAACGTTCACAAAACTAAAATCATGGCATCTGGACACATCACTTCATGGCAAATTGATGGAGAAACAGTGAGAGACTTTATTTTTCTGGGCTCCAAAATCACTGCAGATGGTGCCTACAGCCATGAAATTAAAAGGTGCTTACTCCTTGGAAGAAAAGGTATGACCAACCTAGACAGCATATTAAAAAGCAGAGACATTACTTTCCCAACAAAGGTCCGTCTAGTAAAAGATATGTTTTTTTTACAGTAGTCATGTATGGATGTTGAACTATCAAGAAAAGTGAGTGCCAAAGAATTAATGCTTTTGAACTGTGGTGTCAGAGAAGACTCTTTTTTTTTTTTTCTTATTAAACATTTTTTTTATTAGTTTTGCCAAACAATGACATGATATCACCATGGGTTCACATATGCTCCCCCTCCATATCCCCCCTCCCTCCTCCCTCCCCCCGGGAAATCTCGTTGCACCAGTCCCAAGCATCAATCCTGGGCCGGCTATTGCTTAGACATATGATAATTAACATGTTTCAATGCCATTCTCCCATATCATCCCACCCTTTCCCTCATCCACAGAGGCCCTGAGTCTATTCTATACATCTGTGTTCCTTTTGCTGTCTCGCATGCTGGGTTCTCGTTACCGTCTTCCTAAATTCCATATATATGCGTTAATATACTGTATTGCTGTTTTTGCTTCTGGCTTACTTCACTCTGGATAATGGGCTCCAGTTTCGTCCATCTGAGTAGAACTGATTCAAATGAATTTTTTTTAATGCTGAGTAATATTCCATTGTGTATATATACCACAGCTTTCTTATCCATTCGTCAGTTGATGGGCATCTAGGTTGCTTCCATGTCCTGGCTATTGTAAACAAAGCAGCGATGAACATTGGGGTACACGTGTCTCTTTCAATTCTGGTTTCCTCGGTATATATGCCCAACAGTGGGATTGCTGGGTCATATGGCAGGACTATTTGCAGTTTTTTAAGGAACCTCCACACTGTTTTCCATAGAGGCTGTACTAGTTTGCAATCCCACCAACAGTGTAAGAGAGTTCCCTTTTCTCCACATCCTCTCCAGCATTTATTACTTGTGGATTTTTGGATTGCAGCCATTCTGAGTGGTGTAAAGTGATATCTCATTGTGGTTTTGATTTGCATTTCTCTGATAATGAGTGATGTTGAGTATCTTTTCGTGTGTTTGTTAGCCATTTTTATGTCTTCTTTGGAGAAACGTCTGTTCAATTCTTTGGCCCACTTTTTGATTGGGTTGTTTATTTTCCTAGAATGGAGCTGCAGGAGTTGCTTGTATATTTTTGAGATTAATTGTTTGTCCGTTGCTTCATTGGCTATTATTTTCTCCCATTCTGAAGGCTGTCTCTTCACCTTGCTTATAGTTTCCTTTGCAGTGCAGAAGCTTTTAATTTTAATTAGGTCCCATTTGTTTATTCGTGTTTTTATTTCCAATATTCTGGGAGGTGGGTCATGTAAGATCCTGCTTTGGTTGATGTCAGAGAGTGTTTTCCCAATGTTATCCTCTAGGAGTTTTATAGTTTCTGCTCTTATGCTTAGATCTTTGATCCATTTTGAATTTATCTTTGTGTATGGTGTTAGAAAGTGTTCTAGTTTCATTCTTTTACAAGTGGCTATCCAGTTTTCCCAGCACCACTTGTTAAAGAGGTTGTCTTTTCTCCATTGTATATTCTTGCCTCCTTTGTCAAATATAAGGTGTCCATAGATGCGTGGATTTATCTCTGGGCTATCTATTTTGTTCCATTGATCTATATTTCTGTCTTTGTGCCAGTACCATACTGTCTTAATGACTGTGGATTTGTAGTATAGCTTAAAGTCAGGTAGGTTGATAAAAATAAAAATCACATGATTATCTCAATAGATGCAGAGAAAGCCTTTGACAAAATTCAACATCCATTTATGATAAAACCCCTCCAAAAAGCAGGAATAGAAGGAACATTCCTCAACATAATAAAAGCTATATATGACAAACCCACAGCAAACATTATCCTCAATGGTGAAAAACTGAAAGCATTCCCCCTGAAGTCAGGAACAAGACAAGGGTGCCCACTCTCACCACTACTTTTCAACATAGTTTTGGAAGTCTTGGCCACAGCAATCAGAGCAGATAAAGAAATCAAAGGAATCCAGATTGGAAAAGAAGAAGTAAAACTCTCTCTGTTTGCAGATGACATGATCCTCTATATTGAAAACCCTAAAGACTCTACGAGAAAATTACTAGAGCTAATCAGTGAATATAGCAAAGTTTCAGGATAGAAAATCAACACACAGAAATCCCTTGCATTTCTATACACTAACAATGAAAAAACAGAAAAAGAAATTATGGAAACAATTCCATTCACCATCGAATCAAAAAGAATAAAATACTTAGGAGTATTTCTACCTAAAGAAACAAAAGACTTGTATATAGAAAACTATAAAACACTGATGAAAGAAATCAAAGAGGACACAAACAGATGGAGAAATGTGCCGTGTTCGTGGATTGGAAGAATCAATATAGTGAAAATGAGTATACTACCCAAAGCAATCTATAGATTCAGTGCAATTCCTATCAAGCTACCAGAGGTCTTTTTCAGAGAATTAGAACAAATAATTTCACAATTTGTATGGAAATACAAAAAACCTCGTATAGCCAAAGCAATCTTGAGAAAGAAGAATGGAACTGGAGGAATCAACCTACCAGAGAAGACTCTTGAGAGTCCCTTGGACTGCAAGGAGATCCAACCAGTCCATCCTTAAGGAAATCAGTCTTGAATAGTCATTGGATGCTGAGACTCTAATGTTTTGGCCACCTGATGCAAAAAACAGATTCATTGGAAAAGACCCTGACGCTGGGAATGACTGAAGGTGGGAGGAATAGGGGACGGCAGAGGATGAGCTGTTTGGTTGGCATCACCGACTCAATGGACACGAGTTAGAATAAGCTCCGGGAGTTGGTGATGGACAGAGAAGCCTGGCATGCTGCAGTCCATGAGGTTGCAGAGTCGGACATGACTTAACGACTGAAGTGAACCTAACCACGTATCTTTGCAACAATGATTTCATATGCCAGTAATTACATGTTTTTGAATGTTTCCTTTGAGCTATACTTTTACTTGTGATAACTTATTAAACACAGTCTGACCCACAGTGGAAGATCCTGTGATTATAACCCTTAGAAAGAAAGCAAAGCAGAAAGTTACATAACTTAACCTATGTAGGAATAGGTAGACCTGGAAACTGAGCCCAGGTTCTAGATACCAGCTTGTAGGCTAAGCCTTCTTTTGTATTGTCACGGAGCCTCATGCTCCCTGGGCCAGAAATCATTAGATAGTGCGAAAGGAGTGGCAGAGAAAGGTAGAAATCGGGAGTTTAATTCTGGTTTCCTTCTCTAGTCCCTGAGTGACTTTGGCCAAATCATTGAATTTACTGACTCTCAGCTGTCTCATTTTTAAAATGTGAAAATGTCTACCTTGTGTATTTCCCAAGGTTCTTTGGAGGTTCAGCCCAGGATAATGCATGTGAAAGGAGCTTGGGAACTACAGTTTATGACATGAGAGTGACCTCTTTATTCACACAATTAAAATCAAAGATATCGAGAGGGAGGGGATCTAAGTATACCTATCTATGGCTGATTCTGGCTATTTGCCAGAAATCAATATACTATTGTAAAGCAATTATCCTCCGATTAAAAATAAATATTTTTTAAAAAATCAAGGAAACATCTTTCTATCTTCTAGAAGCTATTGCAGGAACTGGGGATGCAAGGCTTATAAATTCCCTGCCACAATGGAGCTTATACTCTGGTAGGGAGGAGGTAGATATGAACAAATGGGCAAAATATAGATATCAGAGTGTTAGAAAGTTGTTTGTATTATATTATTAACACTAACACATCAATATCAGCAACAAAAAAAGATCTATTGATGTGAAAAATATATTTTTTCTAGGTTGAAAAAATAAGAGCACATTCAAATGTCCTGAGGTGGGGAAGTCCAGGAAATTCTTTATGCTTGATATGCTTCTGGATAGAAGAACTTTTCACAGACTGAGAAATGGGGAAGTTATGTTGGCTTATACATGATTTGACTTGGATTTTATGTAAATATAGCAGCCTGTTTTGTGGCCTATGAAACATTCATTTTATGTCTGCTTTAAGCATTAAGGAAAAGAATGTATTTAGAAAGCAAAATGGAGTAACTGTGGTTCAGGCATCCAAAATAGAGTCCGGTGCCCATTGTGAACGTGGTCTCAGACATGTTCCTGCATCACTGAGAACCTGAGTTTTATGGGCCAGATCAGACTCAAGGACATCACCAGCTATTCTTAAAACAGTATCCGCCAGCGGCTGCCAGCTGCCACCTTGTGGCCTCAAGGTCTCCCCTTGTCACTAAGCAACCATTTTGGTTCCCAATCAGTCCTTGCTTAACAAGCACCCTTACTGCTTGCCAGCTCCAACTATAATTCTTGACAAACTAATGGAATTTTGCAGTTTTGTCTTTATAAACATTCCCCCTTTCCCCCATTTTGTAGTCAGCACAATGTAAGCGCTCCTTGAATCTGTGTTTCCTGGCATAGAGGGCTCAGTTCACTCAGATAAAACTCTTCTCTATTCCTTTTATAGATTGTTTACTAATTATTTTTGTTTATTGATTGCTGTTTATTTATTGCTTGTTATCAACCCCTGTTACACATCCAACTGGAGATAACTTGTAGAATTGAACATAGAAAACTGGAGCTCAGGAGAAACATCTTGATGGAAGATGTACATTTAAAAAGTAATTACTGTAAAATGACATTTAAAGCCATGGACTAGGGGCTTCCCTGGTTGCCCAGTGGTTAAGACTTGGAGCTTCTGATGAGGGAGTGCAGGCTCAATCCCTGGTTGGAGAACTAAGATCCCACATGCCGTGCAGCGTGGCCAAAAAAATTGAAATAAAACCACAGACTAACTGAGATCACCAAAATGGTGAGTGTAAATAGAGGGGGAAAAATAGTCCTGGGGCATCTAATGTTTAGAAAAGAGAAATAAAGAGACCCCAGGAAAAAAATTAAGTGTTAGGTGATGTAGGAAGGTAAATAAAGAGGGTATATCTTTAAATTAAGTGAAGAACACATGCTTCGACAATGAGGGAGTGATAACTGAGTAAAATGTGGCTGTTGAGTCAGTTAAGATGGAGATTACGAATGGAATATTAGAGTAAGCAGCTCACGCTTAAGGGAACCTGGAAAAGACCAGTGGCGCTTTTATTGTTATTAAACCTAACAAGTAGAAAGAACGCTGAGTTTGGAGACATGGCACTTGGTTTCAAGTAAAATTGAAAAAAGATAGAATATGAATGCCCTCCTCCTAGGGTGTTATGATGATCAAATGATATAAATGAAGCTGAACATACTCCGTGGAACATGAAGGGAAATACCAATGTCAATTCAAATACATCAAGGTCACAGGGAGTGTGTAATCACTAAGCATATGTAACGATGTACTTTTATATCCTCAAAGACCACTCAACCACAGACCAGCCCCAACACACACACACACACACACACACACACACACACACACACAGTGTACCTACACAGATTCTCTCAATAATACTAGAGATTGAATATGCATCATGAAGCTCCAGAAGGTCTAAAAGTTAAGCCAGCCTGTTGCAGCTCGGGTGCTGCTGACATTACCAGACAGCATTAATTTAATTCCACTCAGTTATGCTTTTAAATTTGATTTGAGAAATGTGTCGTAAAATGCTATTGAGGAGTGCGGTGCTGCATGCCTAAGCAGGCTGGGAGCCTGTGTCTGTTCTGGGAATCCTTGAGGGAAACAGATTGAGTTCGGGTTGAGCCTCTGGACTTTGGGGAGTTTACTGTTTGCTGGGATCTGGTGACGGAGGCTTGCTAATCCCGGATTGCTCGCTGTTGAGAGGAGATCAGAAGCAACACATCACTCTCTAGGAAATAAGAAAAGGGATTGCAAAGACTGAGTGAAGGCATATGAAAAATTATAACATTAACAAAAACAGGGATATGTATAATACCCGGATATATATAGGAAACTGAATTTATTTTAAAGCTCTTTATCTCACTTATTATTTGGGGTAATCAGTAGTGCTTTCTGATTTCTCATCTCTGGCCTCAGTTTCTCTGTACTTAAGCTGAAACTGGTAGACTGTATCAGTTGTCATCCAAGAGAGAAAAGATTCCTCAAAGTGCATACACAATGATCCACTGGGGTGAGGAAAGAAAATTCTGAAACATTTGCTTTTATTTATTTCTAGTGCATCTTTTAAAGTCTGTATGCATCGTGTGTTTTTCTGAAAGGTACATAACATAAACAGCAAGTCAATACATACATAATTCTGTGTTGTATGTGTATCTTTCCTCTTTCTATATGTCCTTTTTTTATTAGTTGACTGACTGATTGATTTGTATATTCTGATGGAGATAAGTAATCAAAATAATCTAGAGAATACTTGCCTGATTGATCTCTCAGAGCTTTTATAGCTTTGTTTTTTAATGATTTTATGGTCCTGAAATGAGTTTTTCTAATCATTGTGATTATCTTAAAGTAGTGAAATGGTTGTCTGACCACTGAATTGACAGCTTAGCTTTTGGCTTCCTGGAAATTAAAAAAAGAGCAACTCTCTTTATCAGGAACTTAGTGAAGATAGTAGTAAGCAGTAAGGGCTAGCTTAGTTTTCTTATGTCAGGGATATCTGAAGTGAAACCTTATATAAAATCCCTGAGTGGTGGCAGTGTGTCTCAGCTATAGCCTTGGGTCTTCCAGTGATGAGATGTAGGAGCTTGGACAAGTCACTTCCCCATTCTGGCCCACGTGATCCAATCTGCAGATTGAACTTCAGACTTCCCCTCCTGCGGATCTTGGCCGGAAGCTGGTTTCCTCAGCTTAGTCTTCTCTGACCCTTCTCTCTAAGGTATACCTCTTCCCCTGCCCACAGTAACTCTTCCTTGTATGCACCATGTTACTTTCCTCATTGAACAGTGTCTGTCTAAACTTGTCTATTTATTATTTTGTTCATGTGCTTATTGTCTGTCTTCTCTAACTAGAAATGAGTGCTCCATGGAAACCACAGGGAACAGAGGCAGATGTACCAGGAGGCAAATACAGTTTAAGCTTCAGAACCCCCAGGGTTGCATTAGCAATATGATCATGTTCATATTTCCTTTTTTGTTTCTTGAGATTTTCCAAAGGAAAACATTGCATTATATCATTGGTCAAGACCGCTGTCTCTTTTTGCATTGTCTCTCCCCTCACTGGGCTTCCCAGGTGGTGCAAGTGAAAGTTGCTCAGTCGTGTCCAACTCTTTGCAACCCTGTGGATAATACAATCCATGGCATTCTCCAGGCCAGAGTACTGGTGAGGGTAGCCATTCCCTTCTCCAGGGGATCTTCTCCACCCAGGGATTGAACCCAGGTCCCCAACACTGCAGGTGGATTCTTTACCAGCTGAGCCACCAGGGAAGCCCCCAGGTAGTGCAGGCCCTGTAGAATCTGCCTATTGATGCAGGAGACTAAAGAGATGCAGGTTCGATCCCTGGGTCGGGAAGATCCCTGGAGTAGGAAATGGCACCCCACTCCAGTATTCTTGCCTGGAAAATTCCATGGACTGAGGAGGCTACCGTCTGGACTGGCAGTCTACAGTCCATGGGGTCGCAAGGAGTCAGACACATCTGAGCGACTGAGCATATGCACACTTCTCTCATTAAACATAACTCTGTGTCCACTGATGGGGCCTTTTGGCACCCACATAAAGGGACTTTTAATTGGGTATAAAATGTGTAGAGTTTGGTGGGATATGTTTTTGTGTAGTTTGTCGTCTCTTCTGTGGCTACTTAAGTTATTGTTAGCAAGATTTCTCAGATTAATAGGAGGCAGGAGAGGATTCAAATGCTATCTGTCTGCTTCTAGTAGTATGGTCTCGTATTGCACTTCTTCACTTTTTGTAAACTTAGTAATAAAACCACACATGCCTGTTTCCAGTATTTGGAAGTATGATGATACAGCTCCAGTCATTTGCCAATACTTGACACTTTTCCACACCTACATTCCTGGCTGCGTTTACCATTGTTGTCCAGCTGCTCAAAGCACTCTGTCTGAATTAACTTCTTCATTCTGTTAGACCATTCCTTTGTCCATGTCTTTTATTGGTTAGAATTTCCTAACCAAATCAAATTTTTGAGTGTTCTTAGTTCTTGCGGATTTGACACGACTACAGACATCAACAAAGTTAGTATAAAACCTGTAATACACCAATCCAATATGAACCTTGCTCAAAAGCTGGTTAATGAGTATTATCAATGCAAACAATATTTAAGGTACATCACTGCATAAGAGACCTTGAAATTCTCTGAAATCTTAAGGAAACCTGATACTAGTTTTTCTCATTATTTCACTAATTTTCAGTAATGAGTTATGAAGATGAATGGACTTTTCAGCATGCCAATTAAAAAAAATGGCACTGGAGAAATAAAACTGAATTAACTTTCTACTCTATAGAAAATAATATAAAAATAATATCATACAAAAATATCAAAAATATACAGATAAAATACAGACAATATTAGAGAGGTCTGCTATGCAGGTTATTTAAAAAAATGTTTTTCTTGATTTTGTGAAATACATCTCAGCACCAGCATTGTGAGCAGATTAACATTATGATTGTTATGGCTTCAGTTTTAAACAAAGATTTACTTTTGTGTCTACCTTTGTACTTGTTATTTCTGTATCCTTTTCTTAAGGGTGAGGGGGAGGGTTCCAAACTTTATAAACTACAGACCCAGCAAACATGGGTCTGCCCTGGCTAGAAACTTGTGTTTTTCCCTAAAGCTCTGTTCTAAGCTCTTAAAATCAGGACAGAATCAACACATGTTTAGAAGAATCACAAGATGTTCTCTAAGAATCCCCTTTCAACTTGATTTGCTGTTTCTCTCGAGAACCATCTGATAGAAACTCTGACCTTTATTTCTTAGAGGTGACTGAGAATTACTCCAGGGAGATCTGCTCCTGGTGAGGATTATGGAATCCACTTTTAACAAGCACCCCAGTGCATTCACAGGCCATACTCTCTGACCCTCTGAAGTAGGTTCTCCAGACTCCAGCAGCCACTTTATGTGTACACAGAAAGCATCCCTGGTCTGTCTGGCCTTCCTGGCTGATGTACAGTTAGAGCTTCCCTGTGAGTAGCGCATCCCAAAGGTTCTGGCTCCCAACAGAAAAGCAGCTCACGTCCCGATCTCCCCTGACGTCACTGTGCTGTCTCCTAACTACACCCTGCCCGGAGTCTGGCTTGCCTCTTTGCCCCATGAAACACCTCACAGATTTCTTGTCCTGGGTTGATGGTCTTGATAGCAGTTCTGTTCAATCACTCAGTTGTATCCAATTCTTTGTGACCCCATGGACTGCAGCACGCCAGGCTTCCCTGTCCATCACCAGCTCCCGGGGTTTGCTCAAACTCATGTCCATCGAGTCGGTGATGCCCTCTAGCCATCTCATCCTCTGTCATCCCCCTCTCCTCCTTGATATGCAGTACTGCATATCCTGCTCCAATAGTTGGCAGTTCACTGAGGGGATCCATCAGGATTTATTATAACATCCCTCTGTAGGAACAGAAACAACAAAATATAAAGCCAACCAAAATCTTTTCCTTTTCATTCCTTGCAGAATAAAGTTCATACTCCTAGCATGTAGATCTGTCATGTCTGACCCTTTGGTCCCCACGGACTAGCCCACCAGGCTCCTCTGTCCATGGGATTTCCTAGGCAAGAATACTGGAGTGGATTGCCATTTCCTACTCCAGGGAATCTTCCCAACCTAGAGATCGAAACTGGATCTGCTGCATTGCAGTCAAATTCTTTACCTGGTCTGATACACCAGGTAAGCCCTCAGTAGTATATTGAGAAAAGTTATTATTATCTTTGTTAGGTGAGCTGACTTTAGTTGTGAAAGAATTCACAGAAATATTAACAAGAGAAGAAAAGAGAGCTTTTATTCACTTTCCAAGAGAGCAAAAGGGCCAGGCACATAGAGTGGGGTTGGCCCCAAAGGCGGGGCTTTGAGTGTTTTATTGAGCTTCAAAAGGCAATGAGCAGGCAAGGGGGATGGTCTGGGGCTTCCCAGGTGGCACTAGTGGTAAAGAAAACTCGCCTGCCAATTCAGGAGACATAAAAGACACGGGTTCAAGCCCTGGGTCAGGAAGATCGCCTGGAGAAGGTAATGGCAACCCACTTCAGTATCCTTGCCTGGAGTTTCCCGTGGACAAAGGAGCCTGGTGGGGTTGCAAAGGGTCTGTGGGGTTGCAAAGAGTCAGACACGACTGAAGTGACTTGGCAAGCCACATTTGTATCTGGGCTGGCTAAACTTCTATAGGATATACGTTTTTTTCAGAGAAACAGACCTGCTGTCTTGAGTAGTTTTCTAGTCCTTGAGGGTCTGAAAGAGACTTGAGAGTGGCCCTCGACAGGCATCACCCCACTTTCAATCATGTTAGATGGGTTTACAACTTTCATCTTTGCAATTCAAGAATCTTCCAAGCATCATCATCATCATCACAGTAATAAAAAATCTAGAGAGTATTTTCTTGGAGGCATGGACTGTACTAAACGGTATTAAAGGTTTTATGTCATCTTAAAATGGTTGGTTATTTTATTGTGCCGATTTTACAGATGATTAACTGGTGTTTAAAGAGGATAAATAAATCACTCGAAATCATACAGTTAATAAGGAGCAGAGCCAGGATTTGAACCCAATTTTGAGTGACTCTAGAACTGGTATACCTTATAGCTATGTCTTGCTTCTCATTTGATTAAGAAAGTCAGAGAAATACGCTTATTATCTGATTTGTATTTGCTCTCTCTTCTCAAAAAAGCCCCATCTTTGACCTTAGGTGTACAACATGTCCCCGTCATCCATCTAAGAACTACTTGAGAATTCTTTGCAGTTTTTATTTGCTCTTTCTCTCCATCCCCATGCTTCTGACACCAGAGGAGTTACATCTTCCTTGCAGTTTCCAATCTCAGCCAGCACAGAATAAGGCTCTTGGCTCTGCAGGCCGACAAACTAACCTTGGCATAATGAATGACCTGCAGCTTCAGAATGCCTCTCGAATGCCAAATGACAGAGCTCCATGCCTCTGGAATGTGGAATGGCCCCAGTATTAGCCAGGTGACCCACAGCTGCATGCTGCTGGAGTGAGAGATAGATTCTGACTCATAGAATACCAAGTAGCTGCTCAAGGAAAAAGCAATGGATAAGCCTTCCTGCTGAGGAGGAAAAAAGGTAGTGATTGACTTCGCTGCCATGAGATAACAATCCGTTAATACTAATAACACCTGAGCCTGAATCGGGGCTGCCTCCGTGAACTGCCTGCTGAAAAACTTCTGACCCTCCTCAAATCAGAGAAGCAGATCTCTCACCATAGCTGGAAATGTGCTCCCCCCCTTTCACGCATCCTATGCTTTGCCAAAGAGAAGAAACGGAAATCTTGTTTCCAAAACTCATTTCCCAGTGCATTAATTTGGACTTACAAAGCTTCTGAAATCCCTTTAGACAGCCCTGGCATCTACAAAGTTCTTGTCGGAGAACGCAGTTCCCTGGTGAGGGAGCCCGGACCCCTCCTGGAAGTTGCCTGCAAAGGAGAAAAGGTGTAAGGATATTTGCATCATGCTCAGTATCTGGGATTTTAATGAATCACTCGCCTCCCTTTTTCTTTATTGCTTTTTTCAGTGCCATTCCTCAGTGAATATTTTTTTTTTCCCCTCTCTCTTTTCCATTGCATTTCAATGCATTAGTTTTAAAAGGACTATTTGCAAACTGAGGTTTAAAACTCCAGGGCACTACATCTCCAAAATCTATTAGACCATAAGAAGATAAGAGGCCAAACCCACGGAAAGCTTCCCTCCTGGTGTCTGTTGAACTTGCAGGCTGTTCTTTAATACCCCTAAGCCGAAGCAATCTGCCTGACACCCTACCCTCACCCTGGCTGCCTAATGCAGGAAGATGAACTTAGCATTAAAATTCCCTACACTTTGGTAAATGAGTACCCAGGAGGCTGCTGACTCAATCAGAGCTTGTTTTACTTACAGTGTAGTACTGAGAAAAGGCCATAAACTCCAGCCTGACAGATCCATAATGCTCATTTCAATATGCTTTCCCTGTGTGCGGGCTTACTGATGAACTTTCATATTCTGCCAACAAAATGTAACAGACATATTAACGACGTGTGGTAAATTGCCATTGGATATACTGGGTCCTGGTGACGGAAATAATTGTGAGTAAATGAGATTGTCTGGCTGCCTGATATCACTTTGAGAGGCCGAGATGAGGTACGGTCCTGGGGGATGCGGGCAGAGAAGGAGGGACAGTCAGTTATAACGGGGCACCGACGCCCTTCCCCGGGCAGATGGGCCATCGAAACATGCCAGAGATAGAAAAGACTATAGAAAGTGTCTTGTTAAACTCATCTGATGTGTATTAAAATCAAGACCCAAGAGGCACCCAAAGAGAAGCCCAAAGCTGTAGAGCAAGTATGGGATTCCTGAATCCCAGCACAGTGTGCTTATGGTTGGTGGACTTGATTTGTACCTGAAGCTGTCTCAGGGAGCTGTTGTTCAGTTAGTAACCAAGTCTTGTCTGACTCTTTCGGGCCCCACGGACTCTAGCACAGCAGGCTCTATCTACTGGAGCTTGCTCAAACTCAGGTAGCATATTGGACACCTTCTGACCTTTAGCGGGGGCGGGGCGGGTTCATCTTCTCGTGTCCTATCCTTTTGCCCTCTCATCCTGTCCATGGGGTTCTCCAGGCAAGAATACTGGAGCGCCTCCTCCTGTGGACCACGTTTTGTCAGCGCTCTTCACTGTGCCTCGTCCGTCTTGGGTGGCCCTGCCCAGCGTGACTCATAGCTTCAGATAGCTATGCAAGCCCCTTCACCACGACAAGGCTGTGATCCATGAAGGGGTCTTAAGAGAGTAGTTGGACAGAAAGAATATAAGAAATACCCCAGTGACTTGGGTTGGCTCTGCATCCCTGCATCCATCAGAAGTAAGGTACACTGCTTGACTTGGCTTTCTCTTTCTCGACAGTGGTTGACCTTTCTGTTGGATCCATTAAGGGTCTCTAGGGGTGGTTTAGGTGAGTATGAGGTAGCTTTTCTCTACTGCAGACTCCAAAGGACAAGTATAGTTTCCCTACAATTCTTATCCATGTCTAATAAATCATCATGTTCGGACTCTGATCCCAACATGTGGGTTTTTCAGATTCTCAGATATACATAAACGTACAAACAGATGTCAACAGAGATCTTACAGGTTTGTTTTAAATGTTCAGCTATTAAGTACAATAAATAATGCAAAACTGAGTTGTTTCTAAAAGAATAGTTGGATCCAAATTCTGTTTCTGGCAGGTGGAATATAAGTTAAGCTTAGCTAGAAATTTTAAAGATCTTTCATAGGCCTAGTTTTCAAAATAGCCTTTCCTTTTCCATTTTTGCTTTTACTGATAAGAATTACGTTGGTTGTTGGAGAAGACCAGCATCTTTAAAAGTATCTAGAAAGAATGCAAGGGTTAACTAGAAGGATTTTTCTTGTCTAAGTCCACATCTCTTATGAGATCTACAAGCTTTTTGACATGAAAAACGGAATTTGGAGGTTAGTGAAAAGGATAAGTGGACTTTGAATTGTTTCTAGAGCCACATTTCCATTCTTGTCATGTCAGTGTATGGGTAAACCACTACAATATTGTAAAGTAATTAAGCTCCAATTAAAATAAATAAATAAAAATGCCATATAAACAAACAAACAAGCAAAAACTTGATTTATAAGACAAGGACAATTGTTTTTAATTCCTCAAAGAATTGAATCACAACCCGAATATCAAGCTGACACATCTGACAAACTGCATTATCTCCAATTCACTTCTTTCTGTCAGGAGGATCTTCAGTGAAGATGGACCTCAGAAGATTCTCGTGTTCTAGGTTTAGAGCTGTGTGCCTTTGCAGTGACCTAGCAAATATGTTCACAAAAGCTTCAGAATGCTTTTCTTCCTTTCCCTCTGGTTTCGTTCTAGCTTAGGAGAAAAGGCCTACAAAAAATTTCCTTCTAGGTTGTGAATATCAGCTTTCAATTTGTCCAACTTATGACCATAGAGATACTAAAACGGAAAAAACAAAAATCCTTTTAAATATCTTGTCTTGTTTCAGCCAGGACAAACCGCAAACATTCCCGGCAGGACGAAACAACCCCTTGAACGCAAAAGGCATTGACAGAGAAGGTACGAAACATACGACCCTCCCAAGACCCAGCGCTGCCTCCAAAGATGACCAAAAGGAAAACAGACACAGACGGTTCCCTTGAGCACTGGCAACAGTTCATGGGAGCCTAGCTGCAAGTGGGGTGCAGCCCACATTTCTGTCTGGCCGAATATCGGTGGCCCCCCCAATATGGCAGTTATGAAGCCAGTTTCTTAGGACACAAGACAAATAAGAAGGCACTAGCCATCCCTGGGAGAGAAAGGAGAACCAGCCCGTCACGAGCCGCACTACCGAGATTTAATTCCTACAGTTGTCTGTCTGTTTGTTTTTCTCTGCCATTTTAAATCTGGAAAGGAAGGGATAGGATAAAATTATACTTCTCTAGACCAGGCACCACAGATAGAGATCGGGGAGAACTCACAGGTGAGAATTCTCCCCCTTTGCCAGCTTCTGCCAGTTTTCCCAAGATGTAGTCTGCAGGCTGTGCAGGGAGTGGGGGTGTCCCGCAGGTCTCATTCTGCTCCCTAGAAACTATGGAGGAGGAAGCATAAATTTCCCTCTGCTCCTTATGGGCAGTGCCTAACTGAGACCCCCTTTCCTCTCCAGCCCCTTGTAAACAAATAAGCTTGTCTAAGACAGTAAACGTTTTTCACTTCTGGGACTTTCCTGATGGTCCAAAGGTTAAGACTCCAAGCTCCAAATGCAGGAGGGCCTGCGCCCGTTCCTTGGTTGGTAAACTAGATCCCCAGACACTGCAACTAAGACCCAGCACAGCCAGAAAACAAAACCAAAACAGAACCAAAAATCTTAGGGAAAAAAATACTTTTTCACTGGGGCCATTGAAATTCAAGATTAACTTCAGTAAAGCTAACCTAACTTTTTCAGTCTTAAACTTTAATTCACCAAGACCTTACACTGGACCTAGTACAGCTTAAGTCAGACCCAAACATTTTGTATTTGTGTACAAAATACACAGTCCTTTGAATCGTGCACGCATGCGTGCATGGGAAGTCCCTTCAGTCCTGTCTGACTCTCGGCGACCCCACGGACCGTAGCCCACCAGGCCCCTCTGTCCGTGGGATTCTCCAGGCAGGAGTACTGGGGTGGGCTGCTCCGCCCTCCTCCAGGGCTCTTACCGAGCCGGAGAGGAACCCGTGTCCGTCACGGGCGCTGCATTTGCAGGCAGGCTCTTCACGACGCCGCTGTCTTGTGTTGGGGTGTAGTCAGTCAACAAGGCTGTGACAGCCTCAGGCCAGCGCTAACTCGTGCAGTTTTCCGCCAACGCAAGCTGACCGCTGACCCAGTCCCACGCTAAACCCAGCCCGGTTTCTAAGCTGGAACCTCTCCTACCCCGGGCTCAGTCCAGGTTTTAAATCGAAACCACTCTAGCACCGGACCCGGTCCTTTTTATGTGGGACCCAGTCTGGCCCGCTTCCGGACTCAATCCAGAAAATGCAGTGTTCCAAGAAAGTCTGAAAGCTGCTAAGGGAAAGGCTGTGGGCCTGGGGTCCAGCCTCCGAGAGGGGCTTAACCCACCCCGTCCAGCGGCGAGCTCAAGGAGCCCAAAGGTGCCTGCGCCGTGTTGCTCGTTGCTCCTGGGGGGCTGTCAGGGCCTCCTTTTGGCCCCTCTTCTGTCACCAGAAGTGCCGAGGAAAATGAATGTATATTTAATTGTTTAAGAGTGTATTTGTACAAGAAATCTGTTCGAATTGGGCAGTGTCCCATCTAACAGAAAGGAACTCCTTAGAGTTGTACAAAAGTCTCCAATAGGCAGAAATGAAGAGGAATAAGAAAGTTGCACTAGGCAAGAAAAAAAAAATCAGGTTTATTGTTGCAAAGTTAGTTTCCTTTAGTGGATGGCGTGGGTCTTTCTGGGAGGTGACTTAATTGGTACTGATAAGGTGAGTCCTGACTGCTTTAAAATTCCACTTCCCAGGGACCTGAAACTGTACCTAAATTAAGTCTTGGTTTGGCAACCTGGAGAAGGAAGTAACAACCCACTCCAGTATTCTTGTCTGGAGAAGCCTGGCAGGCTATACAGTCCACGGGGTCTCAAAGCGTTGGACACAACTGAGTGACTATCGCTCACTCACTTGGCTACATGGGGCTGAGCATAAAGGACTCCGTTTTGAGCCTATTGGCTTGATTTTAACGCTTCCTTCCCCATTCCTTCCTGCTTTCCAGCTTTCTTTTCTTTAACAACTTCTTACTTAGTTGTCTCTCTTTTTTTAAAAATTTTTCTTTGTTATTTGAAAGGGAAAAACAGATGGATTAATAGATGAGCTGTAGAATATTGCTTTTTTAAAAATGGTTAGCCAACAAGGACCTATGATATAGCACATGGAACTCTGCTCAGTGTTATGCAGCAGTGTGGATGGGCGGGGAGTTTGGGGGAGAATGGATGTATACCTGTGTGTGTACGTGTCTGTGTGTGTGTATATATATGTATCAAATGGCTGAGTCCCTTTGCTGCTCACCTGAAACTCACAACGTTGTTAACTGACCCGTGATAAAAAGAACCTGTCTGCCAATGCAGGAGACTCAGGATATGTGGGTTTGATCCCTGGGTCAGGAAGATCCCCTGAAGTAGGAAATGGCAACCCACTCCAGTATTCTTGCCTGGAAAATCCCATGTAAAAAGGAACTTAGTGGGCTACAGTTCATTGGACAGCAAAGAGTTGAAGACAGCTAAGGACAGCACAGTACCCCCAATACAAAATAAATTTTTTGTTTTAAAGATGAGATGTGAAAAATGAAGCTTTTTTAGCAAATACGTACATCATCTCCTGGTAGACATTGGTGTTCTAAGGAGAGCCAGAAGGTAGAAGGAAAAGGCTTAGCTCTTCTTGTCTGCTCCCCGCCCCCTCACCCCCCCACCCCGCACCAAAAAAAAGCAAAAACTAAAAGGAAAGACAGCTGGAAAAACAAACCACAAACTTGGACAGCATTCCTTATAACCCATAGTAAAAGAAAGGTTTAATATATTTACTTAGTATCAGGTGCTCAGGAAAATAACAAAGCAGATGTGATTCCTAACCTTTTGTGCTGTGCAATCCATTAACTGTAACACAGCGTGTCACACCCAGTGATGGAAAGGAAAGGTAGATGAGCGAGCCCAGAAGAAGGGCACATGGTACAGCTGGGTGGGGCGAGAGCAGAGACAGCATTCCTGAGGAGGGGACTTGTACGCTGACCCTGGGAGCATCATCAAGAGCAAACCAGACTGGAGGCGACAGTGGGGGCTGGGGAGACCCTAAGAAGGGTCAGAGGTGAGAGAGAAGTTCAGCGTGGGGAGCACCAGTGGTGTGCGGTGAAGTAAGTCAGGGTGAACAAGCTCAGAGGGGAGAGGGGAGCTATAAGATGAAGCCATATAAGGGGCTCAAAATTTATTCTAAGGGCAAAGACAGTTGAAGGGAGTGACATGGCTGAATTTGTCTTTGGGGAAAGAATTACATGGCTGCAACCAATATAAAGGCTACTGATAACCACAATATTTTATTGATGTCACATTTTTAAATAGATAAATAAGCTCATAAATAAATCAAGCAATGAAAAATGAAATGGCTTCAAGGATACTTTTTTAAGAGTAAATCTCAAACCCCGATATGAATCATCGCAGTGGCAACATAAGGGGAGTTGCCTGCATCTAGTGGAACAGAAGAAGACAGAGTAGGAAACATAAAGCTCTGTAAGTAGCAGGTACACAGTGTATATTTGGGGTCATTAACATTCACTTTACAGGGGTTCAGCATCCTCCAAGTGAAGAGCTTAGTGCTAGCCCCAGTCTCTTACTTCATAAAGCTTTTATCCTGCAAGAGAGAAAGAATTAGTAACAATTGGAGAGAAAGTAGTGTAAGTGATACAGACTTTCTGCACAGTCAAAATGGCTTTGAAACCTACAAAGAGTAACCCATTAATGTCTCAGTTGTGAGTAATGTCAATCTTTAAAATAGCTAGAAAGGTTTGGATGGATGTGAAATCTCAGACAAAATGAAAGAACTGGATCGTTAACTGAACTTGAAAGTATCCACTACACACTTAAGTACCAAAAATGAGTGGCCTATTATGCAATTCATTTAGAAGTAAGCATTTTATAAATGTTACAATTCTGCCAAAGTTTATCACAAGGCTGGCTTCATCGGATGGTATCAGTTGAACTTTGAGCTTAGCTGTAATGTATGAACAAGACTAATTAAGAGCTTCCCTGCTGGCTCAGATATTAAAGAATCTGCCTGTAATGCAGGAGGCCTGGGTTCAATCCCTGAGTTAGGAAGATCTCCTGGAGAAGGGAATGGCTACCCACTCAAGTACTCTGGCCTGGAGAATTCTATGGACAGAGGAGCCTGACAGGCTACAGCCCATGGGGATCCAAAGAGTTGGACACGACTGAGCAACTAACATTTTGCCTCACTTTCACAAGGCTAATTGAAGAGTTGTAGAGTCTGCATTAGACCAACAGGCACAAACACAGCTGTTAAGGGATGAGGCTACAGTGTCACAATAGGTGAGAGGATTTCAGAAATCACTCATATCAGGTCAGTTAGGAGCATATTTTATGGTTATCAATTCTGTGATCTTTTTATCAACTACTGACTCAGCCATTAGCAAGTGAAATTAATTTGCTGACTACCTGCTATGTACCTGACACATAATTTTGGGCATGAAGATAAACAGTGTTCCCACCTTCATGGAATTTTCTGCCTATCAAGAGAGACACATGATAAAAGAATAAATAATATGAATAAAATTACAAACAGTGCCAGAAAGAAAATAAAATGCAAGAATAGGATGAAGATGGAAAAGGGGCATATGGCACCCATGAGAAAACCCCACTCAGATGACCAGATGTCTATCATTGCTGCCTATCCATCACCCTGTTTACACGGAGGCCATGCTTCCCTGCAGCTATTCCTGGTCACTGACTCGGCCGCAGGGATTCTTAGGACCGGGAGATGTTTGAATCCTCTGACGCTCGACTTTGGCGCAAGTATTCCCCTATGGCCATGACGGCTTCCTTTAGAATTTAGCAATTTAGGATGCTTCTCTCCAAACTTATTTCCTTCCCTCTCTCCTTCCTTCAGAGTCAGAACTGTATTCCTGTGATAGTTCTTCTAGCTTTTCATGGAAGGATCCTTCTCCCTTTTTCCTCAGAAGTGTATCCCTTGATAAATTTCTTGCATGTTTAATTCCGTCTTGACAAATGCTTCCTAGGAGGGCTCAGTCTTAACAGAGTCTTTTAGCTAAGCTGGAGAGCAAACTGATGAAGAGGAATAAATATTAACAAGGAAAAAAAAAAGCTATATGATGATAAGGATGTTGTATAAAGTGCCAGGAGGAAAATATTTCAAGCAGAGGGGCGACAGTTAGACCAAATGCCCCGAGAAAACATACTCAAGTGACAGAAAGAAGGCCAGTGCGAAGAGCATAGTAGGAGTGGGGGAGGGTGTTACCAGCTCCCAGTAGTTCTAGGAAGTTTATATGAGCAGAAGGCTGCAGCATCTTCTGAAAGTAAACTCTGAAAGTTTACCGTAAAGTATCTGGAAGCAAACTCCTCTATGGAGTCAGAGGCCTGTTCCTATCTTATCAGCTTTATAACTCTATACTTCTTGGAAAGACATATCTGAACCAGAGCAAAGAGTGGTAGCTGACAAGTCATGAGAACACCTGTAGCTCAGAGTCTGTGGTCGAGCCTGAGGTTGGCATTCCTGGTGGCCGCTGGAGGTGTCAAGGTATTTTGTATTTGTTGGCTCTCCTCTGATTATCCTCATCTCTCTGTCCATAAATTGCAAAGCAGAGTCTCACCCCTGGGGTTGCAGAGCTGGGGCTATGACCTGAGCAGAGCTGTCCCTCTCCACCACCGCAGTCCCTCATTTAACCAGCCTTTGATTAATACCCGAGATTGGAGGTTGGCACAGTCATAAGATGAAGCTGTAATTTCCGGACTCTGTGTACCTCACAAGGTAGATAAATAAGCAGAGGATCTGTTTCTTCCTCTCTGTGTTCTGGACCTTAATTGACTGAGCATCAGAGGCAAGTGCTGGAGGATCAGACAGGGAAATGAGGTGTAATGGGGTATGTGTCTGCAAATCTATATTTGCATATACTCAGGTCTTCATATTTTTACAGTAGGAGGACATCCTCTGCTTATTACATTCAAGAACTTGTTTCCTCTTCTGTAAAACAAAGCAGTGATACTGCCAGACACACTTGTCACGTAACAAAGTTGTGGGGGCATCCGAGGGAGCGTAAATAAGAGATTAAATTGCAAATGCTTATCATTTTCCTTTCCCTAACTCCGTAAGAAAAATATCTTTCCCCACTCATTTACTTAACATATTTCAACCCCTAAGGTGAATTTTGCCTTCATTGGCCCATTTTACGGTATTAATCCTCATATAAATCCTGGTATTATTTCCTGGTATTATGATGAATTTAGGTAGGAGTCAGCTAAAATATACCCAAGACAGGGGTAAAATATTGGAAGAAAATGGGGTAAGAAAGATAAGATCTATGCATCCTGAAAGAAGAAATATTCCCTTTGATCTTCTTCGAGGTCCTCTAGTAAATCTTTTAAATTGTATAATTATCTATTATTGCTGCACTATATATTTTTCTTTGAATATAATGCTGTGTCAAGATCATATCATGTAAATTCAAGTTTTATGAGTTACAAATAAAATTATAAAACAGATGGGAAACTATTTCAGTGTTATAAGAATGAGAGTGATTGCCATCTTGGGAGCTAGCATGTCTGATGGTAAATTTTAGACTTTGGATCAGATAACAAGTTCAACTCCTAGACCTACTACTTAATGATTTTGGAGACTTGGCCACTGTGAGGAGTTTCCAGGAGGAATTTTAATCACCAGTTTTCTCATGGAAGAACAAATAATGTAAAAATTGCTTACTTCCTACGTTTGTGATGAAGATCATATCTTAGTATATGAGCTGCTTTGAAACTGTAGATCATTGTGCTGCTGTTAGCTTTATGTATAGATACACATATAAAACTCTTGAAATAGTCTCACTCTTGGCATATTCCAAAGTTAAATAGCATTTTATATTTTTCAGGGCAGGTTTTACTTTTTATTATTTCCTCATCTTGGTTCTGTATTCAAGACTACACATGATGTTTGTAATAAATGGTCAGCATTTGTATAAACAGATGAACTCATCTCTAGTGACATGTCTGAGGTCTCTTATTTTGTTGTTAGGAGAAAAGAAAGAAAAATTCAATTGAAAAAGAGCTGAAGAGATCCATGGGGGGAAAAACATGGAAAGTGATGGAGAATGGGTGTCCCCCAGAATTTGAGCTTCCCTAAACACAAAGCATTAGTGTTTTGAATACCAGGTGCTGTAAGTATCTGTATCCTCCCCCAAATTCATTTGTTGAAATCCAAATGTCCAGTGAGATGGTGTGAGCAGATGGGGCCTTTGGGAAGATTTAAGTCATGCAGGTGGAGTACTTGTGAGTGACGTTAGTGCTCGTGTGAAGAGACTCCGCAGAGCTCCTTCTGCTTTGTGAGGATGTAATAAGAATTCGGTGACCCTGAAGAGGGCACCCTCATCTTGGGCTTCCAGCCTTCAGAACTATAAAAACATCTATGGCTTATAAGCCCCCCACTCTGTGGTGTCTTGTTATAGCAGCCTAAACAGAGCAAGACCTCAAAAGGAGCCGAACTTTGAGGACAGCCTGGGAGGAGCCCTCTCCTCCTTTGCTGCCTTTCAGGGTCTGGTCTCCACTCGTTGTCACATGGAGCCACCCTCCTGTCAGCAACGCGAGGCCACACCCCATGGGTGGAAAACGGCAGCAGAAAGTAACGCTTCTAGTGCAGGTAAAAGTAGAGCTAACCCAAGAGTCTGAGCAGAAAAGAAGGCCATGGAAGGGAGCACACTGGGGTGGGTGCGTCGCCTGGACTGCCGTGCGTGTGGAGGCACCCCTTTGAAGACCCCTTCTGAGATGAGGCCTTCAAACCAGTGCTGCTTGGGTGACATGTCTTCGTCCCCAGACTTGGGGGGCCACACCTGAGCGTAATGTACGCGAGAAGGGGCACAGGGAGACGGAAGGAGCTAGTGGAGGGCAGGGGGGAGAGAGCGAGAGAGGGAGGAAATGATGGACACGCGAAGAAATGCGAGAGGAAAGGCCGTGACCACGGTGTCCAGCCTTTACTGACTGTCGGGTGCAAACATCAGGCTCTGGTGTGTGTGTGCCTGCGGACACGCGCGCTCTCGGTGTCCAGCTCTGCGACTCCCTGGGCTGTAGCCCGCCAGGCTCCATCGTCCACGGAATTTTCCAGGGAAGAATATTGGGTGGGGTTGCCGTTCTTACTCCAGGCAATCTCCCCATCCCATGGATCAAACCCATGTGTCTCCTGCATTGGCAGGCAGATTCTTTACCACTGAGCCATGTGGGAAGCCTGTATATATAGTTATTGATATATTACAAATAATATACAATTATAGCATTATGCATTTAGATAAATTAAATTTTAAAATTGATTACATTAAAAATTCAAATAAATTTAAAATAAATTTACAGATAAATTATAAATAAGTAGCATATTATTATACATGTTAATATGCATACATGTGTGTGTACATACACACACATACATACACATAGCATACATACATAATCATTTATTTCCCACAACGTTCCTGAGGTGGGTATATATTAGTATCCTTGTGACATCCTGTCTCTTGAAAGCTGAGAGCTGGAGAGATGAAGTAACTTGCCTAATGATATATTGTGAGTAAGGCACCTGGGCTGTAAATCCCAGAAATCTTTCTCTTAGGTTCATGCCAAAATCTTTATGTTCTGCTGCCTGGCCTCAAGAAGGGAGTTGTTTTGTTTGTTTTAGGCTCGATCTTGAAAGATGAGAAATGTAGTGATGAGGACTTCGTCTAGCAGAAGAGGTGCCGTGAGCAGAAGTGTTCAGAACACGTGACAGAGTGGTGGAAGGTAATGCTCAGTGGCTGTTGGTAGGCTACATGGGACAAGTGGTTTGAAAACTGAGGATTCTTTTTTTGCAGGCTGTCATCTAAGGCTCAAGGGATTATGTCATATGGTAGTAGAAATTCTAATGAAAGCTTTCATCAGTTCTTACTTTAATTACACATGATGAGTTTGGGAATCCTAGCGACTCACAATAGAAATAGTCAGCTATGGTAGCTGTTGCTCTGATGTTTTATCTCCTCACATTTGCGTTCCCCAGAGCGATGTCTCTGGACAGAGTTAGTGTGACCACACAGTGAAGGTAGATTCCAACGTCTAATGTTTCCCGAGAGATCCAACTCTTGTCTCGCATCACCTCTCTTCTGCCTGCTGCTCTGAGGAGTCCCTGCAACCATTTGTCCTTGAACAGAGGCTGGATCATCTTCTCTCTTGTCCCCTAAGCACAGGGTTCAGGACTTTGAGGCGATATGACAACATGCGCCTGGCCACGGTTCCAAGTGGCCCCTCTCTGCGGACTCCTTGTTTTCACACTTTCTGGGCTTAGGAATGTTTCTCCGTTGCAAGGGCAGATGCCAAAGACTCAAATCTCCTGCCAACTTAGTTAACAAGCACTTATTGATCACTTACTGAGTACAGAATGCCAAGTAAATTGTAGTGGAAGATGCAAAATAAATAACAAACATGGTACTTGTAGAAGTATAGACATTTATGGGAGCAGAAATCATTTTTGGAAGAAAATTAAGATGGTTATAATTTAACAAGATACAAATACAAAACGGTTTCTTATATTTCATTATTATTCTGCATCATCTCTAATGATGGGACCAAAGGGAACCGTGATAACTAATGGCTCCTAAATGCTGCTCCTGGGATGGTAAACACTCAACACAGACCCAGTAAAGCCAAGAGCATCATGTGACCTGCAGTAAAATCAGTGAGGGCTTGAGCAAAGCAAACACACGTTTACTTCTCTGAACTGTGGAGGCTGATAATCATTCCTGCATCACTTGTGGCCCAGATCCTGATCCAGATCTTCTAGGAGGAAAATCTGCAATTTTGTTTTATGAATTCAGGATTAAGGGGATTTTTAGTAAAAGTCTAAGAAGTTTTAGTAAAGTGTTTGGGTAGAATGTATATGTGTGGAGCCATGCAGTATAAAAATGATTAGGGCAGCACTGATGAAGGGCAGTTTCTTAGAAAAAGTATGTGTTGAATTCCTTTCTGTGAGAAGTGAAGGGTGTACAATAACCCAAAGATGGGAGGGCATTGCAGGAAACATTCCAGAAAATCTTGGATTTCCTACAGGCTAATTTGGATACTGGGCAGGGTTAAAAGATTTAAATGTGGAGGCAATAACAATTACCTACAAAAGATATGTAATTGGCAGATAAAGGAAGGCCTTAAATATTTGGGTGATATTTCTCAATTAATCATATTTACAAAACTAGATAGTTATTCAGAAATTAACACTGGATCCAAAGTAATTTAGAATGACACAGTCAGACATGTTTAATTAATAGATGTGAAATTATTCTAATCTCTTCTGAGAGCAGATGAGAGAGAGAGAGTTAAAGAACAAGCCTGTTTTCTAACTAATCACAAAATATGATGTCTTTTATGTTGAATAAAAGGAATCAGACCTTCAAGTTAAAGGCAAAACAAGTGAGACAATGGTGACGGCAGGAAATGGAAAAGGTAGAAAGAAAGAAGCTTGAAAGAATGTATAAATAGAAGACAAGAGGAAAAAGACAAAAAGGTTCAAATGGGATGAGGCAATGCCATGTTTTAGACATAAGCTTTGAAAAAGACCCTCATTCCAAGAAATTGTGAGCTGACCTGAGCTCTCTGATCTGGAGAAGCCACACGTAGCATTTTGGAGCTTTTGGAAAGTTGCAGAGACGCTATGAAATTGAGAGGTGTGTCTCGGCTATACATACCATTTCTCCTTTCAAATTTACCACTGAAACGATCCATTCCTCCTTCTGCAGGGAGAGTGAGATGGGCTTAGAGGGAGACCAGAAGGTGGTATTAGTGGAAGCCCCTCCATGGAGAGGCCCAAGACCAAGATCTGGAGACTCTTTGCCAATGACTGCCTCGCTAGGTCTTTCTGACTATGGGCTGATCAGCTTTACTCATCATTTGCTCTGTTGGTTTGAGTTGGATGGGAATGAGAACCAGGACCAAACGCTAAGAAGTTCAGGCTTTATGGACTTGGGCGCCACAAGAAATTAAAAGCTGGGATGCAAGAATATTTAATGCCGTCACCTTTCCAGATTCATGCTGTTCTTTGTTCTTCTAGAAATCAGTTAGATGAAGTGCTTGCTGTGGAACGCTCATCACTGAGTCAGGGAATGGAATCTATATTCTCTGGTCTATCAGGGGATTACAGTGGGACCTGTGTCATCCTTGATTCCCTGCTCCCACATCCAGTCAGTCTCTAGGTTTATCCTACTTTCAAATTATTTGTTCAGTTATCTCCACCTCTAATATCTATGTTCTTGTCACACTGTCACTTTTACTTACCTGGATCACTGTAAATGCCTCCCAAGTGGTCTTTTTATCTCTACTATCAATTCCCATCCTTAGTTTCATCTGTATAATCTGATCTGTCTGTAGCCAGGAGAATCTTCCAAAAGACAAATCTGATCACGTCCTGCCTCTGCTTTACTAACCATCCAGTGGCTGTCCACTGCGGTTGGGTACAAACTGCAGGTACCTCCTAGTGGACCTGCACAGCCTGGCCCGCCGCTCCCAGCCACCTGGCTAACTGATGGATTTTTTTAAGTGCCCGTAGTCTGTAACTCTGATAGCTTGCCCTCCCCCTTGCACTCGTGCTGGAACCAGGCTCGGTTGCTCTCCTTCCCTTGACTGTGCAAGTTGCTGTCTCCCTTCTAGTCTTCTGTACATTCTTCCCCTTCTCTCCACACACCCCTCCACCTCCCTCCACCCTTGTCCTCCTGATCTCAGCCATTGCCTTCCGAAGTCCCCCTTGCCACAGGAATGTGTGGAGTGCCCCTACGACGTTTTCACATTTGCCCTGATGCTTCTCTTCTCCATGCTCATGGCCTTCAGCAAGTGACGGAGTATCAGACTGTGTTTGGCTTCTTCCTCATCATGTGTCAGAATTTAGCCCAGTGTCTAGCGCAAAGCAAGGAATTAACACTTACACATGAATTTAATATATTTCTACCAGGCATTTCACAAAGCCTCAGATGTCTTGTAGATAAGCAAGGATTTTATGTCCAGATGAATTGCTAGTTAAATTGATACCCCTTGAGAACTCTCCAGGAAAAAAAAATACATGAAGAATACACACACACACACATACATACATATTCTCCCAAATGCCAAAGATCGTTGCAAGTGACTTTAAACGTGTTCTGAAAGTGGGCTCACCTTACCTTACACAGTTAATGAGATGTGGTTTATGGCGTAGTTACAACCTGATGTTACATGTGGGGGAGAGATGGGGTACATATCATATAACAACATAGAAACAGGCTTCATTTAGTTCATTTATCTCATTACCATGAGCCAACTGGAATAAGTAGAAAAAAAGAGGGGATGCTTTGATGTCAGCGTCATTCAGATTCAGGTTCAGACCCTATGTTTGGTACCTATATATCCCCTGAAAAGCCTTAGCTAAGTAATTTAAGCTTTCCTAGTCTCAGTTGCCTCATTTGCAAAGAGGAATGAAAACACCTCCTCAAAGAACTAGAGAAAATATTCCTGTATCACATAGTAAAGCAGTTGGCACATAGAATTTTTAAAGTTAATAAATATTCTAAATGAAAGTGGATTGAACTGATGGAACATAGCTTATTTTTTATTCAACATGTTTTTTATCAAGTTCGTGTTGTGTGATAGGCATTTGACTAGACTGGAATACAAAACAACTGTGTGATTCCACCCCGAGGAAGCACGGGCTAAAAAACACAACAGAAATGGTGACCTGATAGCATGAAGTGTGGTGCGCCGTGTGTGCCTTAGTGTAGAAAGTACACTGAAAAAGAACTGGAAACCTCAGTAACGGCAAATGTTAAGAATATGATGCCATCATTGCATTGCTGGCTGTAGCACAGATGGGTAAGGCATTCTGGAGAATATCCCAAGTTACACCCAGTCAAGTTAAGTGTTGGGATAGTCTGGGTCTATGTTCAAAAGGAATCTGCATACATGTATCTAAAGGGGCAAATAAGAAGATGTTCGTTGCAGAGTTGGGTGGAAGCAGTGCAGGAGCCTCTGCTTGGAGCCGTAGGCAGCTACCCATCACAGGGCACCAAAAGGTCACGTGACATAGGATCCCAAATGTACAGCAGCAGTGAGTGTGGGTTTGGAGCACAGAGGAAACAGGAGAAGCGTAACTTATCGATTGTGTGTATGTGTTGCCATTTGTGTGTATGTGTTAGCTCGGCAGTCGTGTCCAACTCTTGCGACCCTAGGGACGCTAGCCTGCCACACTCCTCTGTCTGTGGGATTGTCCAAGCAGGAATACTGGAGTGGGTTGCCTTGCACCTCCTCCAAGGGCTCTTCCCGACCCAGGGGTCAAACCCAGATCTCCTGCATTGAAGGCAGATTCTTTACTATCTTAGCCACCAGGGAAGCCCACCTTTTTGTTTACATACATTAAAAGCATATTAACCATAAAATAATAAAGAAAAACTCATGGAAACCAACAGATACTAAGTTAAACACATTAATCTAATCATCTATAATGTGGGGAAGAAAATGAGGATACAGTGAATAAAATAAATAAAACAATAATGGGTCCTCGTAAGGATGAACCATAAAAAAATTGTTATGAGGAATATCCACTGGGGGGGAAACAAGTAATAACACATAATTTTTCTTAAGGTTAAGGGGGAAATGCCACAGAACAGCTTTCATTCTTTTAACAAATATTTAGTTTTTGCCTCACATGGTTCACTAAGAAAAAAACAAATTACAAAATAGTCCAAATCCCTGAAGCTAATGGCCCTTCGTCTTTTCTAGAGGTGAGGCTGTCTAGAAAGAGCTACACAGACTAATACACACTGTGACCTCATAGGGCAGAGAGGTTACGAAAAGGGGAAGGGAAGGAGTTAGTGATTGTGAGGAAGAGCAGGGCACACCCAAAATAAGGAAGCCAACAAGGGTCTGTCCGAAAAGGTGACATTTGAACCGAGATGTGAAGAAAGTCTGGGAAAGACCCATCTGAGAATCCAGGCAGGGGAAGATCGTGCTCTGCTGTCGGTTCCAACAGGGAGGAGGGGGTCCCCCAAAGCAGTTGGCCATGCTCAGACACTAGCTGGATGTCCTACAGCACAGCCCAATTCTGACCGTACCTGGAGATGGCATCAGATCCCATGGGTTAGGAGCTCAGTCCTGCAGAACTGTGCTTCCACCCCTAACTCAGACACCGGGAGCAAGACTTGGTTCTCACATGCTGGCTCCAATCTGTCTGGCTCCACTGGCACCCAACCCCCATCCTTGTTCAGCCACCAAGTCTTTTCCTAAAAGTCACCTTATTAACATAATCAAAACACCTTTAATGCTCTCTTCCTTTGGGAAGCTCCAAGGGTTTTCTGAAGTCTGTGCTCTGAGCTTCTTTGAGGATGGAGACCAAATATATATTTCTTCCTATTAATTGTAATACCACAGGGAATAAATGCAAGACTACTAAGGCATTGATGGGTGAGCAGTGAATGAGTCCATGGTCTTGAGACAGAATGAAGGCCAGCATAGTGAAGGTGTAAAAAAAAGAAGAGTTAAAATAGAAGGCGTTAGCCAGACTGTGCAGAATCTCAGAGGGAAGGCAGTGGGTTCATATATTATTCTGCGTATTATGAGAAGTCAGTTTAGAGTTTGGGCTGGGCAGTGACAAGATAGGGTTTCTTTTTTTAAAAAAAAAGTTCTCCTGGGCTCTTGTTGGGAACCCTTTGGGAGGGCAGGGTCTAGAGTGAAAACAGAAACGTCAGGCAAGAGACTATTTCTGTCATCCAGACTGGAGATGATGCTAGTGTCCTTGGGTGTGATCAGGGTTGCCATGGAAAAGTCCTTTTTTTTTTTTTTTTAAGTAGATAAGCTCAGGAAAGGACAGTTTAGAATGAGGAGAACAATTAGAACTGGTTCAGATATACAGTCTTTCCAGGTCATTTGGGGCATAGAGTAAACGGGGGAGAGAGGAAGATACAGATGCAAGAAAGACTGTGGCCAGATTAGGGAGAATTGGCTTGATAAACGGGGGTCTAGACCTGCAGGAAATGAGGCCACAAGGGGAATGGGCTGATGTAACCTCAGCTTTCACAAGATAATCATAGGAGCCTTGTAAGCAATGGTTTAGAAGAGGTAGAAGGCAAGAGGTGAGCAAACATAACCTGAAACCACAACAATTCATAAGGATAAGAAAAGACATGTTCATATAATTAAGTATCTAAGGTATTTTAATATTCTGTACCGTGGATATGATGATTATCTTTACTACTTTGGTTTCTTATGCACTAAATTAATTAGTGCATAAAAGTTACTGAGAGTAGTATCTGACACATATATTAGCTAGTGTTTATATGTTGTAATAATAGTATTTCTGTGTATTTTTCTATGCACTAGTACCATGTCTATGCACTTGGCCTTGCAGGAGTGACACAGGAGAATATGTAAACATTCGTCATTTGGTTGGTGGCAGAAATGATTACAGTAGCTAGGGTCCCGACTAAGTCAGAGCAGACCTAAATGCCATAATGGTGATACACATATGCACACAGTGCTTTGTTGGGGGGGTGATCTGGAGGAGAGAGAATAGTTTAGAATCAATCAGGTAGAATGCATTTTGGTGGGGAAGAGGAGGATTTGCAAAGGAACTGAATGAGTAGGAATGGGGCCGGCCCTTTGAGAGAGCAAGGAATGATGTGGCAGGGTATCAAGTTGAGAACACGGTTTTTGAAATCCACTGGCTGTGACTGATCTTGGCTGTGCCCTGTCCAATTTCATGATTTGGGTCAACTTCCTCCCTCTAAATCTCAGTATCCTCATCTTGAAAATTGTATTGAAAATTTTATGTGTCTTTTGAGAAATCATTATGTATTTCCTCTCTGATGAAAAAGTAAGGTAAGTGTGGGTGAAATGCTTAGCATGGGGCCTGGTGCCCCTTAAGAGAACAACGAATATTGCTATTCTATTTCACTTATCGTTTTGATCAGTCGTCTCAATGCAGAGCGTTATCAGCATCCACCCACTGATTTGTCTTCATTTGAATGCTGAGTCTTTTATCCTCTGTGCAGGGCAAATCCTGGTCTGACATTTGCCTTGGTTTCCCCTGCCTTTGCCTCAATATCAAAGAAATCTCCCTTTCAAATTAAAGGGAGATTTAATGTTCTTAAGCATAGCTGCCCCCTCTTGTCTTAAGAGTATGGCATTTCAAGGTGATTTGCAGACTTTCACAATGGAAGATGCTCTAAAGCATTAGCTCCTGTGGCAATGAATTGGTGTCAGTTTTCCAAACCACTGATGAATCAGAACATCTGCATTATATGTGAGGATGTTCTGAAATTCTCCTGTCCACACAGGTGTTTCTGAGTTACAAGCAGTGAGATGGAGATTTGTTTTTAAGTCGTCACAATCAGCTTCCCTCATCTTCGTGTCCCCACACCTTGGTCTTCACACATTGAGACAAATCAGATGTCTCTGCCCAAAGGGACATTTACACATGTCTATTAATGGGATGTTATAAACCCTAGTCACAGAGTTCGGGGGAGCCTTAAACATTTAGTTAGACTCCTACAATTTGTTGTGCAGAATAAGCTTAAATACCCCTGGAGTGAACAGCTTACTACCTTTTCCGGCCTCCCTTTCTATTTTTGGACTGTATGACTGCTCAAACACTCTTTTGATTTTATACTGATCTTAAAATGTATCTCCCTGTCGCTTATACCTATTTGGTGAAACCCAAAAGTTCTAGTCTTCTTTAAATTTGAGCCTCTCAAATATTTTAAAAGCCTGAGTATATCCTTGAGTCTGTCTTGTCTTAGAACTCTTGCTTGGCTTCCCTTGCTCAACGATCTTGTTCTTCTCTAAAATCCTCACTTACTGTGTATTTGGTCCCTTACTGTGGACCAAACTGAGTGATGCTCAGGGACCACTCATTCACTTCTTTCAGTTACCCAGAGGAGACAAGGAAGTAGAGGCAGAGGCAGGTTAAGTAAGCTGTGTAGCTGATACAAACAGTAGAAGTGTATATGGAATTCCAGTCCATGTCTACTTGACCCTGTAGTGTAGTACAGTGCTGAAAAACACACTGTACTGTCCTCTCATCCTCCTAGTAAAACTTCTTGTGCAAAACTCAAAATAGAGCCGCTGCAGTAGTCGTGATGCTAATCTCACGACTATCGCCTGCAAGAAGTGCTACGATTTACTGAGAGCTGCTGCGGCTGCTGCTAAGCCGCTTCGGTCGACTCTGTGCGACCCCAGAGACGGCGGCCCACCAGGCTCCGCGTCCCTGGGATTCTCCAGGCAAGAACACTGGAGTGGGTTGCCATTTCCTTCTCTAATGTGCCAAAGTAAAAAGTGAAAGTGAAGTCTCTCAGTCGTATCCAGCTCTTAGCGACCCCATGGACCGCAGCCCACCAGGCTCCCCCGTCCATGGGATTTTCCAGGCAGCGTACTGGAGTGGGCTGCCATTGCCTTCTCCGTTACTGAGAGCTCAGAGAAGGAAGTGGTACCCCCTCCAGCGTTCTTGCTGGAGAATCCCATGGAGAGAGGAGCCTGGGGGGCTACAGTCCATGGGGACGCAGGAATCTAACGTGACTTAATGTCTAAACCACCACCACTGAGAGCTAACTGATCCAGTACTTTGACTATTAACTCTTATTTTTTCCACAGCAACTTTGAGATGGGTTCATTTTACAGATGAGGAAACCAAGGCCCAGAAAGATTGAGTCTCTCCCCCAGAGTTTCAGAGCCTGAAAATCTACCTTAAGAACCTACACTTCAAAGCCTTATGCTATAACCCTATCTTTCCAAATCTTGGTGTTTATATCATCTTAATGCAGTCTAAGTCAACATATATTTGCATCAGCAGTATCAGCATCTCACTCATGATGCCTGCTGAACTACCAATGAACTGTGTGTGTATATGTGTGTGTGTGTGCGCTTTGGTTTATAAGAAAATGTCTCATGCTGTTAAGCCCCGTCGTTCCCATACTGTAATTATCCATGGGGATTTTTGCAGGCCAACCATTTATTCCTATTAGGGGCCAGATTTAGGGATTCAGTCCACTGACTCAGCCTGATGAGACTTGTTTTATTCCCTCTTTGATCATTCCATACCTACTTACCGAACGTTGTGCCAATTACTAAAATGATAAACACGTCTTTTAGCCTTCGTCTAAGTCATTAACAAAGTCTTTTGCACAGGAATGAATTTATATATTCTTAGGGACGGGATCTTTAGGCTTCTAGGAGGTCTTTTTTTCCTTAAGCGTTTGAAAGATGTTATTAAACGACCGCCATGTCATAGGCATCCTAGGAGCTGTAGTAAATGCAACTTTCAGCAAAAATAAACTATTTCTTCATAGTGTTTTCAGCACACAAGTGGGGAAAATGTATTAATCAGATAATACAAATTAACATAACTATCCTCAAAAGGTGACAAAGCGTCAGTAAAAATTATTTCTCTGAAGAAACAATGGATTCATAGTGATCTAAACAATGAGCTGAATTAACTAGGTAGACAAAGGAGACAGGCTGGATAGCGTCTTTAATAAATTACCTCTGGTTACCGGTGACATTAATTTGGTCAAGCCACTGTCTTGCTAGGATATGAGATTGACGAAGACAGAACATTTGTGTTAGAATAAACCTTAATATTCCAGCTCACAGTTGTCCAAACTCGGTGCTTTGTATGATGCAGGTTTATTTCCTAAATTAATAGTACCCTCTTTTATAAGTTCCTGAAACTATACTCAGGAAATTCTGAGCAAATCAAATCTAAACAGTTTTCTTAGCTGTAGAACTTTTCGGATCCTTTATTAAATTTGAATATGCTGTGAATCACTAAGAAGGAGTGATATGATACAGGGTTTCCTAAACTTATCTGACTAATTTTTTTGGTTTGGGAAACACTGACCTATTTCAACCCAACTGCTCAACCTCCAGTCCTTGAAGTCTTTCTGAAAAATTGCTATGAGATCATTGTTAGCATTGTTGAATAGCTTCAGTGAATGAGCAATACACTCACTGATTTTTTCTTTCCAGATAAATGAAACACTCAGTACTCTGCCTAATTATCTTAGCCCTGTGACTTCCTGTTGTGGCTTTTGTTTAGTCTATCGGTACCAGAGGCACAGAAATGATCACTGTATGTTGTGACTCCCAGGAGAAGAACTGTTTATTCCAAAGTTGAGCACTAGGTTGGGACAGAACCATTAGAGCCTGGATTAGTCATATTTTATTTTTATAAGAAAGCCACTTGATGTGCTACAAGAACCACTCTCTAAACTTCATTAATAAATAAAAAATAAAGAGCCTGCATATGAATAAATGATGAAAGTGCCTCCCTTGGTAATTTTTTAAATTTCCAAAAATAGTTCCAATCTTCATCTACAAACTTAATGCAGTTAGAAGGACCCCTGAGAATGTCATTATGTTGCGTGTTTGTCCATAG
Organism: Antilocapra americana; assembly: GCA_007570785.1. NCBI lineage: Eukaryota > Metazoa > Chordata > Mammalia > Artiodactyla > Antilocapridae > Antilocapra > Antilocapra americana. The sequence continues at coordinate 5,599,239 of ML662454.1, forward strand.
AAGTGGAGAGACAGAGGAAACCCTATCACTTGAGACATAAGACATCTTTGAATGTGTAGAACACTTACTCAATGCAAATTATTTACAGTTTTCTTGATTGCTATGGGATGAGTATTATCAATAAGGGGCAAAAATTATAAATGAAAAGTGCAGAAGAATCAGATGGCCTACTGGAGTGAAGCTGCTCAGTTTAATATGCTAATATAGTATCACTGTTCCTAGAATATGCTTCTATTGTTACTCATATATCACATTAAATTGTTTACATGTCTTTCTCACTACTAGCCTGAGAGGGTTTTTAGATCACAGCTCTGTCTAGTTTAGCTTTGTGATCCTAATGCTTAGCCTACCTCCTGATATAAAGTAAAGGTTCAAGAATCACTTGTTAATTTTATCGCAATGAATGCCATATTCCTTCCTATACTTGTACCTCTGAGACCCAGTGGAGTTTCAGTCATGAAAGTTGAACAAAATCACTCTTCATGGTGTTACAAGACCAGTTGGTAGGGTGAAAGCAGACTGTGTGGGAGATCGACACCCAGGAGGTTTGTAAGCGACGCAAGTGACCCCCTCCACCCACCTCTTATGAAGCTGGTGGTTAAACATTTATGGGCACGACGCTTCCTGCACCTTGGGGTTTTGCTCCCCAAGTCCCTTTCCTTTTCTCTTGCTCTCTGCTGTATGCGGTTGGGGGATCTTGTGGATTTAGGGCTTCCCTTTTCAACCTTGACTAATTCTGTGTCTGAGCCCAAAAAGAAATCTCCCTGACTCTACACATGTCTCTCCTCTCACACTTTAGTGGAAGGAAGTCTCGTGACACTGACTTTAACTGAAGGAAATCATTTTGGCTGGAATCTTGTCATTAAGGGCCATAAGAGGGTGCATAGAGAAAGGCACCGATTTCACAATTGGAGTCGAAATCCTGCCTCCACCTCATCTCTCTCTGTCTTTGAAGGAATTACTTAACCTCACTAATCCTCAGTCCATAGCCTGTGAAGGAGACAATACAACAATCACACAAATTTACTGTGAGGATGATATGAGATCGTGTATCTAAAATCATCAAACAGTGCAGAACAGGTCAATGATAAACATAGCTATCTTATTACGCCATGTTTTCCTTTTAGGATTAGAACGGGATCTTTACTCCATCAGCAGCACATCTGTGTTTAAATATGAATTGGAGACAGAGGACCTAGAATACATGCCAGGCTTTGCCACTGAAGGGTTGTACGATCTGGGCAGAGCGCTCTGAATCTCAGTCTTCCCACTTGTTAAGGAGGAAAATGATGTCCCACTTGCCACCCTCATGGCACAACTGAGAGAATCAAATGATGTAATAAATCTGAAAGAACTTAGAAAACAAATATGAGAATGCCTACCAAGAGGCAGCTTGAAAAATACATGTATCATTAACAAACACTTCCACTTTTTAGGAATTTAGCTAGAAAAAAGTTCTTGGAAAAAGAACACATATGGGATATTCACAAAGAGGATAATTACAGGATAATATTATTGATCAGAAAATTAAAAAAAACTAAATACTCAATGAGAGGGAATTCTTAAACTAATTAAAATACATTCACATAGTAGAATAGTCTACAGACATGAGAGTCATTTTATAATAAACCTGAAAGAATGGATACTACATTGTTTGTAGAGAAGTCATCACTGCTTTGATGGTAGGATTCTTGGTGACTTTTCACTTCCTTGCATGTTCTAATCACTGTCATTAATATACACCACTTGTATAACAATAATAGTAATAACAATAAATGTTTTAGAATAATATTATTAACATTATATGGAGTCCACAACATACTGTTAAATAAAATTTTAATTATAATCAATTCAGTTCAGTCGCTCAGTCATGTCTGACTCTGCGATTCCATGAATCACAGCACGCCAGGCCTCCCTGTCCATCACCAACTCCCGGAGCCCACCCAAACCCATGTCCATCGAGTCGGTGATGCCATCCAGCCATCTCATCCTCTGTCATCCCCTTCTCCTCCTACCCTCAATCCTTCCCAGCATCAGGGTCTTTTCCAATGAGTCAACTCTTCGCATGAGGTGGCCAAAGTACTGTAGTTTCAGCTTCAACATCAGTCCTTCCAATGAACACCCAGGACTGATCTCCCTTAGGATGGACTGGTTGAATAAATGTTAAAAAAAAACAGTACCCAGAGTACAAAGAATATAGAGGTGCCAGTGTGTGAACCAAGAGGCTCATGAGTTAAAGACTGTATATTTTGTTCGTTTTGGTCTCTTAACGTTCATGCACTGAGTATATATTATTTTGATAATTAAGGGAGAAGTGCTAAAATCCATTAATGAAACATGGGGGGCAGATATTTATATTTTGTCATTATTACCATTCAATCAGCAGAAGTCATCATTCAGACAGAGACACTTAGCTGATCGTTTCAGAAAAGCTGATATTCTACAAAGGAAACTCTAAAAGGATCATCCCCCCGTCATCTTCAGTCTCATAGTTGTAAGACCTTACCCCACACCTTGACAATTATCTGTATTCTCTAGTGTTTCTCTTTTTTATAGTAACAGGGGAGTTCTCTGTTTTATATTAACTGGAGAGAGGGAGAATAACTCAGTTAGAAATTGGACTTTTCAATCAAAGCAACTCTTTTTCCTCCAATTTCAGAAGAAGCCTCCTTCCTTTGGGCACTGCCGTTCTTGTGTGTTAAATGTGGTAGTGAAGAAGGCATGGCCGTGAGGGTGAGACAAGTGTGAGTGTGTTTGGAGGTGGAGGCGGGCAGCTGAAGGGCGGGCCTGATCTCGGGTGTTGCCTCGGCCTGCGGCAGCTTGGAGCAGGACTTAGGGTCCCATCTGCCTCCTGCCACAGGCTTTATGTGAATGCTACTGAAAGGAAGTGTTCCCTACATGCTTCCCGAATGGGGATGTGCCTAGCAGACCATCCTAGTCATACACGACTCTGGTGAGGTTCTCCATGCAGAGGGGCCAGGCCCCAGAACCTTTGCCCTAAGTGGTCCTACTTCTTGGCTGCAGTTATGGATCATCGTGGAGACACGTGTCCCTGGGTGACTCACATACAAGTAGAAGTCTCAAGACACAGGTTCTGTGCAAGTTCAGAAAAATAGTCATAGGCTTAGCAATTTCCTTAAGAGAAGATTCAGAAGAGCTATAGTTGCTGGGTCCTGGGAGCTCCACTGACTCCTAACTCCTAAGGCCTGATTGTTCAATTACATCTTTCCTTTTGTGAATTATCCCTCTTTCCTTCTAATAGATTACCCCTCTTTTATTCTAAGGAACTGAGCAGAATCGATTTCTGTTGCTTATAGCCAAACCAACGTTAACTAATGAAGTACCTATCTTTCCCCCTCCCTCCACCCAAAAAGCCATCAGTTTGATAAATATTAACTATACCATCCTAATATTAACTATATTAATAGTTAATTAACTATACCTAATATTAACTATACCATCGATAATGGATGTGAATCTGGCCATGGATTTACTTTTAGGAAACATTGAATAGAATGGACTTTAAAAAATCTGAAATCAATTACTCAGAGTTGCTTGAGAGGGGATTGCTGTAATCAGGGCTATGTAGCAGAAGAAGAATCTGCCTGCATTAGGTGGGAACCATGAATTGAAATGGAATTGGAAGACAAAGGGGGAATTTGGTGGTTGTGAGAGACATAGCTAAATCAGGGCCTGAAGTTTTGTGTTTGAGCTGAGCAAGTAGGGAAAATTGTTATGTTACACTTTGTAAATTATATATAAAAAATTAGTTAACATTGTTCTAATATTTCCATGTCCCACATGTATGTTATTTCTGGACCTAATCTAATGTCTGCATGGGGACTCTCCAAACCAGATTTTCAAGTAGGCCATGCCATCTTCAATTATCTCTAGGTATACTGAAAATTTATCAGAGATTCTTGAGACAGAATTAAATGTCATACCTGCTAATTATAAAAATAAATGCAGGTGAGAGATCGTTTATGTCATGGAATAAACTGATGGCTTTAAATGCAACATGCTCATGGAGGTTTGGAAGTGCTGATTTGGGACCTACAGGATATGGAAAATGTATCAAAAGATGCAGACAAGGAAAGCCGTGTTTGTGATGAGGAAAGATTGAGAGCTGGTGACAAAAGCTGTTGAGTTGAGAACACCTTGCCACTTATGATAGTTAAGATAGCTTTCCCTGCCTTGGGCTCTTTATTTTAATGTAGATGTGTGAGCATGAGTAGGTGATTGAGGGAAATGGAGAGAGGTTATGTGTCTTCACAGAGCAAGATGGCAACTGAATGACTACCAAACCCATCCCCTGTGATGTTAATATATGCACTCATCATTCCGCCCTCGTTTCTAGTAACAGTAAACAACATTTGTCACTTGCAACAGACTACTTTTCACTTCTGAACTGATGGTGAACTGACATTTGTATTTCAAGTACTAAAGCTCAGGCTGCAAGAGCAGGAGGACCAGAAGAGACGTAGGTAGTGGGTGGAGAGAGAGAATAGGATAAGGCTCACACGTGCGAACAGGCAGATCCTTCTTAAGTCTGGCCTCCATGACAGGAAATGGCCTAATGCCTCATTAATTCCTGCAGAGATGACGATGATATATCACCCCTTTCAATCTGAAACTAAGTAATGCATTCCAAAAAAAACTAATTTGCACATGTTTAATGCGTTCATTAAGCTATTGGTCTTTCAACAAGAGATTTAATAGCAAATTAGCATTTCTTTTAAATAATAAAAAAAAATCACCCCCTCCCCAAGCCCCCAGTTAATACAATTATTTTGTATTTTGAGTACAATGGGCTACAGGAAAAAGCACTTGGCACTAGATTGGGGGTGGCAAAGACCACATTGAGTTCTTCTCCATTATTACACAATTAGTCACCCTAGGGCATTATTTTCTTTGAATGACAAATATTTCTGGGGAACAAAAAGTCTGTTGGAAGTAGATGTGAGAAGGTCAAAGACAGAAAATAATCTAAAAGGGCTAATTTTGTGAACTGAATCATGAAAAACAAAAAAATGGCTTACCCTAATCATGAAGTTTGTGAAGCAATGAAATCTACCTTGGCCACCATTCAAATACCAGCAGTGACCTAATGTTCAGTTGGGAGGCTTCTCCGGTGACTCAGATTGTAAACAATTCATCTGCAATGCAGGAGACTCAGGTTCCATCCCTATGTCAGCAAGATCTCCTGGAGGAAGAAATGGCAACCTGCTCTGGTGTTCTGGCCTGGACAATTCCATGGACAAGAGGAGCCTGGTGGGCTACAGTCCATGGGGTCACAAAGAGTCAGACATGACTGAGTGACTGACACTTTCTTTTTTTTTTTTTTTAATTTTCTTTATATTATCATGTTGGTTTTGCCATACATTGACATGAATCCGCCATGGGTATACATGTGTTCCCCTTCCAGAACCTCCCTCCCACTTCCCAGTGCACCAGCCCTGAGCACCCTGTATCAAGCATCAAACCTAGGCTGGTTTCACATATGATTTCACATATGATAATTTACATGTTTCAATGCCATTCTCCCATATCATCCCACCCTTGCCCTCTCCCATAGAGTCCAAAAGACTGTTCTATACATCTGTGTCTCTTTTGCTGTCTCGCATACAGGGTTATCATTACCATCTTTCTAAATTCCATATATATGCGTTAGTATACTGTATTGTTGTTTTTCCTTCTGGCTTACTTCACTCGATAATAGGCTCCAATTCCGTCCACCTGAGTAGAACTGATTCAAATTAATTTTTTTTTAATGCTGAGTAATATTCCATTGTGTATATGTACCACGGCTTTCTTATCCATTCGTCTGTTGATGGGCATCTAGGTTGCTTCCATGTCCTGGCTATTGTAAACAATGCAGCGATGAACATTGGGGTACATGTGTCTCTTTCAATTCTGGTTTCCTCGGTGTGTATGCCCAGCAGTGGGATTGCTGGGTCGTATGGCAGGTCTATTTGCAGTTTTTTAAGGAATCTCCACACTGTTTTCCATAGTGGCTGTACTAGTTTGCATTCCCACCAACAGTGTAAGAGGGTTCCCTTTTCTCCACATCCTCTCCAGCATTTATTGCTTGTAGACTTTTGGATGGCAGCCATTCTGACTGGTGTAAAGTGGTACCTTATTGTGGTTTTGATTTGCATTTCTCTGATAATGACTTATGTTGAGCATCTTTTCATGTGTGTATTAGCCATTTGTATGTCTTCTTTGGAGAAATGTCTGTTTAGTTCTTTGGCCCACTTTTTAATTGGGTCGTTTATTTTTCTAGAATGGAGCTGAAGGAGTTGCTTGTATATTTTTGAGATTAATTGTTTGTTGCTTTGTTTGCTATTATTTTCTCCCATTCTGAAGACTGCCTTTTCACCTTACTTTTAGTTTCCTATGTTGTGCAGAAGCTTTTAATTTTAATTAGGCCCCATTTATTTATTCGTGCTTTCATTTCCAATATTCTGGGAGATAGATCATAGAAGATCCTGCTTTGGTTTATGTCGGAGAGTTTTTTGCCTGTGTTTTACTCTAAGAGTTTTATAGTTTCTGGTCTTATGTTTAGATCTTTGATCCATTTTGAGTTTATTTTTGTGTATGGTGTTAGAAAGTGTTCTGGTTTCATTCTTTTACAAGTGGCTGTCCAGTTTTCCCAGCACCACTTGTTAAAGAGATTGTCTTTTTTCCATTGTATATTCTTGCCTCCTTTGTCAAAGATAAGGTGTCCATAGATGTGTGGATTTATCTCTGGGCTTTCTATTTTGTTCCATTGATCTATATTTCTGTCTTTGTGCCAGTACCATACTGTCCTGATGACTGTTGCTTTGTAGTATAGCCTAAAGTCAGGCAGGTTGATTCCTCCAGTTCCATTCTTCTTTCTCAAGACTGCTTTGGCTATTCGAGGTGTTTTGTATTTCCATACAAATTGTTATTTGTTCTAGTTCTCTGAAAAAGACCTCTGGTAACTTGATAGGAATTGCATTGAATCTATAGATTGCTCTGGGTAGTATACTCATTTTCACTATATTGATTCTTCAAATCCATGAGCACGGTATATTTCTACATCTATTTGTGTTCTCTTTGATTTCTTTCATCAATGTTTTATAGTTTTCTATATATAAGTATTTTGTTTCTTTAGGTAGATATACTCCTAAGTATTTTATTCTTTTTGTTTCGAAGGTGAATGAAATTGTTTCCTTAATTTCTCTTTCTGTTTTCTCATTGTTAGTGTATAGGAATGCAAGGGATTTCTGTGTGTTGATTTTCTATCCTGAAACTTTGCTATATTCACTGATTAGCTCTAGTAATTTTCTGATAGAGTCTTTAGGGTTTTCCATGTAGAGGATCATGTCGTCTGCAAACAGTGAGAGTTTTACTTCTTCTTTTCCAATCTGGATTCCTTTTATTTCTTTTTCTTCTCTGATTACCATGGCCAAGATTTCCAAAACTATGTTGAATAGTAGTGGTGAGAGTGGGTACCCTTGTCATGTTCCTGACTTTAGGGGAAATGCTTTCGGTTTTTCACCATTGAGGATATGTTTGCTGTGGGTTTGTCATATATAGCCTTTATTATGTTGAGGTATGTTCCTTCTATTCCTGCTTTTTGGAGGGTTTTTATCATAAATGGATGTTGAATTTGTCAAAGGCTTTCTCTGCATCTATTGAGATAATCATGTGGTTTTTATTTTTCAATTTGTTAATGTGGTGTATTACATTGATTGATTTGTGGATATTGAAGAATCCTTGCATCCCTGGGATAAAGGCTACTTGATCATGATGCATGATCTTTTTAATGTGTTGTTGGATTCTATTTGCTAGAATTTTGATAAGGATTTTTTCATCTATGTTCATCAGTGATATTGGCCTGTAGTTTTCTTTTTTTGTGTGGCATCTTTTTCAGGCTTTGGTATTAGGGTGATGATGGCCTCATAGAATGAGTTTGGAAGTTTACCTTCCTCTGCAATTTTCTGGAAGAGTTTGAGTAGAATAGGTGTTAGCTCTTCTCTAAATTTTTCGTAGAATTCAGCTGTGAAGCCATCTGGTCCTGGGCTTTTGTTTGTTGGAAGATTTCTGATTACAGTTTCAATTTCAGTGCTTGTGATGGGTCTGTTAAGATTATCTATCTCTTTCTGGTTTAGTTTTGGAAAGTTGTACTTTTCTAAGAATTTGTCCATTTCTTCCAAGTTGTCCAGTTCATTTGCAGTGACTGATACTTTTATTGTCATACACTTTCAACATTCACTTAGCTCCTTTTTCATGTTGGGCACTGGGCTAGGAGATATAAGAGGTTTAACATAAAGAAACAAATAGCATGTATTCTTTCTCTCAGTCAGATTTTGTTGAATATCAGCTATGTGATGTGTGCAATGTTGAACAAGATGAATAAATCATGGGCTCTTTTCTTGGAGAAGTTACAGATTGTTGACTGAAAAAAAAAAAAATGCACAGCCTAAAAGTTAAGAATTATACTTTATTGGGTGGACAAAACTGAGGACTTAATCCCAGAAGACTCGCAGATAGCTCAGAGGGACTGCTCTGAAAAAGTAAGGGAGGAACTAGTTATACAGGAGATTCGCAACCCAAACCAGGTAGTGGGAACATCTAAAAGATTACTCTTAATTAAAGAAAACCAAACATCTCAAATTAATGAATCTAGTGCTTTTCTTCATATGGAAAGTTGCAGGAGTCTGGTCTAATTGAAATAATTCCTTTGATTGGCACCTCAGGTCTCTAGAGCCAGTATCCTTTTTTGTTGGTTTTTCCATTCTGAATTCCCTCAAGGGCACAGTTGGGGGCAGCTACAGAAGCTGATGAGTCAGTAAACAACATCATTTGTTTGCTGATAAGGCAGGCCACATTCTTCTGCCACAGGATGAATTTGGAAGATAAGCACAAAAGCAAGAAATTCATATCTAGTTTGCTAAATCTTAAAAAATGTAGGAAAAGACAAAGTGCTTTGAGAGCAGAGATGAAAGAAATTTTAACTCAAATGGGAAATTTAGAGAAAGCTTTATAAATAGAGTGCAGTTGAAGCTGGAACTTTAAGATTGGCACACATTAGACATGAAGAGAGGAGTGGAAAATGTACTCCAAATGCAGTGACAGCATGGGAAAATGTACAGAGGAAAACATACAATGCATAATTTTAAAAAGTGACTTTGGCTTGCCTTCTGTCTTAGGCAGTTTTGGGCTGTGATAGTGTAGCATATACCATGTAATAGAACATCATTACTATTTATCATATAGATAAATATGGTGGTGGCTTACATAACAAAGGGTTACGTCTAACAGTCCCAGAGTCTGGGAAGTCCAAGATCAAGGCACTGGCCGATTCAGTGTCTAGTGAGAGCTCTCTTCCTGGTTTCCAGGTGGTTATCTTCTACCTGTACTTTATATGGTAGGAAGAGAACTCTAAAAATAAGGGCACTAATCCCATTCATGAAGCCTCTACCTCCATGACCTACTTTTGTTGCCAAAGCTCCACCTCCTAATATTATCACTTTGCAGGTTAGGATTTAAGCATTTTGTTATATGACTTTGACGCTGGTTCTCTAGAGAAGCAGAGGCGACGTGGAGAACATATTGATGAATGTCCATAAATAAATTTATATTGCATTCTGAAAATGGGCTCTGCCAAACAATATAACTATTATGCTCCTGTTGAGAAGAAAGTGTTTTTCACTTTCAGTAGTTAACTATCTGCAGGTAAAACAAATTCCAGTGTATTCAATTAAATATATATGGGATTTCACAGCAGTTTCAACAAATATGGCTCAAGGACATTGCCTCATATTCTTCTATTCCCACCCTCATAAAATTTCCTATTTGTATCATCCATGGCACATTATGTGCTTTTTTTAATAGACTATCATATTCCATGTATTCTCTCCCTTAAGTACATGTCTTCAAAATGAACCCAATGAAATTTTCATTTTGCTCTAATGAATTATATTTAAAATTAAAATCTAGAGTAGAAGGCACTGTATTAGTCAATCTATTAATAGTGCTGTTCCTTATTCTTCCGTCAAAATATACATACTGCATTGGTTTGCAGAAGATCCTTAAATTATTTCTGAGAAAACACTTTATGCTGATTGACAATGGCACAATACTCGTTCTTAATATTATTCCACGTCTGACGGATTTCTTCAACCATGATAAACTTTGCAAGGTCTTGGCGTAAACTTTGATTTGTCACCTTGGGAACCAAAGAAAGAAGATATAAATCTTGGAAAAGCTCAAAATCCATCTTTTTGGAAAAGAGTAAAGAATCAAATGAGTAAATAACATCAACATCAATATTCGATGTGTACGTGCAGAGCCGAACCTTGAAGAACATCTGTCTTCCTGCCACTAATGATTTTGCTCCAGCTGTAATCCAAATATGTTTGCAAATGGGGAGCAGAGGGCTTAGCACAGTTTACTTTGCAAGCAGTTAGCAGTTATTATAGCAATTTTTTTTGTTTCTTTTAAAAAATATAGACATTTCAAAAGTGATATGGCACCCTGCACTGATGTGTTTGAAATGACAGTAAAATAAATCTAAAATTGCCTTTGGCTTAGCTTTGCTGTTCATCTTCTTCAAATGGGAGACAGTATGGTGTGGTGGCAACAATATGGGTTTTGGAGTTAAGATAAAGTATCACAAGTTGGGATATGAACAAACTCCCCATTTATGCCTCTGATTTCCCATATGACTTTGAAGAAGCCATTAATAATGGTAACGAGAGTGAGGAAACTTGAGTAGTGTGCACTGTAGGTTAGATGTTCTACTAAGTGATTTACAGGATATATCTCTTCTGTACCCATCATGTTGTTGTCGGTCAGTTGCTAAGTCATATCTGACTCTTCGCGACCCGAGGGACTGTAGCCCACCAGGTTCCTCTGTCCGTGGGGTTCTTCCAGCAAGAATTCTGGAGTGGGTTGCTCTTTCCTTCTCCAGGGAATCTTCCCGATCCAGGGATCAAACCCGAGTCTCCTGTATTGGCAGGCAGGTTCTTTACCACTGAGTCTTCAGAGAAGCCCTGTACTTATCACATCTGCCCTATAAAGAGTGTGCCATTATAATGCCAATGTTCAAAGTAAGAACACCAAGGCATAGTGAGGGGAGATGATTTTCCCAAAGACCCAGAGCTGGAGAGTGAAAAGATCCAATTCAGAACCTCAACCCAGAGCAGTCACAGTCTACCCTGTTTTCTTGAGCACTAGGTCTGAGACATTACAAAATGCAGGCGACTAAACAATCACAGTGGCAACACAAACAGGTTGAAAGAAAGCCAAAGTCACTCCATCGTATCTGACTCTCTGTGACCCCGTGGACTGTACAGTCCATGGAATTCTCCAGGCCAGAATACTGGGGTGGGTAGCCTTTCCCTTTTCCAGGGGATGTTCCCAATCCAGGGATCGAACCCACGTCCTCCTGCTTTGCAGGCGGATTCTTAACAGCTGAGCCACAAGGGAAGCCCAAGAATACTGGGATGGGTAGCCTATCCCTTCTTCAGCAGATCTTCCCAACACAGGAAATCGAACCGAGGTCTCCTGCATTGCAGGTGAATTCTTTACCAACTGAGCTCTCAGGGAAGCCCAAACAGCTTAGGTGCTTACTATGTGACTGCCACAGCCCTAAATACTTACTAATTTTAATTTCATAAATCCTCACTAACCTGAGGTAGATCCTCTTATAGACGAGGAAAGGGGAGGTACAAAAAGTTAAGCTCTAGGACATACAGTTGTTAATATAAATATAGGTGTTCTGACTCCAAATGATGCTTTTTTTAAACTGGTAAGGTCCATCTTAAGCACTTGTTGAATGAATGGGTCCATCTTCCCTTTCCTAGTCCTAACTCTTCATGGCAAAATGTCTGTGATTAATAATACTCCCAGTGTAATGAAATGTGTAGATCATAATTTTGTGAAGGTAAACATCATTATCATTCCTTTTATGAGGATAGTATCAGCATTTATGCATCTGGGAAAACGTTTGGTAGAGTTGTCCCCTTCATTCAGGGAAGGGTAGAGCAGGCTTAATCCAGGCTTAAGGTTCTGCTGCTCACTTGCTCTGTGTTGCCTCCTCTCAGTGAACGCTCTTGTTAAAAGGTCCTTATTGATTGGATGCTTTGTCATTGCAGACTTGCGCTGTTCCTAAGACCACCTGTTTCTTCACTTATTACAACTTAGAAATAAATAAATCCAATTTAGTGTTAGGCAGGGGTAGAGGGTAGAGAGCTGAGTCACTGGGATGTTGAGAAGATTTCAAAAAGCCATTTGCAGCTTGCAACCTGGAAAGCAGAGCCTGGGAGACTTGACACATTGGAATTCAAATGTATCTTTCTGGCAGCAAAGTCACTGGGTCCGGGAAGCCTGAGTCTGGGTGAGCTGAGCAGTAATGAGGCCCTGCTTCTCATGTCATTGACTCTGGCGTTTCAAGCACCACATTCGTAACAGGAGACGCAAACTGCTGGGTCCCTCTCTACTTCACTAAATTGAAAAGGTTCCACAGGGGAATATGGCAACAGGGATGAAAGAAAAATAACATTCCTTTTTCTCTGCTGTGCAAAAAGGAGGTGCTGACAATGTTTATTCACAAGAGTAACCTCTGGAAATGGTGCTGGGACGTGGTGACATTCTGTCTGGCCATACTTCAGTAAAGACATCCAGTGTCCTAGAGGGTGGAGAAACAATGCTGTTATTATGGCATTTCACTTATTTATTTATGTTTAGAGTAAGCAGTGAAGAAATTCAGGTCTAAGAAAGTTCTCCCATCCCACCTCAATTCCCTCTGTGTAGCAGCGTGGAGCTTTGGTTGCCATTAATAGAAACTCAGATGCAGATTAATTTAGATTCAAAAGGTTTAATGGACTCCGTGATAAAAAAAATCCCAGGGTACCAACTTCAGATGTGTTGGCTATAGGAGCACAAATAATATAATGAAGGCCCACGATTGCCCTGCTAATTGTGTTGTCTCTGCTTCCTCTATTTTGACTCTCTTCTCTTGGTTTTGTTGTCCCATGGTTCCTATATTGTTTCCAGGATCTCTCAGGGCTGCTGCTTTCTTAGTCCCTGTCCATGTAAAGCTGTCCCAGAATTGAATCCCTTTGTTTCTTATTGACTTGGCTTGGACCATGTGTCTATACCCGAAATAGTTTTGCTGTGGAACTACTGTATTTGATTCCTTTAAGCCATCCTTGGAGTTACAGATAAACCTCAATGGAACACATAAATTCAGAATGCAGGAAAGATGTCCATTTATTAATAAAAACTGGGATTTTTACAAAAAGATAATAAGAGGATGCTGGGTAATAAATCCAGACTATGTCCAATATGCCTACTCTTCTAAAACCTCAAGAAAGTAAAGACCAATTAAGTTCTAATCAGTCACAGAACTGAAAGAAACTTTACATCTAGCTGAGAGATTGCAAATTTATAACTCAAGGACTCAATTTACCCCAAAGTTATGTTTTATATGACTTGTAAAATTTATTTTTATTATAATTTGAGCTAATATATAATAAAAAACAAACAAAAAATCCATATATTTTGGTTTCTTCTAAGAAAATGGATGACACCTCTGAGCCAACATTCCACCTTGGCAGTTATCAGCTAAAGTTGAGCAGTTGCTTTCTTCTTTAAGCCAAGGAAACATGCTCCAGCTTACTGTAGTCTGAACTGTCCTGCATCACCTATAAACTATTCCGTTTCTATGTAAAAAAAGAGAGGTTAGCATGAGTGGTTCGTGTGTGTCAAGAACGTGAAGTAGACTTATACTTTAGGAAAGCAAAGAATAGCCCTAAAAGTTTGATAAGCAAACATTTGGCTATAATTTGTATAGATTAAGGAAAGTAGGCTTTTGCATTGGAACTCTGGATCAGTTTCATTTACCATTTTTTACAGATGGTGAAATTGAGACTAAAGATGACAGAATCTTGTTAAGATGCTATAATAAGTGGTGGGTCCAGATCTTCTGCCTCTGACCTTTACCTACCATGTAAACACACACACACACAAACTCACGCTCTGCAGAAAATTGGGAAAATAGAAAAACATGTAAGTTGTGAAAGGAATGTAAATATTTACAGAAAAAACTCTGAAACCAATGAATTATTGTTCTACCTTTTTTTTGTGCCAGTTTTACGTTAATACCGATTTTTTACGTTGCAATTATGATTATGTCTGCAGCACTACTCTGCTTAGCTGAACATCTCAAAAGGATTTCTTTGTTATTATATAGTGTTCATCATCACCAAATATGTTGATCATAGCCTAACAGCAAATGTGCTATAATTTTTGTAACCATTTGTCTACTTTTGGACATTCCTCAAACTGTTCTTGTTTTTTATTCTGTCTTCTGCCCCAGTCTCCCAATCAAATGCACAGGAGGTACTTTCCGGAACTCCGTCATCTTCCCCAAGCCTTCAGAGGAACAGGGAGTGGGCAAGCTTGAGGGGGACTTCATAATGGATGGGAGGCCTTAACCTCCATTTCAGAAATGGGTAAATTAAGAAGAAAAAGTGAAAGGAAAAGTTTCAGATTGGCCACAGGCAAAGAAGGATAAAGGAATAGTGTTTCATTTTAGAAATTGCTCTCTGTTGAAGAGGAATTCAAATCTATTAAGCCAGTTCCTGAGGCTCCCATAAATGGGGGTGCAGAGGAAGGTGGGGAGCAGGCGTGGTTTGGTCTAGGACTTGAGTTGGTCCAGTGCGCCTGCTCTCACACAGGTTTGCCTCTGTGCGTCGGCTCTTCCACATCCGTTGGTGGGTTCCACCCAGTGAGCCCTGGAGAGCACGGCTGCCCCTCTGGTTTGCATTCTTCTCGTATCCCAACAACCAAAGAAAGAGGTATTATTTCTAGACAGAAGAGTCCCAGGGAAGTGTGTTTGGTTCCTCGAATAATAATGGTTGTCAGAAAGGTAAATATTCATTCATGTAGTTAATTAAAAAAAATAATTATTTGCTTCTTTTTGGCTGTGCTGGGTCTTTGCTGCTGAGCCAGGGCTGTCTTTAGGTGCTGGGAGTGGGGGCTACTTTTCACTGCGGTGCTCGGGAGTCTCACTGTGGTGGCTTCTCTCACGGAGCACAGGTCCTGGGCGCATGGGCTTCCACAGCTGCAGCGGGCAGTAGTTGTAGATCTGGGCTCCAGAGTGTGGGCGCAGTAGTTGTGCAGATGGGCTTGGCTGCTCCGTGGCATGTGGAATCCTCCCGGACCAGGGACTGAATCTTTGTCCCCTACATTGGCAGGCCAGCTCTTACCTGCTGTACCACCAGGGAAGTCCTATTGGTTTGCTTTGTTCAGATTCATGTTCCTCGATCACTTTTGTGATTTGAGAGTATTCAAGGAGATCCAACCAGTCCTTCCTAAAGAATATCAGTCCTGAATACTCATTGCAAGGACTGATGCTAAAGCTGAAACTCCAATACTTGGGCCATCTGATGTGAAGAACTGACTCATTTGAAAAGACCCTGATGCTGGGAAAGATTGAAAGTGGAAGGAGAAGGGGACGGCAGAAGATGAGATGCTGGATGGCATCACCGACTCGTTGGACATGAGTTTGAGCAAACTCCGGGTGTTGGTGACGGATGGCAGGCTGGAGTGCTACAGTCCATACGGTCACAAAGAATTGGACACGATTGAGCAACTGAACTGAACTGAACTAAATGAATTAGCAGAGGGAAGAGAAACAGAGAGAAGTAGGCAGGTATCTGAAAATACTGCCTACCAACTAATTCAAACCTGAAACAACAAGAATGAGTTGACTTTTGAGGGGGCAGGTGAAAGCCAAGAATTAGAAATGGGTGGGCCATTCAGTAAATGTTTACTGAGTCCTTAAAGTGCCCTCAACTCCATTATATGGATTGAAAGATATGCAAATGAACAAAATGTCATCCTGAAAAGAATTGTTTGCTTTAGGAAGCAGCCAGAGGGGAAAGGAAAGTGCAGCAAACTAGGTCCTGGAGTGAGTGTGATGGAAGGCAGTGCTGGGGAAATCCTGCTTGGGCCGGGATAGTCAGGAAAGCTTTATGAGAGAGCGAAGCCTTTGAAGGACAAATGGCTGAACATCAAATGGTAGTGATGTGCACAGTGCATGGTAAAGAGGAGACAGAGACCTAAAACTGGAATAGTGGGGGAGAAAGGGCAGGAAGTAAGTTTAGAAAAGCAAGTAGCACCCATTTCAAGTGATCCTCAAGTGTGAGACCCAGGACGCTGAACTTGACTATTTTTCTTTGGGCTTCCCATGTGACGTTAGTGGTAAAGCACCTACCTGCAGGAGACATAAGAGGCTAGGATCTGATCACTGGATCCGGAAGAGTCCCTGGAGGCAGGCATGGCAGTCCACCCCAGTATTCTTGCCTAGAGGATACCCCATGGACAGAGGAGCTAGCGGGCTGCAGTTGATGTGTTCACAAAGAGCTGGACATGACTGAAGCAACTTAGCCACATGCATGCCTTTAAAAGATCTGACCCCAATGTCTTTGATTATTTTTTAAATTGTATTATGTTTGGAAGGTAGAATACACCAGGATGACAAAAGTTAAAGGCACTGTATTTTCTAACGTCTTACGGAAAAACCCAACCAAACTTTTTGGCCAATGAATATACTCATCAAGTGTACGTTATAAATAAGCACAAAAATATGAAAATAGGTTTAGCCATGCTAAAAATAAAGAGAGAAAGAGAAAGACATTTATCAAAAGATTCATAATGGCAGGTGTTTATCAAGGATATAATCAAACAAAATTCCTCATACACTTCTTTTTTCCTGAGGGTTATTCCCTATAGAAAAATAGAGCAATACAGATTAATGTTAAATATGCATATCATTTAAATCAAGACTTTTAATTCTAAGAAACTATCCTAAGTAAATACTGAAGAGATCACTGGATAAGTATGTTTGAAACAACGTTCTCTGAAAAATGAAAATAAGCAACATAACTGAAATTGAGGTATAAATTTAATAAATGATTTGAGACTGATTCGAATATTGGGATATAATATTGGAAAATAAAGTGGCTATATGTAAAAATTAATAAAATATATTGCATTTTGAAACCGAGAGTTTGAAAGACCATATACCAAACTGAACAGTGACTGTCTAAGGGATTTGAGGAGTGGGAGCATAACATAATTTGCTGTTGTTGTTCATTGCTAAGTCATGTTCAATTCCTTGGGACCCCATGGACTACAGCACGACAGGCTTCCCCGTCCACTGTCTCCCAGAGTTTGTTCAAACTCATGTTCATTGAGTTGGAGATGCCATCCAACCACTTATTCTCTGCTGCCCCTTTTCCTCCTGACCTCAGTCTTTCCCAGCATCAGGGTCTTTTCCAATGAGTCAACCCTTCGCATCAGGTGGCCAAAAGATTAAAGCTTTAGCTTCAGTCCTTCCAGTGAATAGTCTGGGTTGATTTCCTTTAGGACTGACTGATTTGATCTACTTGCTGTCCAAGGGATTCTTGAGTCTTCTCCATCACCACAGTTTGAAAGCATCAATTCTTGGATACTGAGCCTTCTTTATGGTCTAGTTCTCACATCCGGACATGACTATTGATAAAACCATAGCTTTGACTAAAATAATTTGTATTTTATGTTATATACAGTGATGACTTTAAAATATTTAATAAAAAAATTTGCTTAATTTGAAATCAGCAAAACATGCACAGATGAATTTAGCTAAAAGACAGGAAACTCTTAAAGAATAGGTATACCAGGTAGAAACTGATAAAATGGCTAACCAGAAAGAGACTGTAAAAACAAGTAGAAAACATGGAGGTATAGCTCAGTGGTAGAGCATTTGATGCAGCCGGAGTAGAAACCAGCCTGGCTGTCAAAGTCCAGCAGATACTGAAGCAATTATCAAATGAATTTGAGCACTGATTTAGAGAACTGAAGTAAAGGTTCCACTTGACAAAATTGGCTGATCTATTTGGCAGATATCAAACTGTGTATCAAATTATTCTATGGAAGAAATGAAATAGAAATATTTGACTATGCAATAAAGGTAGGCTGAGGGTTAGGAATGCTGGAAAAATCAAAATTTGAGTTTGCAAACATTAATTAAGCAATTAGGATTCATATCACAAAAGGCGCTTGCTATTTGTGAAGAGTCACCCTGGGGGTCTTTTAAAAAGCACGTGTTCCTAATGCAATTAAGAAGCAACTCCGTTTCCAAACCTTTTGCTAACCCGAGGCTTGTCGTGACCACAGCAGCTGCGTGAACAGGGCTCATCTGTTGTTTCCTGTTCTCAGTGACTGTAGTTTCCACTTGGCTGTGGCCCTGTGGGCCTGGTGGGAGTACA
This sequence comes from Antilocapra americana, assembly GCA_007570785.1. NCBI lineage: Eukaryota > Metazoa > Chordata > Mammalia > Artiodactyla > Antilocapridae > Antilocapra > Antilocapra americana. Next base: position 5,617,529 of record ML662454.1, read on the forward strand.
GGACTAAACCTAAAATAAAAATGGAATGGTTGACATTTATATGGCGAAATTGATCCATGTAGACAGACACTCTGAATAAATCAACCTTTAAAACTCATAAAATCTTATTTTGTGTAATATTCTGTATGCTTGGCAAAATCAGTTTTATAATGCCCAGACTTTTAAAACTAGGAGAGCCTCAGACATCAACTTAGTTCAGTCTCCTCATTTTATATCTTCCAGAAATAACCCCAAAGCATTAGGAAACTTGTCTCCTGTCTTCCCCACTTATGGAAGATGGAGAACTAGAGAGAAGTCCCGTAAGTGAATCCAAAGTCTTCCCACCAAACAATGTTTTAATTACATCATTTGTTTCTTACACTTACAGCTTTACTTTGATACAGGCAGGGCAGTGATTGTTTTTACTCATAGTTTCCACTATGAATGACCAGTGACTACTGATTACTCTAGTAAAGGGCGTGTTAAATCTTTCCCTGATCAGATACACACACACACACACACACACACACACACACAAAGAAACAAACAAACAAATTTTGCATCCATAAAGTCAGATTTTCTCTTTGAACTGAAGATAGCCCTCCTATCTTCTTTAAAGTGCTCACCCATCTCCACATCTTTAGTAATTATCTATCTTTATGTAGGTAATACTCATAAAGATATGCACCTCCATCTCTGGAATCTCTCCTTAAACTTAAGTAATATATTTCTAATAGACACATGCTTATTTCCCATTCTGGTGAAACGTTGAAGCCAACACAGAGAAACAATTAGGTAATAGAAGGAAAGAGCTTGGAGGGATCTGGCTTTCTGGACTTATACTTGAAGTAGGCAAAAACTGTCCCTGTCTATCCTGTATTTTGGCATCTAAAGCCATTCGTACTCTTTTTAATCTTTAGTTAAAACAGCTCCTGCTACTTACATGGCTGACTGTGATAGACTATTGTCTAATCTATTCATTTTTAGAAGTCTATCTAATTCCAGCTGTATAAAGATAACAAGAATTTGCATTTTACAAAGATGGTCACAATGATCTCTCCCATTCCACATGCTCTTCTGCAATGTGACTTGGCAATGATCCTATTAAGAGCTTATCTTCACACACTCGAATATGGGTGATTGTTTTGACAAGTAGAATATGGTGGAAATGATGCTGACAGTTCTAATGAGGCCCTTAACTGTTTAAGTGACTTTTTCCTGCTTCTTGGAAGCCAGTCACTCTGTAAAAATTGTGACAACCCTGGAACCACCTTGTTGTGAGTGGCCAAAGCGGGTAGAATTATCTTATATTAGAATGTTGAGACGCCATATGGAGACAGAGACACGCAGAATGCCAAGTCACTTGGTTCGGGACAAGAACGCTCAGAGGCCATCATCTTGGAAGTGCGCGTTCAGCCTCAGCTGCCTCACACAGATTCCACGTGGATCAGAGACAAGTTGCCCAACCAAGCCCTTCCATATTTCTGACCCACAAAATCTTAAGAAAAGGCAAATGACTGTTTTACAGTACTGAAAGTTAGGCAGTGATTTGTTACATAGAAATAGAAAACTAGAACAAATGGTGTGGACAAAATCATGTGAACAGGAAGCAACAGAAACTGTTCTGAAACTAGTGAGAGATCCTTTCAGTAAGGAAAATGAAATAACATTATAGAAATAACTAAAGCTACAGGAATAGATACAGGGTGGGTTTGATTTGTGTGTGTGTGGTCGTTGCTTGGTCATGTCCGACTCTTTGCAACCCCATAGACCGCAGCCCACCAGGCCCTTCCATCCATGGGGTTTGACTTGAGGGCCCTCTTAAAAGATAAAGTGGTATTGACAGAACTGTACGCAGAGCTTTGATCCCCTGAACATTGTGGAGGTGATGAGCATGGTCTGAGCTATGAGTTTAGTGTCCAGACTCCGGAACTGGAGTCTCTGATGCTTGTCTCTGATCCTGCTCTGCTGCTGCTGCGAAGTCGCTTCAGTCGTGTCCAACTCTATGCATATAAAATGCTGACCTTAGGAAAACTGGTTTGTCTCCCTGTTTCAGTGTATTATTCCATATATGATAGGGACAATAATGTTACTTACAGCATGGTATGCATTGTGAAGATTAAATGAGCTATTATTTATGCAGCTCTTAGATCAGTGATCTGCAAGTAGATGCATTATCTTTGAGTTGGTTATGTTTTTAAAAATGTTATGCAGATACCTATGTATGCATAGGTAGAATACATGCTTTTTGTTTTTTCCTTTGGTGTGTGGGAGGAAGTGAGGGGTAGTTTTTCCTTGTAGTATAACAAACCCATCAGGTAACTTACTGTTTCAAGTGTGTAGTTTAGTGGCACCAAGCACAGTGGCGTTGTTCTTCACCACTCAGCTAAAGAACTCTTTCATCCTTACAAACTGAAAGTCTGCAGCCAGTAAACAGGACCTCTTTGTGCTGTCTACCCTTGGTTTCAATTCCTGGTAACCTCCATTCCACTTTCTTTGTCTATGAATTTGACTACTCCAGGTACCTCGTATAAGTGGAATCATGCAATATTTGTCCTTCTGTGTCTTACTTTACTTGGCATGATGTTTCAGATTTCATTTATGTTGTAGCATGTATCAGAATTTCAGTGCTTTTAAATCTGAATACTATCCTATTCTGGTGTGTGTATGTATATATGTGGCTGTGTGTATATATATCCGTATTCCATTATATATAATATCATGCATATATGTATGTGTGACATTTTATTTGCCCATTGATGAATGTGTATTATTTCCACCTTTTAGCTATTGAGAGTAATGTTACTTTGTACATTGTTATATAAATATGTGTTTACATCCCAGCTTTCAATTCTTTTGAGCATATAACTGAAGTGGAACCATTGCATCGTAAGGTAGCTCTGTGTTTGAGTTTTTGAGGAACAGCTTTGCTGCCTCCTGCCACGGCTTCACCGTTTCACATCTCCACCAATAGTGTGAAAGAGTTCCAATTGCTTCTTGCCAACGTCCTCGCCAATGGTTCCTATTTCCTTCCTTCTTCCTCGCCTTCCTTTCTTCTTTCTTTCCCTCTTCTGGATCATAACCATCCTAATGTGTAAGAAGTGAACTTCAGTTGAGGTTTCTTATAGTTAGGTCATGACAATTTGAGGTTTTAAGAAGAAGTAAACTGCAGCTAGGAAAAAACTAGGGAAGGACACTGGGAATGTTCTGGGCAGAACTTACAGCCCATGAAAGCCTCCCAGGCAGCAGAGACGGCGTTGTATAGTCAACTTATTTTTAAAAGTTTTGTGTAGCCGGAAGGGGTAGTGGGGAGACTGGTGAGAGATAGAGACCGAAGAGCCGTGTTTTATGAGTTGAATCGTGCCCCCCCTCTTCTCTCCCCCAGAAAAGATAGGTGGACGTCTTAAGCTCAAGTACAGCAGCGTGTGACAATATATGGAAGTATAATTGGCATACATGTAATTAGTTAAGATGAAGGAGGCAGGTTGGAGTAGGATGGGTTCCCAACCCAATATGTCTGATATCCTTATAAGAAGACAACTCTGTGAAGACGGACACTGCGAGGATGTCACGTGGTGACGGTGGGGCAGCGTGGGGGGTTGGAGGGTTGTGTCTATGAGCCAAGGATCCTCAAAGAAGGTGGAAGTAACCAGAGGCTAGGGAGCTACTAGGAAGGATCCCCCTACAGGTTTTGGGGGGAACATGGACGCTGTCCTGATGTCTTGATTTCAGATGGGTAGTCTTCAAATTGTGAGAAAATAAATTTATTTTAATATGTTGTTCAAACCACTTAGTTTGTGGTACTTTGCTCTGCCAGCCCTAGGATATTAATACGTCATATAACAAAGGCTAGGAGTTATCCTAGGAGAAATGATGTGCCAGTGGAAAGTATCAGAGAGAAGAGGGAAAAGCTGGTAGGGATAGTTGAGAGGCTTCTGGCAGCATTCATATAGGAGGAGTAAGAAAACGGAGTCCAATAGATGTATAGAATTGATGTGAGATGTTTAGCCAGACAAATAACCAGGACTCAGTCAGAGTAATAATAAAACCAAAAGAAAAAGGAGATAATGAGAGGATGGGGACATGCATTTGCTTAGTGCTTGGTCTCTGTCAGACTCTGAGATAAACACTTAGCAGTGAATCATTTCACTCGGCTCATGCGCTATGCTGTCAGTCGCTCAGTCATGTCTAACTCTGAGCAACCCATGGACAGTAGTGCACCAGGATCCACGGTCCATGGCATTTTCCAGCCAAGAATGCTGGAGTGGGTTGCCATTTTCTACTCCAAGGTATCTTCCCGACCCAGGGATTGAACCCATGTCTCTTGCATTGACAGGTGGATTCTTTGCCACTGAGCCACCTGGGAAGCCCCATAAAATATATATACTCAATATATACTATTGATTTTAAACATAAAAATAAAATCTTAAAACCTGTGTGCACTGGTAGGTTTCTACATGGACACAAGTTCTGAAGACCTTTTAATGGACTTATGCAAAAATTAACTAAGACAATGAACAACAAAAAGGCCATTTTCTTTTGCTGATCCCTGACAAAGCATTTTAGATTCAATGTTTAACTTATGGAAAGATATACAAACAGTTAAAAACACTTGTTTCATAAAACATACCTATTATAGAGTATGTTTTATTATTATAATGAAGGGAGTCTTGAAGAAGAAAACCGTCCAAGGACAAATAGAGATTAAATTGTTCAAGACAAGAGTCTAACTGATACAGCTTTTCTCCAGAGCCTAGGGTCTGAGTCTCTTGGCCGTATTTATCTCAGTCAGAAGGGACAGTGTGAGAGAGACAACATGGAACAAGGGAGACATTTCCATGGAGGAAGCAAAAAGGTTCTTAAACCTTAGGTGACCAGGTGAAGGAGTGGCCGATGCTGTCGCCTACACAAGGAGGAACGCTGGAGTTTGGAGCCGGTGCCGCCCAGCGAAGGAAACTGAGCTCCTTTCGGTCAGGGACAGAAAACAGCACTGTGTGCCAGGCCTGAATGAGCTCGGCCGTGTCCTCTGAACGCTGCCCCCATCCAGCCTCAGTCCCCCCGTGAGAGGCGTGCAGCTGCCTGCACTCGCTGCCGGCGTGCCCGGGAAGCATCTGGAAAGAAACAGCACTTAGCCCTGCCGCGGAAACAAAGGCGTTGTTTCTTCAATAGCACGGTTCTTTGCAAACCATCTCCAGCCCTACTGGAGAAGCTGGAGCTTCAGAAGCTGGAGCTTCAGAAGCCAGGCTGTGCCGACCCTCGCATGACGCAGCTCGCTCAGTTCTGCTGGGCAGAGGCCTGCGTGGGAGCCGTGGTGGGCACCTAAAGAGAATGGAAAATCCGCCTTGGTGGTGACTTCTGTGAGCCCCTTAAGCGGCAACAGGCGGCTACTCATTTAAGAATGCAGATGGGGGCCCCTCTGTCTGTTTAAAGTGTGTCTGTCTGTGCACACACAGGTCCCTGAACTGCAGCAGGAGTGGCTGCGGTCAGCAGTGTGTGTGCGTCTGAGGATGCTGTCTGTAAACCCAGCGGAAGGGAAGCCCTTCCCCGCTGGTGTAACCACGAGAGCACCTTCCGAACTGACATCTGCCAGTATGTACGGTGCACGGTGGCGGTGGTGTGGGGAGGCGCTGCTCTTTGCTGCTGTCTGTGCTGAGTCGCTCAGTCGTGTCCGACTCTGTGACCCCAGGGACTGTAGCCCTCACCAGGCTCCTCTGTCCCGGGGGAGTCTGCAGGCAAGGATCCTGGAGTGGGCTGCCATGCCCTCCTCCAGGGGAGCTTCCCAGCCCAGGGGTCAAGCCCAGGTCTCCTGCAGTGTTTCTTCAACGCAGAATAAACGTATGCCACATGGGTCTCTCCCTGCCATAGACATCAGGATATGCTGCATATGCAACAGTTACAAAGCGTGTCGTGAACCAACCAACCACAGAACTTCAGAGATACATAGAGTCAACGTGAAAGTGCGTGGTCATCGGTCTGGAGTCAGTTGTTCAGTCCTGCTGTTCTGAACTAGACTTGATGGGGCTCACACAGTAGATGGCCAGCCCTGTGTTGGCTAGGCAGCTTCCCAGATCTCACGAGGACTTCCTCATGTGTATGGAGCCTTGGCCGGGATGACTGGGCTGACTCAGCTCTGCTCTACCTGCCTCCTCATCCAGCAGTCTATCCCAGCGTGTTTTCCTGGGAAGGATGAGAGGGAAGAGAGGAAGCTGAATCACATAAGCAGTGATTTTGGAGTCATTGCTTGTCACATTGGTTACCCCTTTGTTGACCAAAGAAAATTACAAGGACAAGTCAGAAGTCAGAGTTGGACGAAAGTGTCCCAGGGTGGGAGGGGACAGCAAAGGGTGGGAGGCAGGAATGGTTTTAGCAGGATCTATGGATGCAATTCATGTACCACAGCATACTTCCCCATTTAATCCTCATAAAGAATTCTATAACCATTTTAGAAATGAAGACACTTAGGAGCTATTTCATGTCACATCTTATTTAATAGTACATAGCTCTGAAGTTAGGAAGCCAGGACTCGAAGACAAGATGACTCTTGTCTGTCTGTCTGTCTGTCTGTGTTGGTTTGTCCGTTTCCATTACAAGATGGGAACTAGGCTCCAACAGAATGGGGGCAGGGACTCATGGAAATGAGGGGTGCTGTGGCAGCCCCGTGAGCTGTAACTCAGGGAATGGCCAGATTAGAGATCATACTGAGAAGTCTGAGTCAGCTGCGGGTACAAGAAAGATGTGAGTTTCAGTTGGACAGTCAGCAAGAAACTTTCTAGAGTACTGTTATGAGCGAATAACAGCAAGGTCCCTGGAAGAAGAGTTTTCAGGATCCAGGAAATAGGAAGCACAGCTGAGCAGTTGGGAAGCAGGGCTGGGTTTCAAGTCAAGGAGATAATTAAGCACTAGGAAGGTAAACCTAGTTTAAAGCTAGTCAAGGACTTCCCCTTGCCTTTTGTATGGAACTCAGCATCTTAACGTGGTCTTTAGTATGTTACTTGGGTTGACATCGTTTTAGACCATTCTTCCTCTTATTCTCCTTTCCCAGATAAATGTCAAATATACCGTATCCTTTCTCCCTTTCTAGCATTTACACATCATCTCCCTTTTATCTGGCATGCTTTTATTCCCCTAACTTTTTATACTTCTATTTGGCTAGCTTTCATGCATCTTTTAGTTTTTTTTATTATTTCAGATTAATTAAATGTGATCCCCTCTAACACACTTCCAGAGCACCCTTTACTTCTTAACATTTGCACATTTTTGTTTCATTCTTTGTCTTTCCTGTAGAGCAAGGGTTGGCAAACCTTTTCTGTAAAGAGCCAGATAATACGTCTTACATCCTCTGTGGGCAACATAATCTCTGATGGTACTACTCTACTCTGGTGCTACAGCGTGAAAATTGTGTTAACAGTCTGCAAGTGAATGGGCACATCTGTGTTCCAGTAAAGCTTTATTTATTAAAACAGATTGTGGACTGAATTTGATCCATGGGCTAGGGCTTGCTGTTTCTTGCTCTGGAGTGTAAGCTCTATGAGAGCTGGGAGCTTGTCCATGTTGTTCACCATTGGGTCCCAGTAACCAGAACAGAAATGGTACACAGTAGATGTAAAAACTCCTTCATGGAGCATGGCCTTGCCCTGGTGAAGGGACTTGTGTAACTCAGTGAAGCTATGAACCATGCCACGCAAGGCCACCCAAGATGGACAATGCCCATCCAAAGTCAAGACTAGACTCTAGGGAAGGTCTGGATGGGGGAAACAAGTACAGACCTACACTCATCCGAATGTCTAACTAGTTGTATTATTAGATTTGCATAACTCTCATAAAATCACCTCAAACTTGATGGCTAAGAACAATGAAAATATCTTTTCTGTTCTGTAGGTCAGAATTTTGGCATGCAGTCTCAGTGGATTAAACTCAAGGTGTTCTAGACACTCTTGGGGAGCATCTGTTTCAAGGTCATCTATGTTCCTTGGCTCGTGGGTCTTCCCTTTCTCCATCTTCACAGTCCAATCTCTCTGACCATTTTCCATCTTCACATCTCCCTCTCTCACCACTGTCACAAGACATTCTTTACTTTTAAGGATGCATGTGATCAGATTAGACTCAGATAAAAATGTGACATTTAATAATCAAAGGGCATGATTTAAAAGTTCATGTAAATGTCTAATTACAAAATATCTAAGATTCTAAACAGACAATTTTACAAAATTGGAAAAAATGAGCAATTGAATGAGGACCCACTATATTCTTTGTTGTTGTTGTTGTTATTTGTTCACTTTATTTACTTATTTTTTTTTATTAGTTTTGCCATACAATGACATGATATGGCCATGGGTTTACATGTCCTTCCCCTCCAGAATCCCCCTCCCTCCTCCCTCCCTCCTCCCTCCTCCCTCCCCCCGGGAAATCTTGGTGCACCAGCCCCTAGCATCAATCCTGGGCTGGCGATTGATTACACATATGATAATTAACATGTTTCAATGCCATTCTCCCATATCATCCCACCTTTGCCCACATCCACAGAGTCCACGAGTTTGTTCTATACATCTGCGTTCCTTTTGCTGTCTCGCATGCTGGGTTCTCGTTACCGTCTTTCTAAATTCCATATATATGCATTAGTATACTGTATTGTTGTTTTTCCTTCTGGCTTACTTCACTCTGGATAATAGGCTCCAGTTCTGTCCACCTGAGTAGAACTGCTTCAAATGAATTTTTTTTTAATGCTGAGTAATATTCCATTGTGTATATGTACCACAGCTTTCTTATCCATTCGTCAGTTGATGGGCATCTAGGTTGCTTCCATGTCCTGGCTATTGTAAACAATGCAGCGATGAACATTGGGGTACACGTGGCTCTTTCAATTCTGGTATCCTCGGTGTATATGCCCAGCAGTGGGATTGCTGGGTCATATGACAGGTCTATTTGCAGTTTTTTAAGGAATCTCCACACTGTTTTCCATAGTGGCTGTACTAGTTTGCATTCCCACCAAGAGTGTAAGAGGGTTCCCTTTTCTCCACATCCTCTCCAGCATTTATTACTTGTGGATTTTTGGATGGCAGCCATTCTGACTGGTGTAAAGTGGTACCTCATTGTGGTTTTGATTTGCATTTCTCTAATAGTGCTCTGACATAAACCAAAGCGGAATCCTCCATGACCCACCTCCCAGAATATTGGAAATAAAAGCATGAATAAACAAATGGGACCTAATTAAAATTAAAAGCTTCTGCACAACAAAGGAAACTATAAGCAAGGTGAAAAGACAGCCTTCAGAATGGGAGAAAATAATAGCCAATGGAGCAACGGACAAACAATTAATCTCAAAAATATACAAGCAACTCCTGCAGCTCCATTCTAGAAAAATAAATGACCCAATCAAAAAGTGGGCCAAAGGACTTAACAGACATTTCTCCAAAGAAGACATAAAAATGGCTAACAAACACATGAAAAGATGCTCAACATCACTCATTATTAGAGAAATGCAAATCAAAACCACTATTCTTAATATGTCACATATGGTGCTGAATATTTTCCAGCTTTATTGAGGTATCATTGGCATATAACATGTAATTTTAAGGGGTACAATCTGTTGAATTCTTACACTTCAGCTTAGTTTAGTTCAGTCGCTCAGTCATGTCTGACTCTTTGCGACCCCGTGAAATGCAGCACGCCAGGCCTCCCTATCCATCACCAACTCCCTGAGTCTACCTAAACTCATGTCCATTGAGTCGGTGATGCCATCTAGCCATCTCATCCAGGAGTATGAGATGTCCCCTTCTCTTCCTGCCTCCAATCCTTCTCAGCATCAGGGTCTTTTCCAATTAGTCAACTCTTCCCATCACGTGGACAAAGTATTGGAGTTTCAGCTTCAACATCAGTCCTTCCAATGAATACCCAGGACTGATCTCCTATAGGATGGACTGGTTGGATCTCCTCACAGTTCAGGGGACTCTCAAGAGTCTTCTCCAACACCACAGTTCAAAAGCATCAATTCTTCAGTGCTCAGCTTTCTTCACTGTCCAACTTTCATATCTATACATGACTACTGGAAAAACCATAGCCTTGACTAGACGGACCTTTGTTGGCAAAGTAATGTTTCTGCTTTTCAATATGCTATCTAGGTTGGTCATAACCTTCTTTCCAAGGAGTAAATGTCTTTTAATTTCATGACTGCAATCACTATCTTCAGTGATCTTGGAGCCCAAAAAAAATAAAGTTTGACAATGTTTCCACTGTTTCCCCATCTATTTGCCATGAAGTGATGGGACCAGATGCCATGATCTCAGTTTTCTGAATGTCGGGCTTTAAGCCAACTTTTTCACTCTCCTCTTTCATTTTCATCAAGAGGCTTTTTAGTTCCTCTTCACTTTCTGCCCTAAGGGTGGTGTCATCTGCATATCTGAGGTAGTTGATATTTCTCCTGGTAATCTTGATTCCAGCTTGTGCTCCTTCCAGCCCAGCGTTTCTCATGATGTCCTCTGCATATAAGTTAAATAAGCAGCGTGACAATATACAGCCTTGACGTACTCCTTTTCCTATTTGTTACACTTAACATATTGCAAAATAATTGCCACTGTAGCCTTAGATAATGCCTCCATCTTTTTATAAATTGCCATTTCTTTTTTGAGTAGATTTCAGACTCTTAGCAATTTTCAAGTATATAGCACAGTATTATTAACTGCAGTCACTGTGCTATATATTAAATCCCTGGGACTTACCTTACAACTGGAAGTTTGTACCTTTTGACCAACATCTTTCCATCCCCCCCACCCTCTAGCCTTTGTTAAATGTCATTCTAGTCTCTATTTTAATGAGTTTGGCTCTTTAAGTTTCCACATATAAACGATACCGTATAGTATCTGTCTCTCTCTGTTTGACTTATTTCATTTAGCAGTATGTCCTCAAGGACCATTCATGTTGTGGCAAACAGCAGTATTTCCTTCTTTATCTTGGCTGAATAATAATTCTATATGTGTGTGTGTGTATTTATCTATTTATTCATTGACAGATTCTTAAATTTCCCCCATATTTTGGCTGTTATGAATAATACTGCAGTGAACACGAGAGTGCCGATCTCTTTGAAATCCTGTTTTTCTTTCCTTTGGATGTAAAGTGCGATTGTTGTATCATATCGCAGTTCTGTTTTTTTTTTTTACTTTTTTCAGGACTCATCATACTGATTCCCTTAGGGCTGTATCAATTCATATTCCCACCAACAGTGCACAGGGGTCCCTTTCCCCTCACATCCTCGCCAACACTTATTTCTTGCCTTTTTAGTCATAGCCATCTGTGTGGCTGAACCTCACTGACCCCACTTCGTCAGCTCCACCTCAGGACCTCAGTCCTACCCTCTCCCTCCCCTTTCTTCATCGCTGAGCTCTTGCCATTCACAAGGAATGTGCCCAGCCAGAGCCATTTCCTATCAGCATCTCCCCTTGCCTTCATCTGATATGGAAACTGGAAGAGTGTCTTTTGCTGAGGAAGTTGGTTAAGTCCAGAGATCCTTGGAGGGGAGGAAATCCCTTGGTTCCTCCTGGTGCAGAGGTGTTTCTCCCATAGTGAAAAGTGAGTATTAGTTACTCAGTCCTGTCCAACTCTTTGTGACCCCGTGGACTTTAGCCCATCCGGCTCCTCTGTCCATGGAATTCTCCAGGCAAGAACACTGGAGTGGGTTGCCATTCCCATCTCCAGGAGATCTTTCCCACCCATGAATCAAAACCACATCTCCTCCAATGCAGGAGGATTCTTTACCATTTGAGCCTGTCAGACTCTGTTTTTAGCTCTGGCCCCTTTACATACCCCTGTAGCCTTTTCTGTGGTGACAGTGTAGCTGAGAATGCCTCAGCATCTTAGCGTCACCCAGTTGTAAATTACTCAAGAGAAACTTCTTGATTGTTCTTTGTGGATTTGCCTGCTTTGTTGTTTGGTCTCAAAGCCCCTTCTCAGCTCGGAGGATATTATTCATTATCCCCACCACCCAGCACCATCCTAACAGGTATGAGATGACATCTCAGTGCACTTTTCATTTGCATATTCCCGATGATTACTGAGGAAGTGCGTTTTATCTTAAGAATCCACTCCAGTTGATTGATGATGGTCTCCTGGAAAGGTATGTTGAGAAAGTTTCTCAGACCTCATGAGAACATGCTGTACTTGATTATAAATATCTGGGCACTGAAAGAGGCAGGCTGTCTGCATGATGTGATTTTACTATTCTTGACTTATTAGGAAATTATATGAAAAAGAAGAAACATGAGTTGCCTAAATTCTGGACTTTAATTCCTAAGAAAGCTGGAGTATGTTTCAAGCAGGAAAAATTGGCTTCAAATCTCAGTTTGTGCCTTTGTTATGAATAAGACTTTATTCTCATCACTGACTTCTGTGGATCTCCATTGTTTCAACTGGAAACAGAAAAGGATAGTAATTCCTACCTCACATTTCTGTTATAAAAATTTAATAAGATCATATCTGTTAAGTATTTAGCATCAAATAATTGTTCGATAGACATTTTTTATTCCAGTTATATATGAACTGAAGGGCTCGGGGCACCAAGGCAGCAGATGAGGCACCAAATTCAGATATTCTGTTTTCTCAGGGGTAGCTTAAAGGTATTTACATTACAAAAGTAAGCCACAGAAGGAAACAGGAGAAAGTAGAGTAAGCACATTGATAAATAGTTCTAAGTAAAAGCAATTTTAGCCTGAAACCCTAAGGCTGTCTTCTCTCTCTCTCTGGGTGACTGTCAAAGCCCAGAGATACGGCTTCTTACAGCAGCAGACGTAGAGGTTCATCACGCTCTGGATGGGCGGTAACTACACCTGAAGCCCAGGTGGGTGGAGTTGCTGTCAGAAAGAAGCAGGAGGAATCTTGATGGACTTAATGCAAAAGACAAATTAAGGTGTGTGTGTGTGCACACGTGGGCACAGATGCACGCCCGTATATGTGTGCACACCTAGTTCGAGTGCGACAGGTTTATCCTCAGAAGATAAATGCTGCCCTGTCTTCCCCCGCTAGTATTTATGAAGTCAACCAGGCGCTTTTCCAATTCACTCCACTCCCCATTGACCATTTACTCCATTTATTGGGTCCTTGGGGGATCTCCGGAGAGCACCCACCAGCTCTGCCCATTGTGCCCAGGGCTGCGTAACTGTCTATTAAGAACTTGTAGCTTTTTAAGCTCCTTTCACATCTATTACGAAGTAGTTCTTTCTTTCCACTGACTTCTGGTGGCAACTGCCTTGAAAGAACAGCTTAGGAGAGACATTAGTCAATTTGTGAGACTTGAATTTGAAGCAAAGGAAATAATAGACAAATAAAAGCCCCTATTTCTAAGATTAAATATTGTGCTTTCGACATAAGCTCTTAATAATTTATCAAATCAATTTGATAAAAAATAACACTTTGCTATTTGTAATAGTTCCCTAGATTTTATGGTGTTTCCCTCACATACATAAACCCCCCAAAAAGCACAATAACTTCGATTCTAGGTAGAACAGATTCTATTACATGCATTTAATGGATAAAAAAAAAATTATAACAACATCTCTCTGAATAGCCAGACAGTACTTTCTACTGACCTTCTTTTCTGAATTTGCTCTTTCTATTTGTGACTCGCTTGCAACCAGCATAGCCTTAGGAATGAACACAGAGCATTTAACCACACCCTTGGCATTTACTTATTTGTTAATATGAATAAATTGCTGCTGAAGGGGTTATCAGTAGTTTTAAACTTAGGGTATTACAGCTTTCCTGAGTGGGTATGATGTGTTGGGATGTGCGTCTCTATGTGAATGTGCAGTCTTTAACAGGAAATCAGTGCTTGGGGACCAGGGTTGCTAAATACCTATAATGTAGTGACAATGCAGTACAAGCAGGAGTCAGCCTGGCAGAATCTTGCTTCTCAAGAGTCAGTGGAGCAGCATATGAAAAACATGTTTTGGAATCCTGATATATGGCTTTTCAACTTGAGCACCCACTCTAAGTTACAGAGCAGGGTCATTTGTGTTAAAAAAAAAAAATTAGCGCAGAAGATAAAAGAAAAGGTCAGACTATAAAGTCCAAGGAAAATATATACTCAGAGTAATTTCTTGTTAAAGATGTTAATTATAAAGTTCACAGAGGTCAGCCCTCACACATTAACACTGGTAGCTGTAAATTAGAACATTCTATTTTAATGACTGTTCCTGGCAACATTACTTTGGGTTTTGTTAGTTTGGTGGTGCGCGTGTGTGTGTGTGTGTGTGTGTGTGTGTGTGTGGTGTGTGTGTTTAGAAATTAAAAGTTAGCAGAATAGCAGGAGGGAAGGAGAGTTTATTCAGATCCTGATGAGTACACCCTTGGAAACATATCGTGGGCATTTTCTGTGGCTATAGCATCCTGGAGGAAGAAAGTACTGTAGTCTCCATGGCGGTAGGCAGTGAATTGCAGGAGTGATTTAGGGCCTGTTAACATGAGTGAGAGGAAGCAAGCCCAACTCATGTGCAGCAGCCTCTCAACAAAGTTTAGACCCGGCAGAGACGTCTCTCTTCTCGCTGTCACTCTCTGTCTTCATTCGGCAGATGAGCGCTTCCTAGTGGAATGACTGAAAGTGGGAGAACCCGTGGGCGAGGCAGCAGGAGTCACCGAACACTCCTTGAGCCACCTGGTCTCCCTGGAGTGTCCACAGATCACGTCTGCCTTTATGCAGACAAATTCCATACATTCAATTGGATGTAAGTCTTTCTCTCCATTCTGCTTTTCTCCTGTTCCTACATCCTGATTATGTAGCATTCGGTCAAGCACTGTGGTGGTGGTTTATTTGCTTAGTCCGACTCTTGTGACCCCACGGACTGTAGTCCACCAGGCTCCTCTGTCCATGGGATTCTCCAGGCAAGGATACTGGAGTGGGTTGCCATTACCATAAGTTTTAAAATAGGCTTTTTTTAGAGTTTGCATCAGAGTCTCAAGTCAGAACATGATTAGTCCGACACTCAGAATCTCATATCCCTGTATTTGCCATTGCCTAAGTAGTTGTAAATACCATTAAGATATGGCAGTCCCTTGCCTTCTCCACAAAGTACAAAGTATACATTTTTTAAAAAATTTAGAATTGATAGTTATTGTAACTTTTAAATGTGTGTCTTCAACAATATATAGGGCTTCCCTGGTGGCTCAGCAGGTAAAGAATCCTTCTGCAGTGCAGGAGACACAGGAGAAGCAGGTTCCATCCTTGGGTCAGGAAGATCGCCTGGAGAAGGAATGGAGATGACTCCAGAATTCTTGCCTGAAAATTCCCATGGACAGAGGAGCCTGATGGACTACAGTCCAATGGGCTGCAGAGTCACAACTGAGTGACTAAGCACACATAAAACACAGCAATATATGGTGTAATGGGTTACACATATTAGGTCCTCAACAAATGCCTTTGCCATAAGTAAAATCTCTTTGAATATATTCTTTATTTGACCAGGAAGTCTTATAAGCTCAGGCACTAAGCTAGAAGCTTAGTCAATAGAAGAACATTCAGTACTTGTAAAGACACATTTAGCCCAAATAATGGAAATCAAATGTTATATCTGTTTGCATTACTTAAAGCATTTCCAATTACAGAAGGAAAAAAATGAATAAAACTGTCAAATACATTTCAATGCAATAAAATGGTATATACTCTACTTTCAATCTTTGTATACATTCTTTTTTTTTCTGTTATATATTCTGGACTGGTTCGTGTGGTTTGTAGAAATCAAATTCTGTTTGGATTCTTGGACAAGTGATTAATGCCTTGCCATACTCTGGAAAATCACATTCAGTACCAGGGACAGAGCAAAATTGCTCCTTTCTGAACTACAGCTGTTTCCTGAATTATTTTTTTCTCCTGCTAACACATCCAGACGCACATCTGTTTCTTAATTGCAGGAGGAGTTGTTACAAGACACCTTGAATTTTAACAACCTATTTTAAATGAAGGAAATAGACTAAAAGCAGACTAGGGAAAATTTTAAGTATTTTGTAGGATTCAAAAATTAACAACCCAGAAGTATGTAAAGACAAACATTGATATTATACAGATGAACAAATGGCTGGGGTGGGGGGAGGAGGGCTCCATCATTAACAAATAGAAGATATTATAGGACAGACTTATCAGGGAATGGGAGAAGGAGCTGGACAATGTTGTCATTGTAAACACACCAAGACATACTGGAGGAATTGAAATTTACATTTAGGGGGGCAAAAAGCGTTTTAAGAATTTGGTCTTATGGATGGAAAAGGAAGTCCCAATGTTTTCTAGGAAAGAAATAACAAATAATACCAGAATTGTGATTAGCTCATCTTTTTCAAACAAACAGGGAATTTAAAACAATTACACAGTGTTTTCATAAAGCCTTAGAATTATAAATTATAAAATACCTCAGACTAATGTCACCAACATGTGGATTGATTATCAAAATGTGTCCTTTTCTAAGATGCTGTCTCTAGACTGTGGTGGGTCTTTCTTGCTGCGTGCAGGCTCTTTCTAGCCGCAGTGAGTGGGGGCTGCTCTTTGCTGTGGCGGGTGGGCTTCTGCAGTGACCCCTCTTGTTGCGGAGCTCGGGTTCTGGGCTTGCAGACTTATAGCGTTGCACTCCTGGGCTCCAGAGCACTGGCTCTCTAGTCGTGACAGGCTTAGTTGCTCTACAGCACGTGGGGTCTTTCCAGACTGGGATGAGACCAGTGCCTCTGGCATTGCAAGGCACATTCTCGACCACTGGGCTGCCAGGGAAGCCTCGAAATGTACAGTTTTCATTGGTGCTGTGCATTTCCTGTGGAGACGGTAGCCACTTAGTTTTAGACCTCTCATCTCTTTATGAACACTTGTGTTTGTCAAATATTTATTAACTCGCCACTATGTTTTAAAAACCTGAAGAGGCCATGTCTGCCAGAGCGGCCAAGAAACAGTGCGCATCCCACGGGAACTCACAGGGGCTGGAACACGAGGACGGTTGTCCTGATCGAGAGCAGGCCATGCCCTGTGGAAAGGGGCTGAGCAAATGCTGGTATTCTTGGTTAGTGTGTATTAGGTGCAAAGTGCATATTTGATCTGTTTTCACTGTGTTCTGTCATCTCCATCTGCACACCTGAGTAACCTTCTAATGTTTGTGTAAATATCCAGCTTCCCACTAAAGCAGAATTTCTTGTTCTTAGAGCCCTGCTTTCGGGAAAAGTATATTTATTTATAGCTGTCTGTTTAATATTTAATGTATGTTTATTTTGGTTATGATGTTAATAAATGGCAGTGGATTATTAGAAAAAATATCAGTTGAGGCAGCAGCTCACTTTATAAAAATATGAAAAAAAAAACCCAAATGTATGTTTTAGTTCTTCCTCGTAATTTCTTCTAAGTATCTTGTGCTTTTTATGAAGCCCCCAAACCTTATATTCAGAGAAATACTGTGATTCTATAAAGGTTTATATTATCACTATTGATAGTAGTGATAATAACAAATAATAAAAATACTACTTGACCACTATGTATAAGATATAGCACTAAGTACTTTCCTTGGTTTATCTCACTCAATTTTTGTTTAATCATCACACTTAGTGGAGGTATATATATATATATATATTTTTTTTCTTCTATATGTCATAGATCCGAAAACTGAGGCTTGGAAAACATATAATTTGTCCAAAGTCAAGCAGCTGTTATGTGTGTATGTTTCTGTGTACTTTAACAGATACTTTTGTTGTATTTACTATTTGCCAAGAATGGTTTTAAACAAGTTATGAGAATGAAGTTATTTTGTTAGTATTTTTATTATACCCATTTTATAGATGTGGAAATGGAAATTTCATGAGGCAAACTCCCTGTACCCAAGACCACACCTTACAAAGGGATGAAATCGAGATCGGAATCCAGACAGTCTGACTTCCAAGTTCACTCTTTTAGATAATATCTGACAGCTTTTGGAAATGGTTCTTTAATCCTTCAAACTGTCCTTCCTTACTATTTACTGCTGATGTTCATCCTGAGTATCCCTTTTAGTGCAGGGGACTTGGAACCCTCCCTTTATTTTGTATAATGATTTTTGTTTGTTAAATCCACTTCTCCTTTCTCTAGAGAGGTAGAAAGCCGCTTCTTCGCTTCCAGAAGCCCTTGCCATCTCGATTCCGCGGTCCTGGAATCGAAAGAAGAGTCAGTGCAGTCTGCTCTCGCGCGGGCGTCTTTGTCCGCCGTCCGAGCCCAGGCCCTTTGCCCGCCTTCCCCTGCCACACATGCGGCCACGTATCTCACCGCGTCCTCTTGTTTATGGTGATCTGAGCCTCCTGCTTTCTGAAGTATCCCTTGACTCTTACTCCTGTGCCAGTCATAACCTCCGCTCCATTATGAATGTCTCCTTTATGCCAGACACCTTCTCACAGAACGTTCCCTCACCTTCTTTTGTTTCTGAAACCAGCTCTCCCCTGACAACACTTCCTCCTTGAAGCTGGTTTATTGTTTCTCACCTCGTGGTCTCCGAGGTGAGGTCACCACACTCTAACTTATTTTTGCTTCTATTACAAATCTTTCTCTTGCTCTCTTAGAAAAGCTCTCCTTTCTGTCTCACAGTCTCCAACTGTACATGCTACTGATTAGAGGATCTTTTTACTATCTTATATAAGTAACCTGTCCCTCCCCAAAATGCTCAAATGTTTTCAAAAAGATTTGAGTTCCTAGTTATGAATGTATCAAGTCTCCCGGTATCGGCATAGAGCCTTTGACCAGGATTCCTGGTCTGTAGGCACCCTTACCACTCATGAATCTCATGTCCTGAGCATCGTTTCACTGTACACACCGTGTGGGAGCTACATTCTTATCTTCCTCTGAGCTCTGTGTCTCTCCATCAGTATGGGGCTGGATCAGCAACACAGCTGTGCTGCTCTCAACATTTCTCAGCCTCTTTGAATCATACAACTTTCAAACTCACTTCCTTAAGTAACTCACATTAGAACATACCATTTTCCAACAATACCAACATTTTTGATCTCTAATTATATATGAAATTCAATAAAGAAACGTATTCATGTAATATGATAGATAGACAATGTACTAAGCAGCTCACATCTGCTCCTCATCATTAACTATTAATATTTGTGACTCCATAGAGTCAGAATCAGACACGACTGAAATGACTAAGCGTACATGCACTTATAGAATGGAAGCTGGTATTTAAACCCTCAAAAGTGTGGCTATAGGGCTCATGTTCTCAACTGTATGATTATTGGGCAAGCTTTGTGGTCGAATGAGGAATTCCCATATGCAGAGAAGCCAATGGTGTTATATACACAAATAACTTAACTGCCACTGAATGTACCTATAGCTATGACATGCAACCTAAAATACAGAAGGTAATCATAAATATTAGTCACCTTTTTTCACAGTATTCAGAGCAGCTTCATATAAGGATTATTTTGAAATAAAAGGAGGCAGCAGCAACTGTTTAGACACTAAAGAATATATTTTAAGTGTTTGAAGATTTTAGATGTGCATAATTTAGATCTTCAAGTCTAAGTGCAAAGATTATACATACTACATCATATCTATGCCAATTGAAATTTGTCATCCAAGCTCCATTTGTTGCGAAACTGAAACTCTGAGGATGTCTCCTTTGACAAAATCCCAACAGCTCTTAAATCATGTATCTTTAAGAAAAGTGAAAGAGAAGGGACACATTGGAGGCATGAAGGAGAAATACCATTTTGAGAGACAGAATCCCTAGGGAAGTTGGACTGTTCAGCTAAAATCACTTTATTGGCCCCTTGAGATGCCCACCTCACTAACACCGTGTATTGTTTACTCTGTTCTTTTATTCTTTGTCCCTGGGAGGAAATTTGGTATTGTGCTTGCTTTTTCAATGATTTCAAAACTTCTATTCACTACCTACTCTTAACGTCCACCTTCGACTGCCTGATCTGCCATCTTGAAACACCACTTTATTCAGGCACATTTTTTTTTCCCCACAAAGACTCTCACATAGCCCAGAATACCTACAAGAAACAGTTACCTAGCCTGGCATTTAAAGTCCTGAAAATCATAAGATTCCCAACACTGTCCAGAATATGAATTTGCCATCAAATTAATACATTCATTTTCTATATTTGTTTACATTGTTAATCAAATTATCAAAGCCAAAAGGCTTTTTTTTTTCTGCTTATGTTCTCTTCTACAGAGCTATGAAATTTCATGATACTCTAAACTCTTGACAGCTTACAGTTGGATGTCTTCAGCTTGCTGCTGTTCAGTTATCTTGTTATGTCTGATTCTTTGTGACCCCACAGACTGCAGCATGCCAATCTTCCCTGTCCTTCACCATCTCCCAGAGCTTGCTCAAACTCATGTCCAGTGAGTCGGTGATGCCATCCAACCATCTCATCCTCTTTTGTCCCCTTCCCCTCCTGCCCTCAATCTTTCTCAGCCTCAGGGTCTTTTCCAGTGATTTGGCTCTTCACATCAGGTGGCCAAAATATTGGAACTTCAGCATCAGTCCTTCCAATGAATATTCAGAGTTGATTTCCTTTAGCATTCACTGGTTGGAGATCCTTACAGTCTCCAAGGGACTCTCAAGAGTCTTCTTCAACACCACAGTTCTCAAGTATGAATTCATTGGCGCTCAGCCTTTATGGTCCAACTCTCACATCCATACAAGACTACTGGAAAAATCATTGACCTGATGGACCATTGTCGGCAAAGTAATATCTCTGCTTTTTAATATGTTGCCTAGGTATGTCATAGCTTTTCTTCCAAGGAGCAAGTGTCTTTTAATTTCATGGCTGCAGTCACCATCTGCAATGATTTTGGAGCCCCAGAAAATAAAGCCTGTCACTGTTTCCTTTGTTTCCCCATCTATTTGCCATGAAGTGATGGAACCAGATGCCATGATCTTAGTCTTGTGAATGTTGAGTTTTAAGCCAACTTTTTCACTCTCCTCTTTCACCTTCATCAAGAGACTCTAGTTCCTCTCCACTTTCTGCCTTAAGGGTGGTGTCATCTGCATATCTGAGGTTACTGATATTTCTCCCGGCTATCTTGATTCCAGCTTGTGCTTTATACAACCTAATGTTTCACCTGATATACTCTGCATATAAATTAAATAAACAGAGTGACAATATACAACGTTGACATACTCCTTTCCCAATCTGGAGCAAGTCTGTTGTTCCAAGTCTGGTTCTAACTGTTGCATCTTGGCCTGCTCACAGGGTTCACAGGAGGCAGATAAGATGAGATGGTATTCTCATCTCTTTAAGAATTTTCCAGTTTGTTGTGATCCATACAGTCAAAGACTTTAGTGTAGTCAATGAAGCAGAAGTAGATTTTTTTTTCTGGAATTCTCTTGCTTTTTCTATGATCCAACAGATGTTGGCAATTTGATCTCCAGTTCCTTCACCTTTTCTAAATCCAGCTTGAACATCTGAAAGTTCTCAGTTCACATACTGTTGAAGTCTAACGTGGAGAATTTTGAGCATTCAAAATCAACTTAGAACTATATATTCCAAATAATAAATCTATCTACATAACTGTTTTGTTTGTGTATCCACTCCCATGATCCTTGGTGGTCACCCAAGATTGGTTCCTTTGATGTCTTCCTTTGGTGAATGAGGAAATGGAACACTTCCTCAACACTGACAACACTGACCCAGGGTTATCCTGGAAATTAGAACAGCCAGAGTCTAAAAGGCATCCAGGAGTATCTGATATAAGGAATCCTGTGGGAGCTATTGCTGTGTTCATGCTTAATGTTACAGTTGTGCTGTATCCAACCTGTAGTCCTTGGCCATCACCACCAACACACACAAACATCTTTTGTCCCTCAATCTTTGCTGTTTGAACAGTACCTCCTGCACTCAGGTGTTCTGGGCAACTTTAGATATTACCTTGAGTTTTCATTTTTCCCTCACTTCAAAAATTTGTCACAACCGCCTGTGTATCTCAACTCAGAAAATGTCTCAAGTCCATTTGCTTCTCTTGTTTTCGACTTTTACCACCACCTGGACGTCATCCCCACTCTCACATGGACCACTGTCCTGACTTAGAAACAGACTTCTGCTTCTACTCTTTTCCACTTCTGCTCATGAAACAGCCAGAGTAATCATTTAAAATATGTTTTACCTTAGAAAATCCATCTGTCGTTTTTTGTTGCTTTACGTTTCACTGTGGCCTGGGGGATGTTCACAGTTTGCTTCTACGTATCTTCATCTTTGTTTCATTGTCATTTTCCCTGGATCTTAGGCTCATTATCAGCCTCTCTCTCCCTCTCATATGCAAGGTCTCTCCTATCTCTGAGACATTGCACATCATGTTTCCTTTATTTGGAAAGTGATTTTTACACTCTTTAATATATCTGCCCGATTTTCATTAAGTTCATAGTTACGTGAACTCATGATCATATCCAAACTTCATAAAAAATGCCACCTCAGAGAGGATTTGTCTGGCCATTCTATTTAAAGTAGACTCTATCCATTTTGCTTTATCTCATCCTCTTAGTGTTTTCATAGCACGTAGCTCAACTGTAGTGATCTTGTTGATTTACAGTATACCTTTTAATGTACACCTTCCTCTCTGGAATATAAGTTCCATTAGGGCAGGAGTCTTATCTGTCTTGCTCATGACTATATCCCTACCATCTTGTCCTCAATGAATATTTATTGAGTGAATGAAAGACTCATGTGCATTTTTAAGAAAGCATCCTTTATGCCATCCCACTGATGAAATAGCTTCTTCTAATGTGTGATGCATTAAAATTTTCCCCAGTTTTAACTTATAATTTACTTTCTTATTCCTCCTCTAGATCTAAATCTACTGATAGCATAGTCTCTTCATATATTTCCCATTGAAATATGAGAAACACATGGTCTCATATATCATAATGTTTAGTAAGTGATTAATCAGCAAGTGAATGGCCTGGGTTTGGAATATGGTGTATGTCATCATCCAACTGCTCATTTGATCAACACCTATTAAACACAGTCCATGTTAAAGAAACAGAGGGAGAAGCGGGAATGTTTAATAAGACAGGCATGCTTTCTGCTCCTCCCAGGAAGCTTGTGGTCTGTGGCAGGGTTTCTCAACTGTTGCCACTTGGGGCTGAGTAAGTCTTCATTGTGGGGTGCAGGCCTACGTGTTGTAGGCTGCGTGGAAGCATATCTGGCCCCTGTCCACTATTTGCCTGTAGTCTGCCTCCTCACTCCCAGTTTTCACAACCAAAAGTATCTTTGGGCTTTGCCAGATGTCTCCTGGAGGGTAAAATCACCTCTGATTGACAACCATTGATCTAGTAAAAGAAACCTATGTTGCTATGTAAGCAGATGTGTGTGTAACTACAAAGTGTGACCAATGCTATGGAAATAAAAGTAAAGACTGAAATGCTAGAATATAACTGGGGAGACTGACTTGAAACTAGTGGGTGGAGGTGGTCGATGAATTCAGTGTTACTGGTAATATCCTGTGGCAAGAGTAGGATGACAGGTAAAAAGTTGGAAGAAGGTGGTTTGGGGCAGAAGGACTAGGATGTGTGGAGGTCCGGAAGCGTGACAAAGCTTGGTTTACATGGGAGAGCTGGCTCATGCTGACTGAGGTGTGAGGTAGCATGGGAGGAAGCTGGGAAGTTACAGGCAAGGCCATGCAGGGTACTGAGAGTCATTGGGAATTTAGGATTCTATCATAAGATAGATATCGCTGGGTTTCCCCAGTGGCTCAGCAGTTAAAGAATCTGCCTTCAATGCAGGAGATGTGACAGGAGCCTGAGTTTCGATCCCTGGGTCAGGAAGATCCCCTGGAGAAGGAAATGGCAACCCACTTTAGTATCTTGCCTGGGAAATCCCATAAACAGAGGAGCCTGGTGGGGTTGCAAAGAGTCAGAAATGACTTAGCAACTAAACACAGTCATAAGATTAATAAAGAGAAGTTAAACTTTTAAGCATCAAGGGTGAAGTAGGGGCATCTAAAATAGAATTGGATTTCTATAAACTAAATTTTGTGATTGCATAAAGGAGAAGGAGGCTGTGGGAGGAATTAGGGTGAGAGACGATATTGACTTAGTCTGGAGCAGTGTTAGCATTGGATCGTGGATGGCGGATACAATCACCTCGGCTTGTGTGGATGCAGAGTGGCGGGGGTTTACTTCCCTGGGGAAAGTACCCCATAGTGGGAAGGTGTGCTGTGTTGGGGACACCAAGGTGAGGGTTCCTTAGGAAGCTCTGGATCGTGTTTAGCGACTTTCGTGCTTCTTTAACACTCAGTCCAGCTCCTGAGCCAGCTGACAGGTTTCTGTCTTGCAAACCTCACAGATGGTCCCCTCTTTCTCCCCGCTGGAGAGCCCACTCCTGGGGGTGTGAGCATGCCTGTATCTGCTCTGTGTGGGATGGCTGGCGGGGAGAGAGGAGGTCAAGCAGAGTGAGTCCCAGAGTCCTGAAGTACAGAGGATCACAGGGAAAACTGGGGGTTGTTTCCTCCGTCCATCCACCTGCCTCGAGTGGTGCATTAATTAGCAGTTCGGGCGCAAGCTGACAGCTTTGGTAGGAAGCAGTAATGCAGTGGGAGGTGAGGGAAGACAGTCTTGCCGGGGAAGTTGTTCCTGATTTATAAACACACCTGCTTATTACAGTGCCACCCGTTTGTGATTTCATAGTTGAGGGTCTGTGCGTTGTCCTCATCCAAACGCCTTGCTTTCACAGATTTCTAACACAGTGAAAGAAATTCACTCCAGCTTCAGATGTAGCATGCAAACCAAGTCCTGTTTTCAAACATAAAAAAAAAAAAAACTGATTGGATTCTCATTTACAAGGAAATAAAGACAAGTTACTGAATTAGCTCTGCTAAAGATACTTTATAATGTTTTTGTTTGTTTTTAAGCATTAAAATGATAAAGAACATGGCATCTTTATTGGAATGGATACTTGCTATCAGTTGCTTCACCCTCTTGTTACAAGTTGGGTGCAGTAAACTCACTAGTAACAGTTTGTTTTTTAAGAAAATACCTTTATTGATGTGTGTATCCACCCACAGTCATTTCTGGTACAGTTGTTTTGCCTTGAGAGGTGGAAAGGAGCAGGCAGAAAAAAAGAGTATGTCTTGGAGTAGGTGAAAATTTGGAGGGATACAAATTCAATCATCCCAACCACGGTAAAGACAAAAACAACACAAGTCAAAGCCAAATGCAGAGATGTGTAAAGTATTGTGAGTGTCAAAGAGAAAAGTGATAGACATCCAAGAAAGGGAAAAAGAAAAAAAGAAAGATTTGAAAGAAGAAAAGAAAAGGAAGGTGAGAGGGATCCATTTCTCTTTCTATATTATTGAACCCAAAGTAATAATAGTGAGGAATTATTTGAATTTTCCATCTGCTTTGATGAAGAAACTTAACTTCTAATTTCAGAGAAGTTGTGGGGTTTGAAGTGAGTAGGGTACTTATCCAGGACAGAATTCAGATCTCCCTCCTTCACTCTCCCCTGAAGGACAGGTTAGACTTAAAAAAATTTTTTTCCTTCAATATAACCCAGTCAACCCTTAGAAATTCCATGGATAGAGGAGCCTGGTGGCTGCATTCTATGGGGTCACAAAGAGCTGGGCACAACTGAGCAACTAAACCAGCAGCACCACCACCCTAGAAGAAAAGGGAAGCCACTCTAACTGACACCAATGATTTGAACTTCGTTTATATGTAGTATCTTTCTGATATTCCATCAAAGGCTATTTTGAGAGAAAAAGAAAATATTTTTTTATTTAATTAAGAGTGTTATACCCAAGAAATCTGCTGAGGCTAGGGAGGGATCTTTTAAAGTCTGAACATCAGGCAAGTATTCAAAAATGAGAAAATAGCCCGTAGCCGGGATGGCTGTCCACAAAGAAATGAGCATAGAGGTGGGCACAGGGATCTCTGGAAAGTCCTTGATTTGAGCTTAGCATCTTTCTTGGCTCCACATCCTTGTCAGCTGGTGGCTCCTCTCTCATGAAGCTAGGATGTTTGCAACTCAGAAGTCTTCTTTTTCCTGTTAGATATTTAGACTTTGCCTATGAATAGCTCATTCAGTTAACATCAGTCACCCTTAGACTGCAACAGCCAAGAGGGAAAATGATACCCAGTCCATGAGTTTTACTCTTACAGCAGCTATGGTCTATCTTGGTAAAAGTTCTGCTTATAATACCTTAAAGATGGCAGTAGATGGAAGGGAAACGTCGGGCTTCATGTGGTGAAAGCTCCCACACTTGAACTTAGGCTGAACTGAGAATGCCAGAGTACCTGAGGCAGTGGGGAAGGTTAAGATTATTGCAGCTATTAACATCAATCAAGTTCTTACTCTGTGCAGGGTATTGTGTTCATCATTACATGCATTATCTTATTTAATAGTCTTAAATTCCCTTTTTATTCTAATCATATACTTAAGAAGATGAGACACACTGAGAATAAATTCTCTCAAGGTCATATGCCTACTTAGAAGTAACAATTCAAATTGACTGTCCAACATCAATGTTTTTTTAAGTTGTCTTTGCTATAATGTATCCTTCCAGGATCATTATATATATTTTTTATAAAATGAGAAAATTGAATATCCTCGTGTCTTATTTCTTAGTCTTTGTTATAAGGACTTCTCTTTTTCTAGTTACAGCCTTTT
Source organism: Antilocapra americana (assembly GCA_007570785.1). Lineage (NCBI taxonomy): Eukaryota > Metazoa > Chordata > Mammalia > Artiodactyla > Antilocapridae > Antilocapra > Antilocapra americana. Next base: position 5,644,103 of record ML662454.1, read on the forward strand.
CCCCAAGTGTTCTCCTTAGAACACTCATTCAAAGGGATTTTAATAACCATTCTGTTTGAGGTTGGAGTAGGTAAAAAGATATCTGTGATCAAAAAAGTTTAAAACATGGTGGAGTAAGGAATCACATTTTGTAACTGAACATTTAAAATTCTAAAGAGAATTGAACATCTGCAGATGAGGTAGAGGCTGAGAATGTAAAATGTAGCATTAGCAAACATATTTGAGTCCAAAATACGGAACCATTTTAAAAAATCATTTTGTGCACTTATTTATTTGCTGTGGAATACATTTGAGGACAGACTGGGGGAAAGGATCGAGTCCACATTTACTAGCCCAGCCCAAAACCACTTTTCCTTCAGACGCCAGCCCCCGCCAGCCTCTCTTGCCCTGTCCTTCGCTTTGCACACGGACGCACACACACCAGCAGAGCTCTCCTCTTTTCATCCCCAGCTCCCAACACAGATCACATAGGACCTCTGAGTTCCTTGAAGACACTGGTCTGTTTATCAAGCTCTGGTGTTTTCACAGAGTGCAGCCTCCTCCTGGATCTCCTCTCCAGCCTTCCCTCACCACTCCATAACAAGTGTGTGTTCAGCTGTCTGTGCCTCTTCTCAAATGCTAGCCTCCTCTTGAACCCGCTCCTGAGAAAAGTTTGCCACCTACCTAGCTCTTCCCTTTCCCCAGCGTGCATTTCCTCATATCTTGGTGTAACATGCCAGTAAAAACCTTACATTTGCTGAGAATTAAGGGCTTGGATTAACGTCTGAGCTCCACGGGGCTCTTAGTCCAGACCCCACATCCCTTCTGGAAAGGCATTTCTACATATAAAGGCCCTGGCATCTTACCAGTGCTAAGGATGCAAGTGAAGTCTAATTAAATTCTCGTTTTCTCATTGCCATCAGACACAGGACACTTTTTATAACCCTATAACCCACCTAATATGATCATAGCTGACCTGTTCCCCAAATTTAATCTTGTCCACATAACCTTGTCCCAAGCCTAATGCTAAACTAGACATTATATCACTAAACAAATCCCAGCCTCATAACCCATTGGCCCATTAATATACTTCTAATCATTCCTTTATAAAACATAACCCACCCAAACAACCCTATAACCTTTCTAATGGATTCAGAACCAGCCAATTACCAAATTTGATCTCATCTGCATAGTTCCCATCACCTCTTAATGAGCTCTAACAGGCCCTGCAAGTTTCAGCATTAACAAAAACTATTCCATTCAATCTGTGGCCTTTTATTTGATTTTTTTTAAAACATCAAATACGGTACCATTTTTTTAAGTCCATTTTTTTCCCCACCTCATTCAGTTCTCTTTTTTCCTGCTTGAGAATATTAGAATATTAGAATATCCCTGCCATTATAGTTCATTATCTTTCCCCAAAGAACTTGAGAGAAGTTATATAAAATATATATATTTTCATATTCTGCCACTACATTTACATTCTCCAATGGATTTAATGAAGGCATTTTCATGTGTGGCTGAGGGCAAGCCCTGAATTATTTATTTTAGTGGCTGCTTGTAAGAAATGCACTTTAGGGTTCCACATGGACCCACGGGCCTTTCCAGTTGGGATTAGATGAACTGAACTCAGAGTATTCCACGAGAAATATTTCTTCCACTAAGGTACCATAGCAAACCGTATAGAGCTAAGAAAAAGAAGAGGAAGCAGATGGCAAGTTAGTACTGTTGTTGAAAATTCTGTTTCCTAGAATTTGCATTAAAACTATGGATCCCTGCTCATGAGGATGGGGGTTGCCATGGACTCTTTTTGCTCATTTGTTCATGTGACAGACATTTCCTGAGTGCCAGCCTTCTGTTAATGGGGCTGGGTGGACTCCGGGCAGAGAATTCTCACTCAGCTAAGTCTGTAGCACATCTTTATGACCTGACCGTGTTATTTATCTTCTCTGGATTTCGTGGGGGTTTAGGTGCATAGATGTAAATATTTGATTATTTGATTATACACATATTGTTATATAGTAAATTAACATATATAAAATTGAGCCATGCAGCAAACATTCATCAGTTTGCTCAGCACCCTGAAAAGAAGGTTATCAACCTCACCCGCTTTCACTTGAGGGAAGTCATGCTGAGAGAGCTCAGTAAACTTACTCAAGAGCTCACAAGTGAAAGTCACTCAGGCGTGTCCGACTCTTTGCAACCCTATGGACTACACAGTCCATGGAGTTCTCCAGGCCAGAATACTGGAGTGGGTAGCCTTTCCCTTCTCCAGGGATCTTTCCAACCCAGGGAGTGAACCCAGGTCTCCCGCATGGCAGGCGGGTTCTTCACCAGCTGAGCCACAAGAGGCTGTGGCAGAATTTGAATCCAGGTCTCCCTGACTTAAAAGCCCAAGTTCCTTCTCTCATATTATACTACCTGTCAAGCAAAGTCATCTCGGAGACATTCACCTATCTATTCCAAACCCCTTGTGTCATTACTGAGGAAACTAAATCCAGAAAAGAGCAGTCATTTGCTCCAGGCTTTGCAACTACAATTGTACACAGTCTGGAGAAATGTGGGTTCTTTGGAGAAGATGGTTGCTCTGTACACACAGCGTCCTGGCAGCCAGATTGGCTCTGTCCATGAGCACAAGAAGAAGGCAGAATACCCCGTCACCCAGCCCCACAAATGGCCCTTCTGGCATGGATTCACTGAGGCACACGCCTCCTGAGGGAACGGCGCACTGTTCATCACGCTGGCCCAGCCTCTCTATGCCTACAGATGTGAAGAACCACACATCAGAATTAGCATTTGTGCAAATGAGCATGCAATTCCTTCAGGCCTTCTGTGTCCCCTTAATAGGCCCATCTTTCAATTAGGAAGTGACGGTCAGTGTTCTTCCATAATCTCATTATTTTTGTTATGTTGGCAGTACAGACACTGTCTTTTTTTCCCTTCCACTTGAAGCCAGGGCTATCAACATGAGATGGTGATTGAATCAGTAGAGGGAAAAAAGAACATTTTAAATTATTACCTATTCTTAGAATAGGAACATCTTTGATATATTCCAGAGTAAGAATAAAAAGGGCTTTCTAGTGGCTCAGTGGTAAAGAATCTGCCTGCAATTCAGGAGACCACCTGCAATGCAGAAGATCCGGGCTCAATACCTAGGTCTGGAGCATGCCCTGGAGAAGGAAACTGCAACCCACTCCAGTATTCTCGCCTGGGAGAGCCCATGGACAGAGGAGCCTACTGGGCAACAGTCCATGTGGTCACAAGGTCGGACATGACTTAGCAAAACCACCACCGCCAAGAATTAAAAAGTCCATATTTAAGACTCTGCCTTCTTGAGTAGGGTCTCAGGGAGTTACTTATTGACCTAAATAATTCTGCCTTTCACTGTTCAAGGGACTGTGTGTGCATGCTGAGTTGCTTCAGTCACGTCTGACTCTTTGTGACCTTAAGGACTGTAGCCTGCAAGGCTCCTCTGTCCCTGGAATTCTCCAGGTAATAATACTGGAGTGGGTTGCCATGCCCTCCTCCAGGGGATCTTTCCCTCTGGAATCGAACCTGTGTCTCCTGCAGCTCCTGCACTGCAGGCAGATACCTTACCACTGAAGAACTGGGGAACAGATGTTAAGTATTTCAGTTTGAGGAGATTTTAGAAATCAGGCAACTTATGGTTGATTTATTTTTTTTAATTAATTTATTTTTTTAAAATTTCCTTTACATTATTGTGTTGGTTTTGCCATACACTGGCATGAATCCGCCATGGGTCTACATGTGTTCCCCTCCAGAACCCCCTCCCCCCTCCCTCCCGATCCCCTCTCTCTGGGTCACTTAGAGTGCTGCGTTAGCTTCCGTTTTACAGCACAGTGAGTCAGTTATACACAGACATGTATCTACTCTTTCTCAGATTCTGTTCCCATATAGGCCATTCAGCTCAGTTCAGTCTCTCAGTCGTGTCCGACTCTTTGCGACCCCATGGACTGCAGCTCCCCAGGCTTCCCTGTCCATCACCAACTCCCAGAGCTTGCTCAAACTCATGTCCATCGAACTGATGATGCTATCAAACCATCTCATCCTCTGTCGTCCCCTTCTCCTTCCTTCAGTCTTTGCCAGCAACAGGGTCTTTTCCAAGGAGTTAGTTCTTCGTATCAGATGGCCAAAGAATTAGAGTTTAAGCTTTCGCATCAGTCCTTCCAATGCATATTCAGGGCTGATTCTCTTTAGGATTTGCTGGTTTAATTTCCTTGCAGTCCAAGGGACTCTCAAGAGTCTTCTCTGACAGCACAGTTCAAAAGCATCGATTCTTCAATGCTCAGCTTTCTTTATGGTCCAACTCTCACATCCATACATGACTACTGGAAAAAACATAATTTTGACTACATGGACCTTTGTCAGCAAAGTAATGTTTCTGCTTTTTAATATGCTGTCTAATTTGGTCATAGCTTTTCTTCCAAGGAGCAAGCGTCCTTTAATTTCATGGCTGCAATCACCATCTGCAGTGATTTTGAAGCCCAAGAAAATAAAATTTGTTACTGTTTCCATTGTTTCCCCATCTATTTGCCATAAAGTGATGGGACTGGATGCCATTATCTTAGTTTTTTGAATGTTGAGTTTTAAGCCAGCTTTTTCACCCTCCTCTTTCACTTTCGTCAAGAGGTCATTACAGAATATTAAGTAGATTTCTCTGTGCTATACACAGTAGGTTCTAATTAGTTGTCTATTTTATATATAGTAGTATGTATATGTCAATCCCACTTACCCAATAAAGATTATACCTTCTTGAGTCAACATTGGAAACCTCTGTCTTCCGTTCGTTGGTTTCTCTTCTGTGCCTACAGAAATAAATGCAATCACTCTTCCATTAAATGTACTTAAACTATTTGAAGATATAACCATGACCTCATTTCCAATGTATATTAGGCAACTTTCATACTTTTTCCTCTTTAGTAAATGTTCAGTACACTACATACAATGTCCAGCAAGTTACCAAAGGATTTTGTGCATGAGAATGAATTGTGCACATGGATAATCTGGAAGAGACCCCTTCTGTAACTACATGCCATCAGGCAGTGCTCTAGTTGACTTGGAACAATCTGTAATCGACAGCATTAGAGAAAGTATCTGTGTAACTTCCTCTATTTAAGGACATTTTTTGGAAGTTGTTTCAAACTTATAGAAATTTGCAACAATAGTAGAAAGATATTTTTTTAATTCCCTGCAGCGCTTGAGAGTCAGTTGTGAACAGTGTCTGATCACCCTGAAAACATTGGTGAATAAGTCCTATGAACATGAACTTCCTGCAGCATCACGACAATGCAACCTCCAAAATTAAGAAGTTGATACTGATATACTGCTAGCACCTAATTTCATAAACCCTTTCCAAGTACTCTGATTTCACAAACTCTTTCCAAGTACACCTAATTTCCATAAATGTTCTTTGTGGCAGAAAAGTCCATTTCAGAATCACATGTCCCATTTAATTGTCATGTATTTTTAGTATCCTTCGATCAGGACCAGTTCCTCAGCTGACCTCGTCTTTAACGATTTGGAGACTTTGTAGTAACACAGGCCAATTAGTTTGTGGACTGTCGCTCAATATGATTGTTTGGTATTTCTTCATAATCAGGCTTAGATGATAGATTTTCAACAAAAACATAAAATTGGAGACTGTACTTTTCTCACTGTATCCTAACAAGTGGTACACAGCTTCAGTTTGTCCAATGACTGGTGATATAAACTTTGATCACCTGATTAAGATTGTGACGACTAGGTTTCTTCACCGTGCAGAGACTTCTGTAATTAATAAGTATTACGTGAGGAGTTATTTTGCGACTAGCAAATATTCTGTTCCATATCTAATTCTTACCCACTAGTTTCAACGCCATTAATGCTGGTTGGAGAAATTAATTGCTATGGTTACCAAATGGCAATTTCCTGTCACCATTGTCCCTTCTCCATTTATTATGTGGCGTTCCAGTACAAGAAAAAGCACCTTATTCTTCCCATGTATTTATCCTTGAGTATTAGGATGGACTCGGGGGGCTTACCTTACTCACTGGGCTGTAATCCATCACAGCCTCTACCTGAATTGAAGCGCAGGCTGTTGCAGTGACAGGTCCTTCCCGCTGGCCTCTGTGCCCCGTTTCAGCTCTGCACGGTGCTTTGTGCGTGCATTCTTTCTGGTGCACCAAGCTGTAGCAGGCTTATCTCAAACGTTAACACTACAACCCTGTGAAATCAGCCGTATTTCTAAGGATGCCTGGTTTCTTTTAGTGGAGAATAGTTTATAGACAAAGATTTGGGTGTCAGATGTGTTCATTGTTGTGGGATGTCGCTGTTTCCAGGCCCTCTCAGTGGGCAGAACTAGGACATGTATGTGAATAACCAACATAGGTTATGTATGTACATAACTGACGTAGAATATATATGTATATAACAGACAGGATATGTAGGTATGTAACTGACGTAGGGCGTGCACATATGTAACAGACATTGTGTGTGTGTTTGTGTATAGAAGACATAAGACGCATATATGTATATGACCACTCACACACACATACACACTCCCACTAGCCAACTTCCTCACCCATGCAGGCTCCAGGACACCTCTTAAGCACTGAGCTCCTTCTCTGAGTGACGCAAATCTTGATGCATCTCACCTCATGGCTTTTGCACTAAGTGATTTAGGAGGGAGTAGATAAAGGGAAACGGAAGGAAAAGAAGGGAAGGAGGAAAGCTGAAAAGTATTTTATTCACATTTAAAAGGTAAAGTGTTAGTCACTCAATCACATCTAACTCTTTGCGACCCCATGGACTGTAGCCCTCCGGGATCCTCTGTCCATAAAGATTCTCCAGGCATGAATACCGGAGTGGATTGCTATGCCCTCCTCCAGGGGATATTCCCGATCCAGGAATTGAACTGGGGTCTCCTGCATTGCAGGCAGAGTCTTTACCAGCTGAGCTACTAGGGAAACCCCTATTCAAGCTTAATTTTACTAAAATTTCTTCATGAAACAGACAGCTTGAATAGTTTTTGACAGAAAAAAAAGTAGGGATGAACCGCTGAATAGTCTCATGCTGAACTCAGGGCCTTTAAATTAGCCATCATTACAGTTTATAATAAACTTTTGGCTGCCATTATGTTTGTTTCATGAAGTATGACCCGATTTTGAAGGAATCTTTCCCCCTATGATACCCTGGTGTTCTCCAGATAACTGCCACAAAATGTAAAAAAAAAAAAAGCAGAATCTGACATCTCTGTGAACTTTGCTCTTGCTGAACTTAGTCTTAGAAATGCTCATTTGCCAGTGTCACTCTTAAAATGTGGCATCATAAACTGCACGTGTACGTGCGTGTCTCTCTAAAAACAATACAGCGCTGTGGTAGCTATCAGCACTGCCGAGAATCCTGCCCCTCCTAACAACAGGGCTGAGCATTGTATTAACAGCTGTATGAATGTAACAGAATGCTAGAATGGAAGCTTTGACCGAGGCATATTCTAAAATGAGATTCTAGACCACGAAGCTAACATTTCAAAACAGTGGATAATAATCTGGTGCGTTTTCAAGCCCTATTTCTCCTTGCGGGTACAAGACACTCATCAATTGGGGAGTGAAGAAAGAATTCTGGAAACCAGTGCTGCTTACGCGTTAAGGGTGCACTTGGGGAGGGGGCCCCTGTTCACATCACACCAGTACATGGCACTTCAGGAAAACCATTTGGAGAGCTTGTTGAATATTCTTCTGGCATTCTAATGTCTGAGTCATAGCTGAGAAACCTGAAAGCCAAGAGCCTAGATAAAGTGATTATGGACAACTGTGGTTTGGGGAGTAGCCATCCTCCCTGCTTGGTAGAGCAGAGCATGTATGGTCTTTTCCTTAAACCAGATATAGGCCAAGCAATAAAGACCACGGGTTTGAAGTTGTCTACAACTGTCTAAGAGGTTTTCATGGATGGGTGCGAGGACTCCAGTGTGGCTGAAGACTGTGGGCTCAGTGTGAGTAGCAAGAGGTAGGTTGACAGAGAGATGCATCATGAAAATTCAGGTGAGAAATACTCCAAATCAGGGGTAGAAGTGCCAGAAAGGCCCATGATGGGTACAGATAACATGACACATCTTTTCGGCACAAAGAACCCCGAGGCTGTGTCTCTAGCCACTGTCAGTCGAAGAGAAACGTTTCTGCTTGCTCCCTTTCCTCCACTCCAAACTTTGCTCTGATCACAGATCCCAGGGTTTTGGAAGGAATGGAGCGGATGCTGCCCACCTCCCCTTCTGCCTCTACAGGATGTGAGACCGAGCATGCCAGAGGAGGGGGTGTGGGAGAAGCTTTAATTTTATATCAAGTCCCAGGTTATGAGGAGTGTATGGGGCAGGGCATATTAATGATTAAAGTGAGACAGAGTTTTATAACTCAGTTAGTTACCTTAAAGCTTTTTCTGTGGTAACCGCAATAGATGAAGCACCTAATATACGAGACTGGATTGGAAGCTGCTCTATGGTTACATCTCATAAAACATGCTTGATTGATGAAATATTAAATATACATCATTGTGTGGGTTCATACAGAGATACCCTAATTTTCTAGATGAGGCAAAGAACTCTCAGACAGGCAAACAGCTTTTATTCAGAATCACACAGCCCTTTGGTCAGAAGAAGGATTCAAACGTATGTTTTAACTAGCACTTATACTGGAAGCCTTGTGAACTTATGTCATCCATGCACAAATAAACATGTGGACACTTCATCAAGCTTTGCCATGAAGATTTGAGGCAGAAATCCATGAGACCCAAGTCCTGTAGAAGCTGAGAAATCCCTGTCTTCCTATGAACAGAAAACATCAAAATCAAACAAGAGCCACCTGTGAACCTGACTTAATAAAGAAATGTTCAACAGATCAGGAACTCTGAAGCTGAATACTGTATTTATAGATAACGTATTCTGAGTTTTAAATTCATATATCCTTTTCATCATTGAAATCCACACACACCACCTTCTTGTCACTCCCCCATCCATCAGTAAAGCCAGCTGTATTAACAACCACCGTGAAAAACTGAGCATTCATCCTCTTACTGAAACTAGACTCAGATCTTTAGTCTTGTGTACTGGCCAACTGTCCGTTTAAATCCCATTTAATTTAGAGCTGTCTAAAGCTGTCTCAGAGGCGTTCACATGCGGGCATGAGGACCCCGGTGTAGCTGGGGCCTTTGGGCTCCGTATGGGTGCCGAGAAGTGACTGCTTCCCTCCTGCCTTCCTTCTCTTCTTCCTTTCTCTGTTTCTTCCTCTTTTCCTCCCTCCTTCCTTCCTTTTTCTCCCCTCCCCCTTTTCTTCCTTCCTTTCTTTCCATCCTCATGCCATGCAAACATGAGAATTGGTTTTGAGAAAGAGAAAGCTCTGTTATTCCCCTTGGAAAATGATGTGATACTGGTTATTCAGTATTTATAAAGTACCTATATAAGTGATGGCAAAACTCTCTAAATAGTGTCCTTACTTTGAAAGCACAAGTCTTAATAGATATTAAGGGTGTGTAATGTGTGTAGTCGGTACACAGTAGTATTGGAAATCATGGCGCTTCTTCTCCATGTGTGCATGGGAACGTATCTGTCTATCACATCCACCCTTCAGTGACTAGTTTAAGAATCTGTTCTTCCTGAGGCATTCCCTAGTAAGTACTGTCCACAGGAGCTGGTCTCCCTCTTGATATTCACTCTCACTCTCTTTAATTAGCTTTCAGTAGTTTTTGAAAAATAGGCTTTCTTCTGCATTGTATTACTTTAAAGATTCTCAAGAACTTATTTATACAACCATTTTATTCAGCTCTTCGATTGAACAATTTAGGACCTCAGGCCAAAGGAATTAAGAAACCTCTCCCAAATCACACTATGTTAAAGGCAAAACAGTTGCTCTAATTCATCATTAGTCTTTAATTATTTTACTTAAAGCTCCACAAGGACTAAAATTATACTACATTCTTTTATTATCTTTATCCCCTGAGGCTAACAGCAGTGGTGGGATCACCAAGTGGGCACTCAATACATTCTTGCTGTGTTAAATTTTACTGATTCTGTATACACTTGGGTTTTTCAAAATCGGCTGTGCACAAAGCTCATCTGGGGCCTTGTTACAATATATAAATCCTGTTCCTATCCCCAGAGACGGTAACTCTGGAGGTCTGAAGTGTGTCCCAGGAATCTGTATTTGTAAGAGATGCTCCAAGCAAGTCGATCTTAATGGTCCAAGAAGTACTGCTTACAAACTCCTGGCAAGCCTAGATACCTTACTCTGGAAAATTTCCAGGGGAAAAGTCTACAATTTTGCTTAGTATTATGTTTTGTCTAATAGACCTTATAGCTAAAGGGAAAAAAAAAAAGTTCTTCACAATGTTGTAACTAAATTCTCACTGCAGTTTCCGCCCTACTACCCTGCGTGGAATGGCTAGCAGCTGGTCTTTTAATAACCCTTGAAGATGATTATTAAGTTACTCATCCACCTTCCCGTCTCCCAGCTAAACAGTCCCAGTCTTTCTGAGCTACCCGACAGGCCCTATTTCAAGCCCTCCTTCTCTCCCAGAGTTGCCTACCTTTTGAAGTAAGACTAACGGTCTATTATTGCACTGTGTTCAATGAGGTGTAGTGAAAAGCCATTTAAACATTTTGAGAAGAAGTACCACACAAGTGGTGTGTGCGTGCTAAGCCACTTCAGTCGTGTCTGACTCTTTGTGACCCCACGGACTGTAACAAACCCACCAGACTCTTCTGTCCCTGGAATTCTCCAGGCAGGAATATGGGAGTGGGCTGCCAAGCCCTCCTCCAGGGGATCTTCCTGACCCAGGGATCGAACCCAGGTCTCTTATGTCTCCTGCATTGGCAGGCAGGTTCTTTGTCACTAGTGACATCTGGGAAGCCCATATACAAGTGGTAGGCTTTGGATTTGAGAGTCACATCCCTATGTGTCTTGCCTGAACACATTTCATTGGAATTTGCTATTCTGGGGAGATAGAGAGGCAGTGTCATGCCAGGGGTAAAATCCCACACAGCCAGGCAGAGCCCCACAGAGTGCCTGCTCACTCACTCGTGCTTCCGACTCACTGGGTGAGTGACTCCGAGCAAACCATTTTCTCTTTCTATTATTTATTTCCTTACAAGGAAGACAGTATGTATTCTACTGAAACTCCCACAGTCATTATAAAGCTCCAATCAGAGCAGCCCACGGAGCTTTGGAAAGTATGAAGTTCATTCTGTAGCTTGACTGCAGGGGTTGATATGCAGGAGGTTCTCCCTTGGACTGCAAGGGAGATCAAACCTGTTAATCCTAAAGGAAATCAACCCTGAATATTCACTGGAAGGACTGATGATGAAGCTGAAGCTCCAATACTTAGGCCACCTGATGCGAAGAGCCAACTCATTGAAAAGACATTGATGCTGGGAAAGACTGAGGGCAGGAGGGGAAGGAGGTGGCAGAGGATGCGATGGTTGGATAGCATCATTGACTCAATGGACATGAGTTTGAGAAAGCTCTGGGAGATAGTGAAGAACAGGGAAGCCTGGCATGCTGCAGTCCATGGGGTTGCAAAGAGCTGGAGATAACTAAGCGACTGAACAGCAACACAGAACATTGGTTTGCTGGAGAGTCGTAGAGAATCAGGAGAGCACCAATAGCCTGGAAATAAAAATTGCATGATTACAAAGTCCAGGGTCTGAGACACAATAGGAGCAAACCAACAGGGACATTCTGTAGCAAGGTGAATCAAATGCCAAATGGAAACAGTCTGCCTCTAGCAAATAACCAGTGATTTTCTTAGAAGGCGGGCCCTTCTCTGAGTTCTGATACCTGCCTCTGACTGCCTGGGCCTGATTTCTCAGCAGGATGTTTCTCCTGATGTCTAGCTGTTCTGTCATTCCTTCGTGGCATCACCACTGCTGTCCTGCCAGAGCCATTGTATTTCACAGCATGATGGTTTAGACACAGATTCAAAGCATGTCAATGTTGTCAAAGAAGAAATTAGATGTAGGGTATTGGCTGTAGAGAGAGACTGGTAAAGCATCAATGATGCTTTACCACCAGCCACCTAGGTGATCACTTATTCAGCAAAACGGGGGCATTTGTTGGGCATTATTGAGAACCTGGCTGACTGGTACCAGGTGATGATGATGCTATGCTCTGTTCTAAATGGTGCAGCATATTATCTCATTTAATCATCTTATACCGCTATTAATATTATGTGTTTGCGATCATAATGGTCTCATCTTACAGAGGAAGAAGCTGAAATAGAAAGAGGTGATGAAAGTTGACTGAGATTCTGTAGTAACCTGAGCCTCAAAGCAGATCACTGCACATCAGAACCAATGCCTTTGAAAACCACGCTATGCAAATTTAAGGTTACAGATGGAACAGTGCCCTGGTAAAAAGAAATGATGACATTTCCTGCCTGTTCCAGAAAGCTGTCAATGCCAACTTTATAGCTAAAGATTGAAGTCCTAGCTTACTGGCTTAGCAGCTAAGATTTTTAAGGTCTAGATTCAAATATTTCTCACAGTCTTATCTCTAACAAGTCTTGTCTCCACACCCCGTTTTCAGAGACAAATGCAACAGCTCCCTGTTTGTCACTTGCGCTCCACGCTTCCCCACTTTCTCATCTTTGTTCTCACTGTTCCTCCTATAACAGTCTTTGCAAGATTAGCATGGCAAAATTCTAACCTTTTCTCAATAAATAATTTAAATGTTCCCACTTAGTTTCCTAATTCCTGATAAAAGCAAAGAGATGTTATTTTTGAGCTTCCAGACCATTTCAAAAGCTGTCTTTTTACTCCTAGAATTTTCTGTCTTATAACGTAACGTGATGCTATCTTATCACTCTTAAAAATCGGCAATGCTGAAGTCACGTCAGTGTGCTAGAGACAGTGTCATTCGCTTGTCTAACCCTCATGTCAGTCTGATGGTGCTGACATTAACATTTCCATTACACAAGGCAGGGAGTGAGATTCGTAGAGGCAACTCAAGGTCGTACAACTGGATTTTGCATCCATATTTTTCTAAATGCAAAAACTCTGTTCTCAATAACCACACTATACCACTTTATTAGTCTATAAACTTCTTGGAAACAATGTTTACATCTTACTCATATATGATTTCTAAACTCATTGCAGATGGTAGTCATCATGCATTCTTTCTTCCTTTTTCTTAATTTCTTTGCAAATTGATTTAAACTGAATTCTGTTGTAGATATTGGCTTTTGTGAAGCTGGATAGTCACTCCAGACAACACTGCCTGAAACTTTCTTTCCCTTTGTTCGTTGTTGATGAGGATTTGCTTGTTCTTCTGCTTACGTTACTTTTTTATTCAATCTGTGCTTTAAACTGACTTTCATGTTCTTGCTGCCAAAACGACAGTCCCTCATTTCAGCTGTTTGACAGCTTGCGCACTCTGCCTGCCGGCATCAATATTTACTAATGGACCCTTTCTCTTACAAAAGCTGTTTGCAATAAGGAAAGATAATGAAGAAATTACTTGACCTCGGACACACAGTTAGCAGTAATGATGGCCCATGTCAGTGGGCCCCTCTGCCATCTGCGCCCAAGCAGGGGGGAGGGCAGGGAAAAGATGGAGAGGCCGGGATGGTTGAGGGAGAACTCCAAGGGGAGAGAAGGTTGGTGGTTCAAAAGCCGGAAGGGAACAGCCTTTTGTAAACCTGCTTCTATGGTCCAGGCATTTTACATGCAGGATCCATTTAGTGCTCAAAATAATGTGCTAACATCACTATGGCTGATCCATTGAATTGTTCTTCAAAGGAAAAAAAAAGAATAACTGAAAGTCAAAGAAAGCAGGTAAAGGAAGAGAGGCAGAAAGTAAAGGAAACGGCAATATGCCAGTTCAAGTCTCTGAAATTTGGAATTGTCCAAGGATAGATTAGAATCTAGTCTTCTGCAATAGAATTGTTGTGTGACCTTGAACAAGAGATGTGTGTGTGTGTGTGTGCATGCATGTGTGCATACACAGAGTGCTTGCCAGCTTCTCAATATTCACTTTTCATGTGCAGAATGTGAATGATAACAGGATCAACTTGGATGTGTCACTCCAGAAGTTAAATGGGATAATGGACATAAAATTCTTAGCCTGGTCTCAGGCACAAAACAAGTACTGTATCCATGAAAAGCTTTCTGTTTTTGTTCTTCTTGTTAGTACTCAGATAAAGTGATAACATGATGGGTCCAGCACTCAAATGCACGCCTGTTTGCTGCTTAATTCTTTGCTCTTTCTACTCCACGACAAGGCTCAACAAGTCATTAGTAAAAGCAAATAGAAGGGGCAAGAATAAAGCATTGAAAGTTCTCTGTGTCATCATAATATACCTCTATAAGTAGATTAGGGTAGAGCCCTCTGGCCTAGATTTGTAATGTCTAATTTTTAGAGCCTATAAGAGTTTAGTCATCTTTCTGGGTGGAATAATGATAACTTGCAGTCATGCTCAAGTTGATGCCTTTATATTCACACATAAAATTAAATCTTGGCCGAGTACAGCATACATAAGTGAAAAAAAAGAACCTCTTTATTCACACTACTATGAATTCACAGATTCCACATTGTTATACTCTTCACAGGAAAATGTTTTCTTCCCTAAAGTTAATCCTATGAAGGTAAGAGAATGCAAAACACCCAAATAATATCCTAAATCCATGGGGTTTTGGATTCTAGTTTGAATTCTGTACTGTACTTACTGTGTGCCCTTCATCATATTGCTCAGCCTCTCTGTTGGCATTTCTCAAACTGCAAAAATATGGGAAATGAGCTCTTATATATTTACAGTCAACTTTGATAACATATATAAAGACATACATGTTATAACATGTATAAGATCAGTTCAGTTCAGTCTCTCAGTCATGTCCGACTCTTTGCGACCCCATGAACTGCAGCACGCCAGGACTCCCTGTCCATCACCAACTCCTGGAGTCCAGCCAAACTCATGTCCATCAGCCATCTCATCCTCTGTCATCCCAATCCTTCTCCTGTCCCCAGTCCTTCCCAACATTAGGGTCTTTTCCAGTGAGTCAGCTCTTCCCATCAGGTGGCCAAGGTGTTGGAGTTTCAGCTTTAACATCAGTCCTTCCAGTGAACACCCAGGACTGATCTCCTTTAGGATAGACTGGTTGGATCTCCTTGCAGTCCAAGGGACTCTCAAGAGTCTTCTCCAACACCACAGTTCAAAAGCATCATTTCTTCAGCACTCAACTTTCTTCACTGTCCAACTCTCACAACCATACATGACTACTGGAAAAACCATAGCCTTGACTTGATGGACTTTTGTTGGCAAAGTAATGTCTCTGGTTTTTAATTTGCTGTCTAGGTTGGTCATAGCTTTCCTTCTAAGGAGTAAGCGTCTTAATTTCATGGCTGCAATCACTATCTGCAGTGATTTTGGAGCCCCCCCAAAAATAAAGTCTGACACTGTTTCCACTTTCTCCCCATCTATTTGCCATGAAGTTATGGGACCAGATGCCATGGTCTTAGTTTTCTGAATGCTGAGCTTTAAACCAACTTTTTCACTTTCCTCTTTCACTTTCATCAAGAGGCTTTTTAGTTCCTCTTCACTTTCTGCCATAAGGGTGGTGTCGTCTGCATACCTGAGGTTATTGATATTTCTCCTGGCAATCTTGATTCCAGCTTGCGCTTCTTCCAGCCCAGTGTTTCTCATGATGTACTCTGCATATAAGTTAAATAAGCACATGTATAAAGAACAGCTCTGATTCATATATTTTTTTCCTTTTTTCCTTTGGGTATGTATTGTTTTTGCCATACAATGCCATGATATCACCATGGGTTTACATATGCTCCCCCTCCAGAACCCCCCTCCCTCCTCCCTCCCTCCTCCCTCCCCCCGGGAAATCTTGATGCACCAGCCCCAAGCATCACTCCTGGGCTGGCGATTGATTAGACATATGATAATTAACGTGTTTCAATGCCATTCACCCATATCATCCCACCCTTACCCTCATCCATAGAGTCCACAAGTCTATTCTATATATCTGCGTTCCTTTCGCTGTCCCGCATGTTGGGTTCTCATTACCGTCTTTCTAAATTCCATATGTATGTGTTAATATACTGTATTGTTGTTTTTGCTTCTGGCTTACTTCATATATTTAATGAACATAAATTTTCTTTGTTTGATTATGAACATGACTAGATCTGGTAGTCAAATTGGTCAAAGTTTGTAAAAAGTGGAAGTTGCATGTTCAGTATTTAATTACTAGGCATGTTACTGTCATTGATCACTGGAAATTTTGACAAAATGCACACATCCTCCCTTTGTACAAAAGTGTACATGTGAACATGTTCATGAAGTCGGATCTGAATTTCATTGTGAACATTGAGCCCCTTAAGCCCACCTGTGTGTGGACCCAGATGAATGAGCCTCGGTAGGGACCTACCTTTCTAGTCCACACACCCACTGTGCATGCAAGATGGTAGTGTTATTCCATAACAAGTTTGCCAGCCCCCTTCTCAGGCATCAGCATTATTAAGTGCTGTCACTTTGCAAGTCTTTGAAAGAGAGTGGTATAATCTGGCTGAGAAGCCAGAAGAAAGCATGAGGTAGGGGAGCCTCAGTGGATTGGTCATGAAAGCTGACAGCATAGGAACCCCTGGGCACCGCTCTGCAGAGCTCCATGACTGGGCTGGGCACTGTCCACAAGAACCGGTTGTGCCATTCTCAGCCTTCTTTCTGGCAGTTTCCCCTGAAACACCTCTTCCCCTCTCTCCCTCCATGGCGTGTATTTTCCAGCCCTTTCCCTGTGTTGAATTTCAGGATCTTTTTCATGGACTCTCTCCCAGAGAGGGCTTCCCTGGTAGCTCAGCTGGTAAACACTCCAGTGAGATGGTTTCACAGATGAAATGGCATCTCTGAACTGATGTAGGGTCTTGTTAAGATTCATAGAGTCATTGGTGAAATAAAATGCTAGTTTTCTTCTGAGTCTTTTCCGGACCGCCACTCAGGAATGATCCCCCAGCCTCTTGTGCATTGCCTCATGGCTCCCACTGGGCTTCATGACCTTTACTCTTTAAGCACCTGCCTCCCCTGTTCTTCAACCCGGACCACGTGGACAGACTTTAACTGTGTATGCAAAGTATGATGCTGAAGGCCTGGAGAAGAGCTGCAACCACAAAACAGATGAAGAATTAATAAAGGAAAAGAAGAGAAACTGAATATATAATAAATACATGCGAGTATACCTTATACCATGCTTAGCATATAGAAAGCTTGGTAAATACCCCTTCCACCAAGAGGTCTACCTTAACTATACAACATAGCATTCACACTGGGTTATAATTATATTTTGTGTCCATTTAGTTAATGATTTTCTCTCATAAACTACACAAAGGGAGTTGGTTGCTGGAATAACCACAGTGCCTGAGACAAGTGTCAGTCCTCAATATACATGAATAAAACAAATGAGTCAGTCATCCCTCCTTCCTTTCTTCCCTTCCTCCTTTTTTTTCTCTTCATCTTTTCTTTTGTGCTTATTTCTCTTACTTGAGTTCCCATACTTCTTCTTTTTCTTCTTCACTCATTTATTTTTCTTTTCAAACTTCCTTTTTTCCTTTCTGTAAAAAGAAAATTACATTTGATGATGATATTCATAGTATTCGCTTCATGAGGGTATGCTATTTGCCAGACAATATTCTAAGCATTTAACCTAAATTAACTTACTTAATGGTTCCCCAAATTTTATGAAATAGAGCTACTTGAATCCCCAGTTTGCAGAAGTGGAGACTGAGTCTTGGAGGAATAAACTTGCTATTCTAGGTTATGGAACCACAAGTGGCCAAGATGGCTACAAACCAGAGGCTGTGACTCCAGAGACCATGGTCCTTAGCCACAGAAATGCACTGCCCCCCACAGCTCAAGAGCCTCAAGTAATATTCTATAGGAATCTTTGAAGAGCTTTGGATGTAAAGATTGAAATAGGATCAGATGGTTTTTGAATTTTCTCTGTTACTCTTTCACCAGTTTCTTGGAAAATTCACTTCAAATTATCAACCTGAAAATGGATCTGACTGGATTGAATGTCTGAACCATGCTGGGCTCCCTTGCTGTCACAGGCAACCCGACAGCCTCCATAGTTCTTGATCTGGGGAATTATGGGAGAATCTTGAGCCTGTCAGGATGCTTGACCAGGCTCTTATCCTATGGATGAATGACAGCAACACTGCATCCATCTCCACTTGACTTTCTGCCTGGGAGCAGCCAGTTCTTAGAGCTCTGTGCGGAATATCTGCAAGTGAGGCCCCCATTAAAATACTTATGCCATGAAGGAAAGTGGGGACAGTGTCAGAAAGAGGGCATTGGTTGGGAGTCAGCATACCTGAGTTTCCGGCCTTCCTCAAGATCCCCAGCTGATCCAGGGCAAGTCACTTCACATTTCTAGACCTTCGTTTTTCTAACTATTATCTAAAGGGATTTGGCTAGTACATTGTTAAAGGTCCTACTCAGCTCTAAAATTCTCTGAAGCTCATTTAAAACAACACACAAAAGAAGTATAGCAAAATAATGAATTACCAGTGCAGGTAGTTTGACTCCAAGGTGGACAGCTGCAACCCAGAAACTTAAATCAAAGCCCAGGTGAGACTCTATCCTCCCTCTCACCAAAGGCTGCCCCTACTGAGTATTAGAATATGAAAAAGAATGATAAGCTATGGCTTATTCAGAGCAGCAAAACAAATGAACATCAGCTGTGAAGAAGGTGAGTCAGGTGCTGCCAGGTGCTGGAGATCTGTGGAAAGTGAGGGTTTAAGTAAGAACAATACAGAGGGAAAAAATGGGCCTAATGTGATCTGAGAGCTTGATCCAGTCTTTATTCTGAGAGCAGGTAGTGAGCAGAGCAGAGCTTACTTAAGTCTGAGGCTGGATGTGCTTTTTGTATGTGGCTTTTAGTAACAGAAATATTCCTCTCCAGCTGACCCAAAGGGCAAAGGAAATGTATGAGCTCATAAAGTAGAAATCCAGAGGCAGAAAGCTCTTCAGGTGGGTTTGATCTTAAGGCTCATAGATTTCTAAAAGCATCTTCCATCTGTCTGCCTTCTTTTGTGGCAGTTTCAGCTTCCTTTTAAGGCTGATTTCCCTTATGGGGTCAAAATCATCAAGTTATTTCTTATGCCAAATGCCCAGGAAGAACTAGAGGGAGGGTTTGAAGTGGCTCTCCCAGAAAAGCAAAAGAACCATTTCTTAAAATCTCTCAGAAAATCTGCTTTCATGACTACTGATCCTACCTCAGTTACACGTCTGCTCCTAAATTAAAATCACTGGTCATGGGCATAGAATGTCTCCATTACCCAGACAAATCACTATAGCAGGGATGTGACAGTCTTTTACTAGATTAGATAAGCAATGACTAGCACAGAAGGTAGGTTGCTTAATCTCCCCTGACCTCAGGGCCTCTCAGCAATGGAAATGAGGAGACAGGGAAGTGGGGAGTCAACAATCATGTCCACACTGTAAAGAATAGAAGAGATAGCAGCACATTTTCTAAAACGGAGATAAAATTGACTTGTAAGCTTATGTTAGTTTCAGATGGACGATATAATGATTCAATATTTATATGTATTGCAAACTGGTTACCACAACGTCTACTTAACATCTATCACCATCATAGCTAGAAAAAAATTGTGTCTTTATAATGGAAACCAAGATCTACTCTCTTAGCAACTTTCAGATTTGCAATACAGTATTATTAGCCATAGTTACATGATGCGTATTACATCCCCATGACGTATTCATCTGATAACTAAACGTTTATACCTTTTGACCACCTTCATCCACTTAGCGTGCCCCTACCATCCCTGCCTCTGGCAATCACCAATATGGTCTCTGTACTTATGAGCTTGTTTTCTGTTTCATTTTGTTCATTTTTAGATTCCCCATATAAATGAAATTAGACAGTATTTCTTTCTCTAGCTTATTTCACTTAGCCCAATGCCCTCCAGTTCCATTCATGTTGTCACAATGGCAAAATTTTCTTTCTTTTTATGGCCGAATAATGCTCCTCTGTGTGTGTGTGTGTGTGTGTGTGTGTGGTTGGTTAAGGGGGTCCCCCACTCCTTGTATAATTATTTTGGCTGGTTTAATGATTAAGTTGACACAAAAAAGATCAACAGGAGAAAAAATAATTCATATGTACAGAGATATTCTACAAATGGGACCCCTGAAGTGACCAAAGCAGGCTGTATATAAATCATGTTTGAACAAGGAAACAATTATCTGTGAAGATGTAACAAGGGGGCTTGTGCTTGGGTAGCATACTAATGAAGAAGTAGCAAAGTTTGTTTACCCAGCTTTCTTAGCCTTGAATTTCCTAATTCTGTTGATAAGAATGCTTTCTATCTCTCTGGTGTAAGGAGGATGCTTCTGCATGGTTGATTTATTTTCAAGGGCAAGCAGGGGAATCCGTATATTTTAGTATCATTTTTTTTCTTTTACCAGCTATTTATCAATCATCACTTTTAATTCAATGTAATCAATGTGCCGTTGTGGCAAATCTTGGAGCAACCTGCTCTACTCTTTGTCTGCTCACCCATCAGTGGACCCTTAGGTCACTTCCATATCTTCCATATCTTTGCCATTGCAAATAATGCTTCACTGAACATGTGCGTGCATATACCACTTTGAGTTATTGCTGATATTTCCTTCAGATAAGTACCAAAAAGTGGAATCGTTGTTATGGCAATTTTTATGCTGTCTATAAGAAACCAACTTCAGACCTAAAGACATATATAGGCTGAAAGCAAGAAGATGGAAAAATACATTCCTTGCAGATGGGAAGCAAAATAAAGCTGGAGTAGCAATCCTTGTATCAGCCAAAATAGACCTTAAAATAAAGAGGATTACAAGAGATAAGCAAGGACACTACATAATGATCAAGGGTCAGTCCAAGAGGGAGACATAGCAACTGTAAATATCTATGCACCCAACATAGGAGCACCTCAATACATAAGACAAACACTAACAGACATAAAAGGAGAAACTGACAGTAACACAGTAACAGTAGGAGACATTAACACCCTCCTCACACCAACGGACAGATCACCAAAACAGAAAATTAATAAGGAAACACAGGTCTTGAATGATCCATTAGATGAGATGGATCTCACTGATGTCTTCAGGACATTCCATCCAAACGCAGAAGAACACGCCTTCTCAGGTGTGCATGGAGCAGTCTCCAGGAGAGACCAAGGGACACATGGTCTGGGCCACAAATCATACCACAGTGAGTGTAAGAAAAATGAAATCACATCAGGCATCTTCTCTGACCACGATGCTATGAGATGACATATCTGTTACAAGAAAGAAACACATAGAGAATAAGCAACACATTTCTAAATAACCAACAGGTTACAGAAGAAATCAAAAGGAAAATAAAAAAATTCCTAGAAGCAAATGACAATGAAAACATGACAACTCAAAATCTATGGGATGCAGCAAAAACAATTCTAAGAGGGAAGTTTAGAGCAATACAGTCAAGAAACAAGAAAATCATCGAATATGCAACCTAACTTTAAATCTAAAACAACTGGAAAAATAAGAACAAAAAACCCCCCCAAAATTAGTAGAAGGAAAGAAATAATAAAGATCTGAGCAGAAATAAATGAAAAAGAAATGAAAGAAATAATGGTAAAGATTAATGAAACTAAAAGCTGGTTCTTTGAGAACATAAACAAAATTGACAAGCCTTCATCCAGACTCATCAAGAAAAAAAGAAGAATCAAATCAACAAAATTAGAAATGAAAAAGAGGTTATAACAGACAATGCAGAAGTATAAAGGACTATGAGACTATTATGAACAAGTTTGTAGCAATAAAATAGATAACCTGGAAGAAATGTACAGATTCTTAGAAAAGTTTAGTCTTCCAAGATGAACCAGGAAGAAATAGAAGGTATGAACAACCCAAATACAAGCACTGAAATTGAAGCTGTGATCAAAAATCTCCCAAAAAACAAAAGCCCAGGACCAGATGGCTTCACAGGATAATTCTATCAAACATTTAGAGAAGAGCTAATGCTTGTCCTTCTAAAATTCTTTAAAAAAAATGCAGAGAAAGGAACACTTCCAAACTCATTCTACGAGGTCACCATTACCCTGATATGAAAACCAGACAAAGACAACACAGAAAAAGAAAACTACAGGCCAATATCACTGATGAACATAGATGCAAAAATCCTCAGCAAAATTTTAGCAAACAGAATTCAGCAACACATCAAAAAGCTCACACACCATAATCAAGTTGGGTTTATTCCAGGAATGCAAGGATTCTTCAATATATGCAAATCAATCAATGTGATACACCATATTAACAAATTGAAAGATAAAAACCATATGATAATCTCAATAGATGCAGACAAAGCCTTTGACAAGATTCAGCACCCATTAATGATTAAAACTCTTCAAAAAATGGGCATGGAAGGAACCTACCTCATCATAGTAAAGTCCATATATAATAAGTGAAAGTAAGTGAAGTCACTCAGTCTTGTCCTACTCTTTGTGACCCTCCATGGACTGTAGCCTGCCAGGCTCCCCTGTTCATGGGATTTTCCAGGAAAGAATACTGGAGTGGGTTGCCATTTCCTTGTCCAGGGGATCTTCCCAACCCATGGATCAAACCGGGGTCTCTTGCACAGCAGGCAGACTCTTTACCATCTGAGCCAGCAGGGAGGCCCCATATATGATAAGCCTACAGCAAACATTATTCTCAATGGTGAAAAACTGAAAACATTCCCCTTAAGATCAAGAACAAGACAAGGGTGTCCACTTTCACCACTATTATTTAACATAGTTCTGAAAGTCCTAGCTACAGCAATAAAAGAAGAACAATAAATAAAAGGAACCCAGATCAGAAAAGAAGTAAAGCTCTCACTATTTGTAGATGACATGATATTGTATGTAGAAAACCCTAAAGATAGTATCAGAAAATTACTAGAGCTAATCAGTGAATTTAGCAAAGTTTCAGGAAACAAAATCAACATGCAGAAATCACTTGCATTTCTATATACTAACAATGAAAAATCAGAAAGAGAAATTAAGGAATCAATCCCTTTCACCATTACAACAAAAAGAATTGAATATCTAGGAGTAAACTTACCTAAGAAAACAAAAGAACTGTACACAGAAAATTATAAGACACTAATGAAAGGAATCAAAGATGACATACACAGATGGAGAGATATTCCATGTTGCTGGGTAGGGAGAATCAATATTGCGAAAATGATGATACTACAAAAAGCAATCTACTGATTCAGTGCGATCCCTATCAAACTACCAATGCCATTTTTCACAGAACCTGAACAAATAATTTCACGATTCATATGGAAACACAAAAGACCCTGAATAGCCAAAGCAGCCTTGAAAAAGAATGGAGCTGGAGGGATCACCCTTCCTGACTTCAGGTTATCCTGCAAAGCCACAGTCATGAAGACAGTATGGTGCTGTCACAAAACAGAAATATGGACCAGTGGAACAAGATAGAAAGCCCAGAAATAAACCCATGCACCCATGGGTACCTTATTTTTGACAAAAGAGGCAAGAATATACAATGGGGCAAAGACAGCCTCTTCAATAAATGGTGCTGGGAAAACTGGACCAGCTACATGTAAAAGAATGAAATTAGAACACGTCCTAACACCATACACAAAGATAAACTTAAAATGGATTAAAGACCTAAATGTAAGACCAGAAACTATAAAACTCTTAGAGGAGAACATGGGCAGAACACTCGATGACATAAATCAAAGCAAGAGCCTCTATGACCCACCTCCTAGAGTAATGGAAATAAAAACAAAAGTAAACAAGTGGGACCTGATTAAGCTTAAAAGCTTTTTCACAGCAAAGGAAACTATAAGCAAGATGAAAAGACAACTTCATAATGGGAGAAAATAATAGCAAATGAAACAATTGACAAAGGATTAATTTCCAAAATGTACAAGCAGCTTATACAACTCAATACCAGAAAAATAACACAATCAAAAAGTAGAAAAAAGACCTAAACAGACATTTCTCTGAAGAAGATATATAGATGGCTAACAAACACATGAAAAGATGTTCAACATCGCTCATTATGAGAGAAATGCAAATGAAAAGCACAATGAGATATTACCTCACACTGGTCAGAATGGCCCTCACCAAAAAATCTACAAACAATACATGCTGGAGAGGGTGTGGAGAAAAGGGAACGCTCTTGCACTATTGGTGGGAATGTAAAGTGATACAGCCACTATGGAAGATGGTATAGAGAGTCCTTAAAAAACTAGAAATAAAACTACTATATGACTTAGCGATCCCACGCCTAGGCATATACTCTGAGAAAACTAAAGTTGAAAAAGACACACATATCCCATTGTTCATTGCAGCACTATTTACAGTAGCTAGAACATGGACGCAACCTAGGTGTCCATCGACAGATGAATGGATAAAGAAGTGGTGGTACGTATACACAATGGAATATACCTCAGCCATCAGAAGGAACACATTTTTGAGTCAATTCTGATGAGGTGAATGAACCTAGAGCCTATTATACAGAGTCAGAAAGAGAAAAATAAATATTGTATTCTAATGCATATATATGAAATCTAGTAAAATAGTACTGAAGAGTTTATTCACAGGGCAGCAGTGGAGAAACAGACATAGAGAATAGACTATAGACATGGGGAGAGGGGAGGAGAGGGCGAGATGTATGGAAAGAGTAGCATGGAAACATACCGTATATAAAACAGATAGCCAATGGAAATTTGCTATATGTCTCAGGAAACTCAAACAGGGGCTCTGTATCAGTCTAGAGGGGTGGGATGGGACAGGAGATAGGAGGGAGCTTCAAAGGGGCGGAGGTATATGTATACCTATGGTTGATTCATGTTGAGGTTGGACAGAAAACAACAAAATTCTGTCAACAATTATCCTTCAATAAAAAAAAATAAATTAAAAAGAAAAAAAATGAGAGCACAGAAATAACCCTGGATAAAGGAGAAATGGTGATTAGAATAGGAGGGAGGTGGTTACTGGAGACACTAATGTGGAAGGGAGGGGCAGAATAGGAGCAACCAATGACAGGGAAATGAAGACATTTTAAAGAAAGGGTGTACATGTAATCTGGCTTGGTTCTTGTACAGAAATATGGCCAAAATACCTTTTAGAATGTGAGGTTAGAGGGCCTCTGATTTAGAATGCAGATATTTTTTAGCAGAAATACTTAAAGTACACATCTTTTCTAGTACATTTGCATAATTCATAAAACTCTTCTACATCTCTTACTTCCTATCAGCCTCAAGGTAGCTCAAGGTTTTGTTTTGTTTTTTTCTCAATATAAAAAAGAAAAATCGAGGCTCAAGAAAAGTAAGCAACTTGTCAACAAGCACATAGATAGTATTACATACTTCAGTCACTTAGTTGTGTCCGACTCTTTGTGACCCCATGAACCGCAGCACTCCAGGCCTCACTGTCCATCACCAACTCCCAGAGTTTACCCAAATTCATGTCCATTGAGTCAGTGATGCCATCTAGCCATCTCATATTCTATCATCTCCTTCTCGTCCTGCCCCCAATCCTTCCCAGCATCAGGGTCTTTTCCAATGAGTCAACTCTGCGTGAGGTGGCCAAAGTATTGGAGCTTCAACATCAGTCTTTCCAATGAACACCTAGGACTGATCTCCTTTAGGAAGGACTGGTTGGATCTCCTTGCAGTCCAAGGGATTTTCAAGAGTCTTTTCCAACACCACAATTCAAAAGCATCAATTCTTTGGTGCTCAGCTTTCTTCACCGACCAATTCTCACATCCATACATGACCACTGGAAAAACCATAGCCTTGACTAGACAGGCCTTTGTTGGCAAAGTAATGTCTCTGCTTTTAAATATGTTATCTAGTTTGGTCATAACTTTCCTTCCAAGGAGTAAGCGCCTTTTCATTTCATGGCTGCATTCACTATCTGAAGTGATTTTGGAGCCCCCTAAAATAAAGTCAGCCACTGTTTCCACTGTTTCCCCATCTATTTGCCATGAAGTGATGGGACCAGATGCCATGATCTTAATTTTCTACATGTTGAGCTTTAAGTCAACTTTTTCACTCTCCTCTTTCACTTTCATCAAGAGCGTTTTTAGTTCCTCTTCACTTTCTGCCATAAGGGTGGTGTCATCTGCATATCTGAGGTTATTGATATTTCTCCCAGCAATCTTGATTCCAGCTTGTGCTTCTTCCAGCCCAGCATTTCTCATGATGTACTCTGCATATAAGTTAAATAAGCAAGGTGACATTGTACAGCCTTGACGTACTCCTTTTCCTATTTGGAACCAGTCTGTTGTTCCATATCCAGTTCTAAATGTTGTTTCCTGACCTGCATACAGGTTTCTCAAGAGACAGGTCAGATGGTCTGATATTCCCATCTCTTTCAGAATTTTTCACAGTTTATTGTGATACACACAGTCAAAGGCTTTGGCATAGTCAATAAAGCAGAAATAGATATTTTTTTGGAACTCTCTTGCTTTTTCTATGATCCAGAGGATGTTGGCAGTTTGATCCTCTGCCTTTTCTAAAACCAGCTTTGAACATCTGGAAGTTCATGGTTCACATACTGCTGAATCCTGGCTTAGAGTATTTTGAGCGTTACTTTACTAGCGTGTGAGATGAGTGCAATTGTGCAGTAGTTTGAGCATCCTTTGGCATTGCCTTTCTTTGGGATTGGAATGAAATTACATACTTAGTAAGTAAGTATAGTAAGATCACATATACAGTATTATGAGAGACCGCAGGGCTGGATCTCATGCTATCTCCAGGCCAGAATACTGGAGTGGCAAGCTTTTCTCTTCTCCTTTCTCTCCAACCCAGGGATCAAACCCTGGTCTCCCACAGGCAGGCGGATTCTTTGCCAACTCATCCACCAGGGAAGCCCATAATAAGGTCACATACACGGTATTCTGTGAGCCTGAATCTCGTGCTCCTCAGGCTCCCAATCTCAGATCTCTTCTCATGCCATCACTGTGGATTTCTGAAGAAATTATGTAGTCAGTTTCAAACCGCAGCAGCTACCTCTGGGTCAATAAAAATGGAAAGAAGCCTTATTCTAAGCACAAGACAGAGATTCATAGACTCTTGAGGCAAAGATGCAACTGAATCTTGGTGTTTAATATTGAGATCCAGATGAAAGAAACCATCTTAATTCTAATCTTGGTGTGTTTTATCTTCTCCCAGTCCTAAAGCTCCCTTTGCTCTTCCAGTCCACTCAGAAAGTGAAAGAAAGAGAAAGGTACCCACATCAGAGAAGGAAGTTGGGCTTACATGTCTGGACACTCAGAGATATCCTGTCTGTCTCCCAAACCCTCAGGAAGGAATTATGACTGGGTCCATTTTGATGACGTGTTTCTGTTCTCTTCAGTCGGCAGTGAGAAGGACATGCATAACGTCCGTCTCTTCAAGATGCTCACAAGGAGGCCCTCTGTGAGTGAGAGCAGACGTTACAGGACAGCATTATTTCACGTGATATTTAACCGCACACAGCTGTCTTAGTGGAGAAATTGGTGTACTGTCAGATGGAAGAAAAGGCTGGGCTTCCACTTAGCCGTGAAGGTGAGCCGTGCCAGAAGAGATGCAGGGTGGCCAGTTGCTCCCCTTCCCATAGAGGATACCCATGCCTCCCCGGGGGCACAGTCCTTCAGGCAGAGTAAACAGAGGGCGTGCTTTCACTTCCCATCCTGCCCCGGAGACCTAACCCTCCAGAGACTTCTGCTCAGCCGAGAGGAAGGCTACCACACAAAGGCCCGCTTACAGCTGGCAATTTCATTCAGAGACCCAAGAGCCCGGCTCTCTGGGCTGTACCACTCTGTGAGAAACTTAGGCTCGCCGTTGATTCAGTCCCTCAGAAAGACGGTTTTAAAGTGAACTGTGTCCTTGTGTATGTCCAGGTAACAGTGCATCCGCACCGCCCTCATTCCTTTGATTCTCGTAGCGGCTTTTCATAATAGGAGAGGTGTGTTTCCCTGTTTTAACTCATGGGTCTGCTGAGGTTTGCAAAGACACACACCGTCTCGGGTGCCACCATTTCAATTAGGTGTCAGATGTCTTCCCCCCACCCCCAATCCAGTGTCCCTTCCTGATATACCACAATTTTCAACACACAACAAGACTTCATTGCTCTCCTCTCTTTGGCTTCTCATTATCTCTTTGAATGTCTTTTTCCTTCTAGAACTTAAAATTGTGAGTTATAATCAAGTTTCTTTATCTGCTACCATCTTCTCCCTTTCACTGCTGCGTCCCTACCACAGATACTTGGGGGGATGTGAGGTTAACATCACAATAGGTTTCTATTGTCCAATATGTGAGAAGAAGGCCACTTATGATGAAATCCCAACTCCTATCTTAAACAGACAACCAGAATAAAATATACACTAAGAGACAACCCTCCCCCTCCTTGGACATTGAATTGTTTTGGTTCCTTATTAAAATATTATTTCCCAAACTCTTTGTTTCCCTCTCTTTCCTCTTCATCCTTAAGTTTATCCCTATATAAATATATTTCAGGTTTTCTAAAAATAGTTCAGATATGAAGGAGTGGTACCCGATACTTTTCAAAATTTGATGGCTTGACATCGAAGAGACTTTCCTAATTCACTGTCACATAACCCTGCTAATGTTTACCATCTTCAGGAAGATGGTTCTTCTCCATAACCCTCCTCAGACATGGGTGCTTTTGGAATTCACCTACCGTTATCTGAGAAAGGTATACTATTATCCATGTAATGGACACATGAAACAGGAAGAAAGTCTCCATCCATATCTGTATTAACCAGAATAGAGTTTGGAATTCTGATCGCCAAAGCCAGAAGCAATGACAGACATGCCTTGGCATTGTGCCATCCAGGAACCTGAGGTGAAGTGCAGGAGAGATTGGCTGGGAATCAGCCTGCAGAATAGCAGGGTATCCAGGAAACCTTTGGTCTCCCTTTGGTTCACAGGCCAGCTGCCCTATTGTGTTAAAATGAAGCATTGAGGAGGATTGAGTGCAAACCTCTTTGGAGACTTCCAGCTGGGTTGCACCCTCCTAATACCAGGGTTAAAAGCACGGGGTGGGTGTAAAGAGCATTTCCAAAGGGCAGACTCCGGGGGTGGTGAAGTTTGGGGTGGAGAGGAGAGAGATGGAAAGAAAAGCTTTTTGTGATGAGACTTGCACTGGGAGCCAAACTCTTCCACTGGGGGGAGTTGCTTGATGTATATTTAATTATGGA
This sequence comes from Antilocapra americana, assembly GCA_007570785.1. NCBI lineage: Eukaryota > Metazoa > Chordata > Mammalia > Artiodactyla > Antilocapridae > Antilocapra > Antilocapra americana. Next base: position 5,673,323 of record ML662454.1, read on the forward strand.
TGTCTATTTAAGCTGGAGTGTGAATTCATGGGGTGGGCTGCCTCTCCTGGGAGATGGTTCAACCTTTTCCTTCTCTTTTCCTCAGCAGGAACTAAGAGGAAGAGAGGGTGTGAAGATGGGTGGGTGGGGTTGAAGGCATTTGTCGAGTTGGCCAGGATACAGACACTCAGCAAACCATGGCCTTTCCCCAGCCACCAGTCTAAGCAAGCTGGCCTGAGTAAGGAGGAAGGCTGTACCCTTGCACATGTGTAAGTGTGCAAGGAACACTTATTGAGAGAAAGAAGGCAGGACAGAGTAGGTAACCCAAAAAGGCCAATATCAGGGTTGAGGGGGAGTGATGGGGTGATTTGGGAGATCAGGACTGACGTATATACACTGCTATGCATAAAATGACTACAGTCCATGGGGCTGCAAAGAGTCGGACACGACTGAGTGACTGACACACACACACGTATAAAACAGATAACTAATAAGAATCGACTGTATAGCACAGGGAACTCTACTCAATGCTCTGTGGTGACCTACATGGGAAGAAAAATCCCCAAAAGAGGTCACGCATGTAAACACAGAGTTGATTCACTTTGCTGTACAGTACGAACTGACACAGCAGTGTAAAGCAACTATACTCCAATATTTTTTTTAAAAAGGCTGATTGCAACATATAGTAAGAAAATGATGGAACTGTGTATTGAAGCATTAATAATAAGCTGACAAATATGGACAGAGCCTGACTGTGTGCCAGGCACTGTACCTGGTGCTTGACCTCAGCTGTCTCATTTAATCTTCACATCGACATTATCTCTGAGAGTAAGTAGTGTTGTGTCTGTGACAAAGAAAAACAGGGCCAGGGAAGTTAGAAAACGGCCAAGCTCACAAAACTGGTAGGAAGAGAAATGGGCTTTGGGCCAAGTTACTCTGTTCCAAGACCTGTGCTGGATAATAGGAAGAGGTAATTTTACGGTGTTCTTGCATAACAGAAACATCTTGATGTTTTTACAGCCAGAATCAAGGTTCTCTTTGACTCCTGAACCTGCACTTCTAACCACTAAGCCACATGGTTTCTTTTTAAACTCCTGGCCATTCCAAAGTGGCCGAGAAAAGAAATCAACAAATGGGAATCGGACAGGGTTGAGTGACTAGCAAAGTCTGGCGAGACGGGAAGGATCAAACAAAATGGTTAGGAAAGAATAAAACAGTCCTGAGGAGGCAAGCAGGCAAGCTGAGAATAAAAACCTCATGGTTATGACAAAGAATTCACTGTAACAGGCTTGTTTTTTTCCATTTTCTGCCCCCAGCTGATCTGATGACAATCTCATTCCAAGTAAATTCTCTAGTGCCGTACATCTATGCTTTTCCATCTCGTTTTCTCTCACCTGTTCTATTTCCATCCCATTAAACACCTCCTCTTCCTTCCTGACCACTCCATTTTCTGCTCAGCTTCCAGTTACTCCCCAAGCACCAGGCTCCCTCAAACAGCCTGTTTTCTTCTGCTGCTGGGTGACTAATCACTTTTTCGCTGATCAGCTGGTCATCAAGGGTGCAGAGCAGCCTCTATCCCACCCTGGACTCTGGGTGGCATGAGAGGGCACAGAGGAGGAAAGGGAGGAAAAGAAACACAGGGAATACATCAGGGAGATGACAGAAAAAAAAGACAAAATGAGAGGAAAACGGAATGGAGGGGATGAAAAGAATTAAGAACAAAAGCTTTAAATCCAAGTAATGAAGCAAAGGTTATAAGACAGAAAAGGATGAGAGGGAGCTGGTAAGAAGAGACAGGCAGTAAAGAGAAATAGAAAGGGAGAGAGAGGAAAAAATAAAGAAAAGGCAGAGAGGAGAGAGGAAAAAACATGAAAATAGGAAATGCAAGGGGCCAGAGTGGGAGGACATGAAGTGAGGCTAAAGGGGGCAAAAAGCAAAATGAAGTAATCAAGCAGTGAGAGACACAGATAGCAGCAGAAAGAAACACGGAGCAGCAAGGAAAACAAGCCCAGCAGGAAGAAGACAGATGGGAGCAGAACCAGACTGAGAGAGCTTCTTGGGTAAAATGAAAAGATTATTTTTTCCAAGCTTATCTTTTCCCTTGTATCAACAAACACGCCATTTTATTTGACAACAAATGAGCACATTAAAATAGCTAAAAAACAAGTCAGCCATGGAGCTATGTATCCAGAGAATATTGTTGGGTCAGGGGTGTCTCCCAGTAGATCTTAGGGCTTCATTTCAGCTTTGGGAAATATGTGGCCATCATCATAATACTGATATTAACTGCAGGTGTACCAAGTGCTTGCACTGGGCTTAGCACTTTGCATGTATTGCCTGTGATTCTCTCAACAAGCCTGTGATTGAGTTACTACCCTTAGTTCTGAGATGGGGAAGGGAAGAGGTGAGAGTAACTTACCCAAAGTTGCCTAAGGGTGTGTGGGCCAGTTACTTTGTGAGTGACTTTAACTTTAACAGGCCCAGCATCAGACTCAAGTAGTCCAGTTCCAGAGCCCATGCTCTTAACCACTAAGGTCCAGAATAAGAAGCACAGCAGCTAAAAGCCAGACTTGTAATAACTCATAACAGAATACAGTCTGAAAAATATATCTATGTAAAACTGAATTCCAATACTTTGGCCACCTTGATGCAAAGAGCTATCTCATTGGAAAAAACTCTGATGCTGGGAAAGATTGAGGGAAGGAGGAAAAGCGGGCAACAGAGGGTGAGATGGTTGGATGGCATCACCGACTCAATAGACATGAGTTAGAGGAAACTCCGGGGGACAGTGGAGGACAGGAAGGGTGTGCTGCAGTCCATGGGTCACAAAGAGTCGGAAACAACTGAGCGACTGAACAACAACGTGTATCAATAAAGAAGAAGAGGGATGAGGCCCATACTTGCCCCTTGTTCAACTGTGTTTCTGTTGTCTGCCTCAAGTGCCAGGTGTAGCCTAGGGCATGACTGAGGTAGGGCAGAAATGTATGTTGGGCCCAAATTATGAGGCATGTGGAGTGAGGGACAGGGAGGCCTGGTGTGCCGCAGTCCACGGGGCTGCAAAGAGTTGGACATGACTTGGCCACTGAAAAACAAACAGAGTAAGGAACTTGAACTTTATGACAACTGGGAGTCCTTGAAATAAGTTTTAAGTAGTATTTACCACATCCCAATTTCATTTTAGAGAAGTTCCTTGGTGGCTCAGCAGTAAAAAAAAAATCTTCCTGCAATGCAGGAGACTTGGGTACAATCTCTGGTCAGGCAGATCCCCTGGAAAAGGAAATGGCCACTCCAGTATTCCTACCTAGGAAATCCATGGACAGAGGAGCCTGGTGGGCTACAGTCCCTGGGATCGCGAAAGAGTCGAATACGACTTGACAACAAATAAACAATGAATGGGGAGATGCAGATTTTAGGATAAAGACCCAGAGTAGACAGGAACAACTGATTTGGGAGCAGAGCCATTCTGAATGGTGTTTATAAGGTGAAATTGACTGGTTTGATGGCTGAATAGTTGAGAGACAAAGGAAGCAATATACACAGTTATTACTGTTTACATATACAGTTATTACAGGTTTACATCCTACTCATTTCACCTAACATTTTATTCTGTTACTATTACAGTATTAATATTATAATCTTAATATTTATGTTATGATATTTAATGAAAAACTTCTCATTTCATTTGTATCCCTCTTGTGATGTCAGGATGGCTGAAATAAAGCTAACTGATCATGTGCAAAGTGGAGACAAATTTCAACAGGCACAGATACAGCTCGTGGTCTTGGGGAAGGTAAGAGCTGGGCACAAATAAACACATGTCCTGTTATATTAGAAGTCAGCTCATGAATTGGTGGGCTGCTGAAGCAAAGCCACCTAAGACTTTATGTGTCCTAGCTTTAGTGACTCAATCTTTTATTTCTTCTTTTGAGAGCTTAGTGTAAATAATGAAATACTTTTTTTTTTGACTTTGGATGTTATAGAAATGAAAGTCTAATTTTTAATGAATGAGCATGTCAACTGTTATTGCTACCATGCCAGAGTGTTTAGTATAGCTCCACAGAAACCGGAAAAAAGAACGAGATGCAAGAGCAATGTCCCCATTTGGATAGTGGTGTCATCTGAGTGAAACATCAAGCAGTCGTGGGATTTAGGAGGATGAAGGGTTGCCCTCCTTGGGCTCAGGATAGCGAGGTGGTTTAGTCACTAAGTTGTGTCTGACTCTTGTAACCCTATGGAGTGCAGCCTGCCAGGCTCCTCTGTCCATGGGATTCTCCAGGCAAGAATATTGGAGTGTGTTGCCATTTCCTTCTCCAGGTTGGATCTTTTTGACCCAGGGATCGAACACAGGTCTCCTGCATTGCAGGCAGATTTTTCACAGACTTAGCTATGAGGGAAGCCCTATAGGATAGATTCCTGATGAGCAAATCTATAACTAGCGAAGATCAAATTCTAATGATGAATAAACTATTTTGCTTGGGGCAACCGTTTCTTCTTCCTTCTAACACTCTTACTACCTATGCAGTTTAAGTGTTAATACTCCTGTCACTAAATTATTTATCAAATTCAAGCAGTGTTGACCCAGCTCTAGGGGAGGTTATGTTATCTATCCCGATTATCCCAATGTTCTCATGTAAATAAATATTTCCACATTTCATGGTGTGGACACATGGCCCGAAAGAGATTTTCTACTTTTGCTCCACCAGAGAGCAATATAAATGAAGAGTCAAGTGAGTCCCAAGGAAGAACCTGTGGTTTCCATTAAGGGTAAAACAGTGTGGAAGTATTGATGACTAGCTTCCTGGAGGAAATGGAGCCTACTCTGTAGGGTTTCAAGTTCCAGTTCATGTTTGATTACCTACAAAACTGTATATGGCTAAGAGCTTGCTCTAAATAAAGTTAAACTACCTGATCTGAATCCCAAGTGTGATGCATTCTAAGAAAGAATCCTTGGCAAAGTCCCTTAACTTTTCTTTATGTCTTTGATAAAACGAGGCTAATAGCATGAAGTCATCATGGAGTTTCTGTGAAAAATACATGAAATAAAGCATGAAAAGCAATTTTCAGAGTGTCTGGCCCATGGCACATGCCTCCTACATGTTATCCAGTTTTGGCAAGCACTTGAAATGCTAAATGTCATTTTCAAAGTTGTCTTCAATCCTGAAACACCTGGAAAGTTTAACATTTACTTTAACATTTTATTGACTGACAAATTTCCTAAAACGTACATGGAAAAATAAAAATTTCACAAAGACCTAAGCGAATTTTGCAAAAGCAGAACAAAGAGGGAAGATTGTTCCTATCAGACATGAAGACAGAATTACAGTAATAAAAGTGATGGATTTAAATAGCAACGGTCAAACAGACTAAAGGGAGATAATTAGAAGAATCTTGATGAAGACTATCAAGAATTAAAAATCTATCCCAGTCATATGTAACAACTTAGTATATGGTGGAGATGGTAGCACTAACCAATGAAGAAAAAACAAATTATTTAATAGATGGTGCTGGGCAAACTGGGAGTCCCAGGTGACGCTAGTGGTAAAGAACCTGCCTGCCAATGCAAGAGACACAGGAGATGTGGGTTTGCTCCCTGTGTCAGGAAGATCCCCTGGAGGAGGGCATGATAATCTCCTTCAGTATTATTGCCTGAAGAATCCCATGGACAGTGGATCCTGGTGGGCTACAGTCCATAGAGTCACAAAGAGTTGGACATGACTGAAGTGACTTACCATGCATGCACACACACTGGGAAAACTGGATCACTATATGGGGAAAAAATAATGTTAAAGTGCTGCCTTTCACAAGATGGATCAAGGGCTTATATATAAAAGAAAAAATATTATATAACCAACAGGTCATAGTAGCAGAGAATTATGACCCTGTGGTTGAGAGATTCTTGTTAAGTATGACCCCAAATGGATAAATGATAAGGGTTTGGGAAAAGTATGAAATTTTATATCAAAATTATAGATTTTCATTGAAAAACTGATACCACAGACAAGGCCAACAGACCAACTATATTTGGGGATATAGTGCAAAATATGACAGCATCCTTGCTTTGTTCTGGGGGAAAGTATTCAGTTTCTGATCATTTAGTATGATTTGAGCCTTGGCTGTTTTGTTTTCTGTAGATATTCCTTATCAAGTTGAAGAGTCTTTCTTCTATTATTCTCAGTTTGCAAAGAGTTTTTATCACCATGAGGGGCTGGATTTTGTCAAATACTTTTCCTGCATTAATTGATGTAGTCATGTGATTTTTCTTCTTTGCTTGCTGATTACTGGATTACATTGATTACTTTTGGGACCAGTCTTGCATACCCGGGATAAATCCTACTTGGTCATATAGTTTCAGTTTTCATTTGCATTGCTAGATTTTGTTTGATTTTTTTTTATTGAGGAATTTTTCATTTATGTTCATGAGAGATATTGTGCTGCAGTTTCCCTTTCTTCTAATATCTTATCTGGTTTTCTTATTGGGAAAATGCTAAACTCATAGAATGAGTTAGGAAATGTCCCCTCTGCCTCTGTTTTCTGCAAAAGTCTGTTTTATATATTCAGTACTAGTATCTGGAAGAATTCACCTGCAAAACCAGCTTGGATTGGTAATGCTTTATGGAAGTCTATCAATTATTGAATTTTTAAGTATATGTAATTATATTCAGATAACCAATATTTCTTCAGTCAAACAAAAACAAATCTGTAGATACAGAGAACAGAGTAGCAGTTACCGGAGGGGGAGGAGTGGCCGGGAGGACTAATTGGGTAAAGGAAATCAACCATGTGGTGATGAATTTAAAATAAAATTTTGGTCATGAGCATGTGGTAGTGTATGCTATGCTATGCTGTGTTCAGTCACTCAGTTCTGTCTGGCTCTGCAGCCCCAGGGACTGTAGCCCACAAGGCTCCTCTGTCCATGGGATTCTCCAGGCAAGAATGCTGGAGTGGGTTGCCATGCCCTCCTCCAGGGGATCTTCCCAAACCAGGAATCAAACCCAGGTCTCCCTCACTTCAGGGAGATTCTTTACTTCCTGAGCCACCATGGAAGCCTGTTGTAGTGTATAAAGAAGTTGAAATAAAATGTTGTAACATGAAACTTATATAATCTTATAAATCAATGTTACCACAATTTAAAAAAAAAGTTTTGGTATTTTGAGCCCTTCAAAGGTTTGGTCAATTTGGTCTTTACCAAAATTTCTGGACTTATAATTTTTCAATTTCTCCTTTATCATTCAATGTCCAGTGTATCAGCCATCCAAGATATCAGTACTCCACTTATATTTCTGATCTCTTCATAATTTGTGTCTTCTTTTTTCATATTTAGCCTGTCTGATTCATATAAATTTTATTAATCTTTTGAAATAGATAGTTTTTTGTTACATTGGTTTTCTCTATTATTTTCCTGTTTTAAAAGTCATTAATTTATTCTCTGGCTTTTATTCATTACTTTATTCTTATTTTAGACTTAATTTGCTCTTAATTCTCTACTTTCCAGAGATGGAAGTATTCTTAGTGATTTTATACCTTTCTTCTTTTGTAAAATATGAATTTAGTGCTAGAAATTTAACTCAACATGGTTTTCACTGTATCCCACAAATTTTAATTGGTTGTATTTCCATTTTTATTTAGTCCAAAATATGTTCAAAATTTTCCCTGTGACTTTGTCACTGACCAGTGTATTATGTACAACGATGCTGTTTAAACTCAAAATATCTAAGCATTTCCCCTTTGTCTTTCAGTTATTGATTTCTTATTTACATTGATTGAAGTCTGAGAGAATGCTTTGTATCACTTCAGTTCAGTCGTTCAGTCATATCCAACTCTTTACAACCCCATGAACTGAAGCATACCAGCCTTCCCTGTCCATCACCAATACCTGGAGATTACTCAAACTCATGTCAATGAAGTCAGTGATGCCATCTGACCATCTCATTCTCTGTCGTCCCCTTCTCCTGTCTTCAATCTTTCCCAGTATCAGGGTCTTTTCCAATGAGTCAGTTCTTTGCATCAGATGGCCAAAGTATTGGAGTTTCATCTTCAGCATCAGTCCTTCCAATGAATATTCAGGACCAGTTTCCTTTAGGATTGACTGGTTTGATCTCCTTACACTTTAAGGAACTCTCAAGAATTTTCTCTGACAGCATAGTTCAAAAGCACTGATTTTTTGGCACTCAACTTTCTTTACAGTCCAACTCTCACATCCATATATGACTACTGGAAAAGCCATAGCTTTGACTATATGTACCTTTGTCAGCAAAGTAATGTCTCTGCTTTTCAATATGCTGTCTAGATTGGTTATAGTTTTTCATTCATGGAGCAAGTGTCTTGATTTCATGGCTGCAGTCACCATCTGCAGTGATTTTTGGAGCCCCCCAAAAAAGTCTCTCATTGTTTACATTGTTTTCCCATCTATTTGCCCTGAAATGATGGGACCAGATGCCATGCTCTTTGTTTTTAGAATGTTGAATTTTAGGCCAGCTTTTTCACTCTCCTCTTTTACTTTCATCAAGAGGCTATTTACTTTTTGTTTGCTTTCTGCCATAAGGGTGGTGTCATTGCATATTTGAGGTTACTGATATTTCTACCTGGAATCTTGATTTCAGCTTGTGCTTCATCCAGCCCAGGATTTTGCATGATGTACTCTGCATATAAGATAAATAAGCATAGTGACAATAGACAACCTTGATGTACTCCTTTCCCAATTCGGAACCAGTCTGTTGTCCCATGTCTGGTTCTAACTGTTTCTTCTTAACCTGCATACAGATTTCTCAGGAGGGAGATAAGGTGGTCTGGTATTCCAATATCTTGAAGAATTTTCCACAGCTTTGTTGTGATCCACACAGTGAAAGCTTTGGCATAATCAATAAAACAGATGTTTTTCTGGAACTCTCTTGCCTTTTCAATGACCCAGGGGAGTTCACAACTTGAACTCGGGCTCTTCTGCCTTTTCTAAATCCAGCTTGAGCAGCTGAAAGATCTCGGGTCACACACTGTTGAAGTCTGGCTTGGAGAATTTTTAGCATTACTTTGCTAGTGTGTGAGATGAGTGCAACTGTATGGTAGTTTGAACATTCTTTGGTATTACCTTTCTTTGGGATTGGAATGAAAATTGACCTTTTCCAGTCCTGTGGCCTCTGCTGTTATGTCCAAATTTGCTAGCATGTTGAGTGTAGCACCTTAACAGCATCATCTTTTAGGATTTGAAATAGCTCAACTGGAATTCTATCACCTCCACTAGCTTTGTTCATAATGATGCTTCCTAAGGCCCACTTGACTTCTCATTCCAGGATGTTTGGCTCTAGGTGAGTGATCTCACCATTGTGACTATGTGGATCATTAAGATCTTTTTTTTTTTTTTTGTACAGTTCTTCTGTGTATTCTTGCCACCTCTTCTTAATATCTTCTGCTTTTGTTAGGTCCATACCATTTCTATTCTTTATTGTTCTCATCTTTGCATGAAATACTCCCTTGGTATCTCTAATTTTCTTGAAGAGACCTCTAGTCTTACCCCCATTTTATTGTTTTCCTCTGTTTCTTTGCATTGATCACTGAGGAAGGCTTTCTTATCTCTCCTTACTATTCTTTGGAACTCTGCATTCACATGGTATATCTTTCCCTTTCTCCTTTGCCTTTCACTTCTCTTCTTTTCTCAGCTATTTGTAAGGCCTTTTCAGACAACCATTTTGCCTTTTTGCATATCTTTTTCTTGGGGATAGTCTTGATCCCTATCTCCTGGACAATGTCATGAACCTCTGTCCATAGTTCTTCAGGCACTCTGCCTATCAGATCTAATCCATTCAATCTGTCTGTCACTTCCACTGTATAATTGTGAGGGATTTGATCTAGATCATACCAGAATGGTTTAGTTGTTTTCCCTATTTTCTTCAACTTAAGCGTGAATTTGCCAATAAGGAGTTCATGATCTGAGCCACAGTCAAATCTGAGCCTGGTCTTGTTTTTGCTCACTGTATAGAGCTTACTCTTTGGAAGAAAAGTTATTATCAACCCAGAGAGCATATTAAAAAGCAGAGACATTACTTTTCCAACAAAGGTCCGTCTAGTCAAAGCTATGGTTTTTCCAGTAGTCATGTATGAATGTGAGAATTGGACTACAAACAAAGCTGAGCACCAAAGAATTGATGCTTTTGAACTGTGGTGTGGAGAAGACTCCTGTGGAGTCCCTTTGACTGCAAAGAGATCCAACCAATCCATCCTAAAGGAAATCAGTCCTGAATATTCATTGGAAGGACTGTTCAAACTCCAATACTTTGGCCACCAGATATGACAAACTGACTTATTTGAAAAGACTCTGATGCTGGGAAAGATTGAAGGCAGGAGGAGAAGGGGACAACAGAGGATAAGATGGTTAGATGGCATCATCAACTCAATGGAGATGTGTTTGAGTAAACTCTGGGAGTTGATGATGGACAGGGAGGTCTGGTGTGCTGTAGTCCATGGAGTCACAGAGTCGGACACAACTGAATGACTGAACAGAACTGATAAAGCTTCTCCATGTTTAGCCGCAAAGAATATAATCAAGTTGATTTCAGTATCGACCATTGGGTGATGTCCATTTGTAGAGTCGTCTCTCTGTTGTTGGAAGAGGGTGTTTTCTATACCCAGTATGTTCTCTAGGCAAAATTTTGTTAGCCTTTGCCCTGCTTCATTTTGTACTCCAAGGCTAAACTTGCCTGTTACTCCAGGTATTTCTTGACTTAGTACTTTTGCATTCCAGTCCCCTATGATGAAAAGGACACCTTTTTTGGTGTTAGTTCTAGAAGGTCTTGTAGGTCTTCATAGATTTGTTCAACTTCAGCTTCTTTGGCAGTAGAGGTTGAGGCATAGACTTGGATTACTGAGATATTGAATGATTTGTCTTAGAAATGAACAGAGATCATTATGTTATTTTTGAGTTTGCACAGAAGAATTGCATTTCAGACTCTTTTGTTGACTGTGATGGCTACTCCATTTCTTCTAATGATTCTTGCCCACACTAGTAGATACAATGGTCATCTGAATTAAATTTCCTAGTTCCTTTCCATTTTAGTTCACTTATTCCTAAACTGTCGATGTTCACTCTTGCCATCTCCTGTTTGACCACTTCCAATATGCTTTGATTCATGGACCTAACATTCCAGGTTCATATGCAATATTGTTCTTTACAGCATCAGACTTTACTTTTATCACCAGTCACATCTGCAACTGGCCATTGTTTACACTTTTGCTCCATCTCTTCATTCTTTCTGGCGTTATTTCTCTACTCTTCTCCATAGCATATTGGGCACCTCTTGACCTGAGGTGTTATCTTTCAGTGTCATATGGTTTTGCCTTTTCATACTGTTCATTGGGTTCTCTAGGTAAGAATGCTGAAGTGATTTTTCCATTCCCTTCTCCAGTGGACCATGTTTTGTCTGAACTCTCAACCATGACCTGTTCATCTTGGGTGGCCCTAAATGACATGGCTCATAGTTTCATTTAATTAGGCAAGACTGTGATCCATGTGATCAGTTAGGTTAGCATAGTTTCTGTTTTTTTTTTTAAAAATTGCTTTGTATGTGTTGTATGGCCTAGAATGTGGTCTATCTTGGTGAATAGTCCTTATGAACTTGAGTAGAATATGTAGACTGCTATTCTTAAAGGAACAGTCTATAAGTATCAGTTAGAGAAAGTTGGTTTGTAATGCCTTCAGATCAACTATACCGTTACTGATTTTCTACCTTCTTGATCTGCCAATTTTTGAAAAAATTCAACATTGAATTTTTGAATGATAATAGTGGGTACATCTCTTATTTTTTTAAATTATATCAGTTTTGCTTCATGTATTTTGACTCTTATTTATACTTGGCTCTGTTGTTACATGCATATACTTTTAGGATAGTTATTTTTTTGTCTTGACGAATTGTTGTCTTTATCATTATGTGATATCCTTCTTTATCCATGATAATTTTCCTTGTTTTGAAATCCAGAAATCTGCATTTTTGTTAATCTGATGCCCTGTTTTTTTCAACTTTACCTTATAGGTCTCTGATCTTTTGCTCCTTGAATCTAACCTCTCTTTCTTTATCCTGTTGCCCTCCCTTCCACTGATGATTTCTAGAATCTCCCTCTGAGTTTCCATTGAATGACTCTGTGAGTACCTTTATTTTTCTCCAATAACCACATCCAGCCCCTGGCTGCGCTTCATTTCCTACAGAAATGCAGCTGCTTGGGTACTTATCAGGAGCAGCTGTTAGACAATCTGGAGGGCAAGTCAATGATGCTTTACTTGGGGCAGGATCGCTGATGGAGAGGAAAAACAGAGCCATTGGTGGCCTCCAGAGGCCTTGGATGGAGGGCTTCAATGGGGATATCAGAGAAAAATAAGACATGACTGGGATTCTCATCATCTGTTGCCTCCAGCCCTTGGGGTGAGGGCACTGTGGGCTGTCCAGGTGTAAGGCTCAGAGGAGTGAGTCTCAATGAGCTGGCAGTAGACGCCAGTCATTGCGGCCACACCTGTGGGAGCTGCTTGTCTCTAGGACCAGATAGCACTTCCTACTGGCCTGGGGACAGTACTGTCACTCTCTGAATCCACCTTCTCACTTCTCACACTGAGAATGACCTTCGGGCTAGAAGTGAGATGAAAGCAGAAAAATAGTAAGCTGTTAAAGCGATCTCTATAGAACTGCAGTGTGGAAGCAGCATACTCTGTTGAAAGCAGCTGTGGTCTGGGAGCTGGCAAACCTGCTTTCTGGGCCTGAAACCTTGGCCCAACTTTGGCATAGACTTGCACAAAAAGCAGAATATCTGTTGGCCTCTATTTCTTTATCCTATTGGATTTGATGAAATGTATGCTTAGCAGGTAAAGAATCTAGCTGCAATGCAGGAGATGTGGGTTTGATCCTTGTGTTAGGAAGATCCCTTGGAGGAGGAAATGGCAACCTGATCCAGTATTCTTGCCTGAAAAATCCTGTGGACAGTGGAGCCTGGCAGGTACAGTCCATGTGGTCGCATAGAGTTTAAACATGACTGAGCAACTGAAGGCACACACATACACATTTTAGTAACAAAACTTAAGAACAAATAAAAGAAAAACTCTGAGTAATTTGTTGTCTATAAATGCAATATTAATTCATGACAAGAAATAATTGACCCAGGTAAGCTGATGCTCAGTTGCTTCAGTTGGGAAGTTTCTGCTCTGTTCTATTTTACACTGGTCAGACTGTCTGAAATACAAAGGCTACTTCTGAATCAGAGGGGAGAATTTGGGAGAGTGAATGAGAAAACTCAAAGTCAGGGAGCTAGTTAATCTGGAGTAAAGAAGACGAGGGGAAAACGTCAGATTTTTATTTATATTTTATTAAAGCAATATTTAAAACATGGCCACAACTTAGTAAATGCTTTGGGGTGTGTGTGTGTGTGTGTGTGTGTGTGTGTGTGTGTGTGTGCAAGGCACTGTGCTATGAACCTTTTGATATTTCATTTAAATCTCACAACTTGATCTGAGGGAAGCAGTGTGCATGCATGCATACACATTCGCATATTCCTATAGGAAGAATGATAAAATCGAGATTTCACCAGTGAGGTAGCCTCACTATGAGAGATATCCCATGCCCAAGGTTTAAGGAGAAGCCCCAGCAAGCTGGTAGGAGGGCAAATTCATGTTTCGAATCAAACCCCAATCCTGCCAGAGACACTCAGAGGGCTCAAACAAACTGTCTGCACACCAGGATCCAGGGACCCCACAGAAACTGAGCCAGAGCTGAGTCTGAGTGTCTCCTGTGGAGGACTGGGTCAGCAGCGGACCACCACAGGGACAAGGGCTCTGGGTGCAGCAGACGTGGGTACGGCATAAGCCCTCTTGGAGGAGGTCACCATTAACCCCACCAGACAGCTGCCAGAACTCACACAGGACTGGAAAATAGACTCCTGGAGGGTACACACAGAACCTTGTGCACAAGGACCCAGGAGAAAAGAGCAGGGACCCCACAGGAGACCGACCCTGACTTGCCCAGGAGTGACCAGGAGACCCCAGCGGAGGTGTGGGTCAGTGGTGACCTGATTCAGGGGTGGGGGCAGTGAGTAAGGCAGTACAAGCATGGGATCTTCTGAAGGAGGTCACCATTATCTTCATTACCTCCACCATAGATTGGCCTCAGGTAAATAGCAGGAAGGGAACACCGAGCCACCATCTACAGAAAATTGGATTAATGATTTACTGATCATGACCACCCCCATCAGAACAAGAACCAACTTCCCCCTCTGTCAGTCTCTCCCATCAGGAAGCTTCCATAAGCCTATTATCCTTCTCTATCAGAGGGGAGACAGACTGAAAACCAGGATCACAGAAAACTAACCAGTCTGATCACATGGACCACAGTCTAACTCAGTGAAACTATGAGCCATGCCAAGTAGGGCCACCCAAGATGGACAGGTCACGGTGGAGAGTTCTGACAAGACGTGGTCCACTGGAGAAGGGGATGGCAAACCACTTCACTATTCTTGCCTTGAGAGCCCCATGAACAGTATGAAAAGGCAAAAAGATAGGACATTGAAAGGTGAACTCCCCAGGTCGGTAGGTGCCCACTATGCTACTGGACATGAGTGGAGAAAAAAGTCCAGAAAGAAGGAAGAGATGGAGCCAAAGCGAAAACACCATCCAGATGTGGATGTGACTAGTGGTGGAAGCAAAGTCTGATGCTGTAAAGAGCAATATTGCATAGGAACCTGAAATGTTAGGTCCATGAATCAAAGCAAATTGGAAGTGGTCAAACAGGAGATGACAGGAGTGAACATCACATTTTAGGAATCAGCAAACTAAAATGAACTGGAATGGGTGAATTTAATTCAGATGACCCTTTTATCTATTACTGTGGGCAGGAATCCTTTAGGAGAAATGGATTAGACAGCATGTTCAACAAATGAGTCTGAAATGCAATACTTGGATGCAGTCTCAAAAACGACAGAAGGATCTCTCTACGTTTCCAAGGCAAACCATTCAGTATCATAGTAATCCAAGCCTATGCCCCAACCAGTAATGCTGAAGAAGCTGAAGTTGAAAGGTTCTATGAATCCTACAGGACCTTCTAGAACTAACACCAAAAAAGATGTCCTTTTCATTATAGGGGACTGGAATGCAAAAGTGGGATGTCAAGAAACACCTGGAGTAACAGGCACATTTGGCCTTGGAGTATAGAATGAAGCAGGGCAAAGGCTAACAGAGTTTTGCCAAGGAACACACTGGTCATAGCAAACACCCTTTTTCAACAACACAAGAGAAGACTCTACACATGGACATCACCAGATGGTCAAACATGGAAATCAGATTGATTATATTCTTTGCAGCCAAAGATGGAGAAGTGCTATAGTCAGCAAAAACAAGACCAGAAGCTGACTGTGGCTCAGATTATGAACTCCTTATTGCCAAATTCACACTTAAATTGAATAAAATAGGGAAAACCACTAGACCATTTAGGTATGACCTAAATCAAATCCCTTACAATTATACAGTGAAAGTGACAGATTCCATGGATTAGATCTGATAGGCAGAGTGCCTGATGAACTATGGACGGAGGTTTATGACATTGTACAGGAGGCAGTGATCAAGACCATCCCCAAGAATAAGAAATGCAAAAGGCAAAATGGTTGTCTGAGGAGGCCTTACAAATAGCTGAGAAAAGAAGAGAAGTGAAAAGCAAAGGAGAAAAGCAAAGATATACTTCTTTTAATGCATAGTTCCAAAGAATAGCAAGGAGAGATAAGAAAGCCTTCCTCAGTGATAAATGCAAAGAATTAGAGGAGAATAGAATGGGAAAGACTAGAGGTCTCTTCAAGAAAATTAGAGATACCAAGGGAACATTTCATGCAAAGATGAGCACAATAAAAAACAGAAATGTTATGGACCTAAAAGAAGCAGAAGATATTAAGAAGAGGTGGCAAGAATATACAGGACTATATATATATAAAAGATCTTCATGACCCAGATAATCATGATGGTGTGATCCCTCACCTAGAGCCAAACATCCTGGAATGTGAAGTCAAGTGGGCTTTAGGAAGCATCAGTATGAACAAAGCTGGTGGAAGTGATGAATTCCAGTTGAGCTATTTCAAATCCTAAAAGATGATGCTGTGAAAGTGCTGTACTCAATATTCCAGCAAATTTGGAAAATTCAGCAGTGGGCAGAGGACTGAAAAATGTCAGTTTTCATTCTAATCCCAAATAAAGGCAATGTCAAAGAATGCTTAAACTACTGCACAATTGCACTCATCTCACACACTAGTAAAGTAATGCTTCAAATTCTCCAAGTCAGGCTTCAAAGGTACATGCCCAGTGAATTTCAAGTTGTTCAAGATGGATTTAGAAAAGGCAGAGGGACCAGAGGTCAAATTACCAACATCCATTGGATTATCAAAAAAAGCAAGAGTTTCAGAAAAACATCTATTTCTGCTTTATTTGTCATGACAAAGCCTTTGACTGTGTGGATCACAATAAACTGTGGAAAATTCTGAAAGACATAGGAATACCAGACCACCTGACCACTTCTTGAGAAATCTGTTTGCAGGTCAGGAAGCAACAGCTAGAACTGTACATAGAACAATAGGAAAGGAGTACGTCAAAGCTATATATTGTCACCCTGCTTATTTAACTTATATGCAGAGTACCTCATGAGAAATGCTGGACTGGATGAAGCACAAGCTGGAATCAAGATTGCAGGGTGATATATCAATAATCTCAGATATGCAGATGACACCACCCTTATGGCAGAAAGTGAAGCAAAAGTAAATAACCTCTTGATGAAGTGAAAGAGGAGAGTGAAAAAGTTGGCTTAAAGCTCAACATTCAGAAAACTAAGATCATGGCATCTGGTCCAAATCACTTCATGGCAAATAGATGAGGAAACAGCGACTGACTTTATTGTGGGGGGCTCCAAAATCACTGCAGATGAAAATTACTTCAGTCAGGTTATTAAAAGACACTTACTCCTTGGAAGAAAAGTTATGAATAACCTAATCAGCACATTAAAAAGCAGAGACATTACTTTGCCAACAAAGGTCCGTCTGGTCAAGGCTATAGTTTTTCTAGTGGTCATGTATGGATGTGAGAGTTGGACTGTAAATAAAGGTGATTGCCAAAGAATCGATGCCTTTGAACGTATTGGAGAAGACTCTTGAGAGTCCCTTGGACTGCAAGGTGATCAAACTATTCCATCCTAAAGGAGATCAGTCGTGAATATTCAATGGAACAACTGATGTTGGAGCTGAAACTCCAATACTTTGGCCACCTGATGAGAAGAACTGACTCATTAGGATTCCTTGACTTTTAGAAAAGACCCTGATGCCAGAAAAGATTGAAGGCAGGAGGAGAAGGGGATGACAGAGGATGCGATGGTTGGATGGCATCACCGACTCAATGGACATGAGTTTGAGTAAACTCCGGGAGTTGGTGATGGACAGGAAGGCTTGACGTGCTTCAATCCATGGGGTCACAAAGAGTTGGTCATGACTGAGCAACTGAACTGAATAATTTTACCCATCACACAGAGGATAGAAGACACCTTTGTTTTAACCAGTTTCCCTCAGGCCAAGTCCCTTGGGCCCTGTCTCATAACTGCCACAGTATAGGCGACGGTCTCCAAGGCCTTTCGTAGTATTTGGATGTGCTCTGTTTGTATTTAGCCATAAAACTAGGACCTACGGTTGACAGTTACATGGAATCCCCTGATTAAATTATAAACATCTTCACAAACAAAGCTTTAAACTAATTACGTGGGTGTCTTACGAGAGTGGTGTCTAATGCCTCCCTCGCTGATTGGGAGGCATGGAAATGGAAGCAAGGCAGATAATCGCCTGTAGTATCTTCATGGCCACTGATGCACAATTCAGAATGGGCTGGATGGTCACCAAGGTCCTTTTCCAAACGAAGGGTTTCTGATTCTCTGATTGCAAAGTTTCAGCTTGTTTTAAGACATTTGGCGGTTTTAAGACTTCCCAGAGTGTGCAGTATTTCTCTAGACTATGACTGGCTGATCTCATACCCCTGCTTAACCATAAGAGAAACACAGTAAATTAAATAGATAAGTATAACAAAAATACATCATTTAATGATCCTGCACACAGTTCCAGATGCTAAGTGCTTTGCTTTCTTTAATCTTCACAACTCCTTGGGAAATCTATGTTGTAATCATTTTATAAAGGGAAAGGGGAACCTGAGATTTTGAGAGATTTGTATAGTTTCCTCAAGTTCACAAGGATAACTCGTGGCAGAAGAGGAATTGGAACCCAAGCCTGTCTACTGCTATAACTTTGTTCCTTATCATTCTATTAATTCTATCCAAATGGTAAAATTTTCCTAATAATGATACATCTGCTGTTTCTACTGCTCTGTGTCACATCAGTTGCATCTGACTTTTTGCAAATCTATTGACTGTAGCCTGCCAGGCTCTGTCCATGGAATTCTCCAGACAAGAATACTGGAGTGGGTTTCCATGTCCTCCTCCAAGGGATCTTCTCAATCCAGTGATTGAACCCAGGTCTCTGATATCTCTTGCATCAGCAGGATTGTTCTTTACCTTTAGTGCTGCCTGGGAAGCCCAATAAATCTGAGATTTAGATTAAAAGGAATCTCTCATGGGCTAATGGTTTCATTGGTGCCCTGTGCTCTTATTGAACCTAAAAAAATCATTTAAAATTCACAATGATCCTCCAATGTCATTATTATCTTCTGTTGTGTTTTTTGATTAATTTATTTATTTTATGTGGAGGCTAACTACATTACAGTATTGTGGTGGTTTATGCCATACATAGACATGAATCAGCCATGGGTACACATGTGCCCCCCATCCTGAACCCCCCTCCCATCTCCCTCTCCACCCTATCTATCCCTCTGGGTTGTCCCAGAATACCGGCTCTGAGTGCCCTTCTTGATGCGTTGAGCTTACACTGGTCATCTAGTTTACATTTGGTAATATACATGTTTCAGTGATGTTCTCTCAAATCATCCCACCCTCACCCTCTCCCACAGAGTCCAAAAATGTGTTCTTTTCATCTGTGTCTCTTGCTATCTTGCATATAGGGTCATCGTTGCCATCTTTCTAAACTCCATATATATGCATTAATATACTGTATTGGTGTTTTACTTTCTGACTTACTTCACTCTGTATAATAGGCTCCATTTTCATCCACCTCATGAGAAGCGACTCAAATGTGTTCCTTTTTATTGCTGGGTAATATTCCATTGTGTATATGTACCACAGCTTCCTTATCCATGCATCTGCTGATGGACATCTAGGTTGCTTCCATGTCCTGGCTATTGTAAACTGTACGGAAATAAACATTCGGGTACACGTGTCTCTTTCAGTTCTGGTTTCCTCGGTGTGTATGCCCAGCAGTGGGATTGATGGGTCTTATGGAAGTTCTATTTCCAGTTTTTTAAGGAATCTCCACACTTTTCTCCATAGTGGTTGTACTAGTTTGCATTCCCACCAACAGTGTAAGAAGGTTCCCTTTCATCCACACCCTCTCCAGCATCTATTGTTTGTAGTAAAGTCATTATTATTTTATAAATATAAAACTGAGAAACAGTGAGAATGAAGATGTATCACCCATGTGAGAACTGGCAGAATCAGATACCTTAATGAATCTGTGTGTTTTTCCAGCGAACCACTCTGACTCAACACACGGGACTGGGAAAGTCCACAGTTACAAGACAAAGTTACTTGCTTGAACCCTCAGGACTTGGCAAATGTGAACCTAAAATGTATTTTTTTTTCAAGTGTTAGTTAATTTTCTCTTTTTCCCCCACACCAGCAGTGTTAATCATAAAAAGTCAATAAGCCTGTATGGCTCTGTTTATTATAACTAGCACTTCGACTCTCATTGTCTCATTTATTCATACTGTCTATACAAAATTAATAAGTGTTTGCTGTGTGTGTTATACAAGTTGCTAACATTAAGCAGGTTTGGGTAAATCTGTCTAAGAGCAAAAGAGAACCTATGCCTGGGCTCTGATATAAGAATCAAGTCCAGCGTAGGTCCCGTACCACCCACAGAGACATTGATAGCAAAAGATGACTTTTTCCCTCTGAGTTCAGACTCAGCTCTTAGACTCAGCAAAAGAGAAAAGGGAATGAAATGATTCTGCAGCACCTTTTGAAAGGGGAACAGTATTTCTCTCTTTGGATTTTCTGAAGCCTCGAAAGTATTCTTAGACATAAAGGGGTGACAGGGTCAGTCTGCAGAACTCCCTCGATTGCTTCAGTCTCCTGCACATCTCATAAGTAGAGTTTCTCTCAGACACTAAGTAGAATGCAAAACAAGCTCAGCAGTCCAGTAAGCTGTCACCAGAGGTGAGTTGGCTTCACCCTCATGGACCAGAGCCTGGGGAGGCTACTGGCTGAGCCAGTAAAGCATCTGCCTGCAGAGCAGGAGATGGAAGAGACCTGGTCCGATCCCTGGGTCGGGAAGGTCCCCTTGAGAAGGAGGTGGCAACCCACTCCAGTACTCTTGCCTGGAGAATCCCATGGACAGAGGAGCCTGGCGGGCTGCAGTGCATGGGGTCACAGAAGTCGGCCAGGACTGAGCGACTAAGCACACACACACAGACGGTGAGGAAAGCTGAGGGTCAGGACATCTGGCTGGTTCCGTAGCCTAACAAGGTGGCTTGTACCTTGGATGTCTCGTAATTCACATTTCTGCATCCACTTCCGCACTAAGACTTATTTGCAACCCCACATCCAGACTTGCAGCGTTTTTGCAGTCCTTTGTGGACACGTGCAGAATGGTGTGAAAAAACTGAGTCACCGACATGGGTGGCCCCAGCTGAGCTTGGACAAGATGCCACTCTGCCTTCCTGCCTCAGATCTCATACTGAAAGCACAGGTACTTTATCATGGTCAATTTAGTGACACACTTTTCTCATTATTATGGTGTGTGAGGAGGTTTGGTTAGTGATTTTTGTGTTTAAAATGACCCCTAATCGTGGTGCTGAAACGCTATCTAGTATTTTTAAGGCATAAGAATGTGTGTGTTAGATAAGCTTCATTCAGCATGAGTTAAAGGGATATTATATCTATGAATTCAGCAGTAATGAACCAATAATACATGTTAAATCAAATACACATCAACTAAGGTGTCTTTAAATAGAAACACACATACACAAAGGTTATGCGTTGATTGCTTGATGAAGATGTGTGACCAGGGCTCTCAGGAACCTAACCCTGTATTTCCCTTAGGTGCAATGGTTCATTATTCGCTAGTCTGTGTTTGTGGAGACTATAGAACATTACTTCCATGGATAATGAGAACCGTTATACTACTTCTATTTTAGGCAAGGGATTTGAACCTTCCTTCAATGATGGTGCTATTTAAAGAATCCTTTAAAATAAATTTAAGTTAAAAAGCATCCTGTTAAAAATAAATAGTACAGATTGTTTGCTGTTATTACCAAACTTGAACTCACTGAAGGAAAATCTGAAGTTTTTGCGTCACCATTCTGCTTTTTCGGGTAACTTGCCCACGTATTGAATTAATCGTGGGGTCTCAGCATCCTTGTCTCTAAAGTGACAATACCTACTCACATAGTGAGGCATTTCTGAGGAAACAAATAGAGGAGCACTTTGAGCCCTCTGAGGGCTTCCCTGGTGGCTCAGATGGTAAAGAATCCACTGCAATGTGGGATACCTTCGTTTGATCCCTGGGTTGGGACAGTTCCCTAGAAAAGGGCATGGCAACCTGCTCAAGTATTTGCCTGGAGAATCCCATGGACAGCTGTGCCTGGCAGCCTACTGTCCGTGGGGTTGCAAAGAGTCGGACACAATTGAGCAGCTTTCATGTTGAAGCCTGTAAACAACCTTCCCAATATGAATGAGGCATCCTCACAATCATTACTACTGCCTGTTGCTGACAAATTGTGAGGGTTACCTCTGCTACTGCAGTTGCATCTGTCAGAAGAGACACACAGAGAGAAAAATGTATTTGATGTGCCCCCCACCTTCATTACCCACTAATAATGAAAAAATAATGACCTCTTTCCCCGCATTGGTGAATATTTTTCCTGTCAACTCTGATATGCTCATAATGTGGGCAGACAGATTATTTATGACCAGGGAAATTAAATATTATTTCATTTCTCCTAATACAATCTGCGGCGTCTCCCAGCTCCCAATTCCTTCCCATTAAGGTTATTGTCTTTTCTGCTCCAATTGGCCGCGTGCTGTTGGATTGTAACAGCACTGGCAGGATGCTCAGAGCATAATGGAGGTGGAAGAAATGGTGTAATTTGCAAGACAGCCTTTCCCGTCTCTCCTAAATGAAGACATTTGGTCCCTGTGAGTCAAAACCCATTTTGATGAGTCTAGATGCATTTGGACTAATGGGGAAGGACAGTGACGGCTGTGATGGGTTTCCTGAACTGGGTTTTCTTACTCAGAGTCACAGCATTTCAGAATCGGGAGGGTCATTTAAGGCCATCTGTTTCAAGTCTCTAATTTTGCATATGAGGAAGCTGAGAGCTGAGGACTTTCATAATGAAGTCTCTGGTGAGAGAGCACAGTTTTCATTGCCAAACCCCGTTCCAGTAATTATTCTGGATTTTGATGCATATGTGTTTCAGGGGCCCATGCTTTTTCTAAGCCCTGGGAGAAGTGATCACCGTGTGTAAGGCCCAGAGACAGGAATGTTTTCTCCGTGACTCTGTGCCTGTGCTCTTCCATTCCTTCAGGCAGTTCACAGATGGACTGGGGTTTGGGTGGGTTTGCACGACAGCTCAACTTTTCCCTCTGCTCCATCTAGCTTCCCTCCCCCGACTTTCAAAAGTGTTGACCACACTCGGTGCCTGCTCAGACCCTATTTCAGTGCCTGCTCCAGGAGAATTTAACTTGTGGCCCAGATAAGGTGAAATGTAAGGTCCTCCCTTCCCTATTCTTATATTTATTTCATACCTCAATGTTCCAAAGTAGATGAAGGCCTAGTATGTAAGAGTCAGCCCCTGCCGGCCTAGAGACCACGGCTTGGTAATAGAGATGGACAAGTGGGAGCCATGTTGCTAAGCCATTTAATCCTGACCACTCTCACCTTCTGACTGGACTATGGAAGCATGGCCTTGGCTTGAGTCCATGCCACATCTTGCTCCCATTTGCTCACCCAAGTCAGAACCCAAATCTGATTATGTCACTCTCTGGCTTAAGGTCTCCCAGTCCAGCACCACTGCAGTCCAGTGAAGCTCTGGTTTCTCATTTAGCCCTGCCTATTTCCCCAATATGGTTTCTTTCTAATTTATTACTCCTTAGTAACACTGACCTGTTTTCATTTTCTCAAAACCATAAATTATTCCCCATCTCAAAGTCTCCATTCCTGCTTTTTCTTCCATCCAGGACATTCTCCTCTGCCTTCTCTGAGTGGCTGACACACTCTCATCCTTGATGCCTTTACTTATTTGCCATCTCCTTGAGGTCTCCACACTGAGTTTTTTAGGTTCTCTACTACAAACCCTGGGCTTCTCTGGTGGTTTAGAGGTAAAGAATCCACTTGTCACTGCAGGAGATGTTGAGCTGATCCCTGGATCCTAAAGATCCCCTGGAAAAGGAAATGGCAACCAACTCTAGTATTCTTGTCTGGGAAACCCCATGGACAGAGGAGTCTGGCAGGCTACAGCCCATGGGGTCACAAAGAGTCGGACACGACTAAGCAACTAAACAACAACAAAAACGTACTACAAACCCTAGGTGATGCTGATCACATTGCTAGTCATTACTGATTTGTATATTTATTATAATTATCAAATGGGATTTACCAATGAAGAACTTGAGCAAGGAATGACTTTTTCTAATTTACACAGAGGTCCCAGATAGTCTTTGGGAATGCAGAGGGAGTTGCCCTCCTCAACCACCTTATTTGACTGCTGGCTATAACTCAATCCCTTCTAGTACATATTGTCATTTTAGTTGTTTATTCACTTGTTTGTTTACTTTATTATTTGTCTACTGTATTACATTATAAGCACTTCATGCTTAGAAAAATAATTTTTTCATCCACAAGTCTATTGTCTGCCTTGGAGAGTGCCTGCCATATAAAAGTCCTCAACAAATGTATGCTGAAAAAAATTATTATTGAGCATGTTAAGGAAAATGAATGGGAGTTGGCATTTGAGCTGAAGTGTGAAGTAATCTTAGGATTTAAATATTGTTCCAAGGAGGAGCAATTTTGGTGGTGACGGAGAAAAGGCCCCTGTCTGTGGAATGGGACAAAAACTCCTACGTTGAAGGAATATGCTCACAAACGAAAAGTGGTAGCAAAATATTTGACATGGCAACACTTAAAAGGCATTTCTGTTTGCATTGTTCTCTACTATGGTTAATGTATTAGAAAAGATCCTGATGCTGGGACAGATTGAAGACAAGAGGAGAGGGGGATGACAGAGGATGAGATGGTTGGATGGCATCACCAACTTGATGGACATGAGTTTGAGTAAACTCTGGGAGTTGGTGATGGACAGGGGGCCTGGCGTGCTGCAGTCCATGGGGTCGCAAAGAGACACGACTGAGCAACTGAACTGACTGATGGTTAATGTATAATGGAGGTACTGCTTTCATTAATTGCTTTAAAAGTACACAAAAAATACAGAAATCAGAAGTCTATAAATTAGCTTATCTGATTTGGGGACTTCTCTGGAAGAATTTAGATTTTACAACTTTATTAAAGTAGTGAAAAAATAGACTTTACAGAAAACTGTACATATTACAAAGCCCAGGAGTCTGGGAAGGTGACTGAAAATAGTAGCAGTGTTTTTCTTTCTTGTGGAATTTTTCTCTCCACACCACTGCCATGATCTGCTGAACAAATGCCCCTGGGAGGCCAAAGGAAGTCGGACAAATTCTGCATCACCAACATCAGTGCTCTCTTTAAACTGCACAACCAAAGGCAGAATGTTCAATGGCAAGTTTTCAGCAATTCCCCTTTACATCTCCAGCCCTAGGAAGGCACTGGTACCTCAAAAACACTTTTGAAACATCCTCTGTGTTAAGAAGAAAAACATATCCGACTTTAAAATTCTCAAGTTCCTGGTGAGGACTAAGTTGAGGTCATTTGTTATTTTCTTCCAAATAACTGATTACCCTTCTATTTCTCACTCTTTTTTTTAGGTCAGTGGTTTTGTTTTCATATTAAATATGTTCTCTTAAGAGAGTGTCACTTCCAAAGAACAAAACACACACACACACACACACACACAGGAAATTGAGGTAGAGGGTACTAAGGCACTTGCTCAAATTTGCACACCAGTCACACGATGGAGTTGAAGTATGAAGGCAGATCGTCTGGCTCCAAAGCCTGTGTTCCCAACCTCCTTCGGATCCCTCTTGCCCGAGATGGGAGGGCAAATAAGAACAGAGACCGTTTAAAACAACCCAATGCCTAGTTTTCACATAAGAGAACAGTAAAGATGTTAATTCTCATGTTGTAATTTAACATCACATCGCACTGGGTACTTGGTTTGTCACTGACTTCAGTTTTACAGCTACAGACGAGAAAAGGCTTCTTTGTTTTGCTTTTGCTTTTTGTTTCTACTCGTGAAAAGCCTTAGGTTTCAGTCCATGTTTTGAACTAAGAACTTGGGGATTTGTGCCCTCTGTTATGTTTCTTTGTGGTTTAAAAGTACAGTTAGGTGTGGACCCCTCACCCTGCTAGTCCAGTGCTTCATATTCTTTTGCCCATTACAATGCAGTTCCCAAAACTTTGGCTTTTTTTTTTTTTTTTTTGATTGAGTACTTCATTCTAAAAATGCATAGATGATGCTTTAGTTAGCCGTTCCAGTGCTTCCTGACATGGGCCTCCATGCTCCGTTTCCTGAATTCTAACAGAACCACATCTGCCTTCAGCTCAAACTAGGTAAAGTAATCTATCATAAATTTCTCCTTTCTTCTTGGAGACCTTTGCCCATAATCTGGCACTAATCTCTGTATCAGCCATGGTTTTCTTTGTTGCTTATAGCAGAAAGAGAATGGATGCTTTGGGGATAAAAACAATTTATTGGAAAGATATTGGGTAGCTAATGAAGTTAACAATACACTAATCGATCAGTCTTCTAAAATAGGCAGAAACCAAGAGAAAGTAGGCAGCAAGAAATGCAACTGTGGGCTGCACACACTAGAAATTCTGTGCTGCAGCCATTGGAGGGACAGGGATGTTGCCATTTGCCACTGGATCCTCAGCCCACTACTGTCACAAGATCCTTGGTACTGCTGCCAACACGAATAATCCCTTTGCCATCCCTGCATCTCTGTATCAGTCCCCGAAGAGTCAAAGTCGTGGGAGGGACCATCTGATTTACTCACCCTAGGGGCCTATTCCAGCAGGGACAGGGGACCTCGCCCCTTTATTTTTCCAAAAATGAGCAATAGACTTGAATATGGGAGAGTTAAATAAATGGAAAAATTTAGTGGTAAAAAGTAAGTAATAAATTTCAAAATTTGTCCACATCAAGAGAAAAATTAGAGTTAAGTAAAAGAAGTTCTTTTAAGAGACGAAGTTAATAAAGATATTAAGGCAACCATCCCACAAAACTCTGCACAATAATTTCTCACAATCCATCATAAACCACAGTCATATCCAAGATGGGACTTTCATTCATTCGTTGCAAAAGTACTTACTAAGGTCCTTTTTCTAAGCAGTACCATGTTGGAAACTCGCAGACCCTAACCTCAAAAAACGGACCACATGGTTCATTGGCTTTTGGTGACAGGACAGAATGAAGTCACTGACTACCTTCAGTTTTATATACATGAAATTGAAACTCAGCATATCTTTTTCTGCTTATAATGCTGGAAAGGGAAATTTATTCACTCTGTACACTTAAATACCAATAGGAAAGACTTTGAGCAAGAAACGCAAGCCCCAAAAGTTGAAGACCGATATTGGGTGGGGAGTTAGAGATTTGGGTGTTAGGTCTCTCTTAGAGGGCTTCCCTTGTGGCTCAGCCGGTAAAGACTCTGCCTGCAATGCAGGAGACTTGGGTTTGATCCCTGGGCTGGGAAGATCCCCTGGAGAAGGGAAAGGCTACCCATTCCAGTGTTCTGGCCTGGAGAATTCAATGTACTGTATAGTCCATGGGGTCGCAAAGAGTCAGACATGACTTTCACTTTTTATTTTTTCTGCTCTTAGACCATGGAAAGTCCTTCAGTAAGTTTGTGAAGCTCAGCTTCACCCTCTTGATATATTAAATGGGAAAACACTTGAGCCTACTTGCCTGTTTGACAAAATAAGGTTGAATTCTGCCTCAGTTCAGTTCAGTTGCTCAGTTGTGCCCAACGTGTTGCAAAGAGTTGGATTCTGCCTGGTCTGGCCTTAATTTTGGCCCTTCGTAATAAACAGACATGGTTTTAAGAGCAGCAGGTGACAGATATGGCAAAATATTTCACAATCAAACTTCTGTCTCTACCCCGAGCTATCCAAAAATATCTAGATATCACTTCACTTGTTCAAGTGATTTCACCTTCTAAAATAAAAATCCAAGTCACTCATACTGTCTACACACACATTTTTTAAAGTGTTAAGTGGGCAGTCATAAAGATTCTATTGTAATTGGATACTTGAATAGTTGAAAGTTGAGTTTTCCCTCCTATTATCTCTTTTGTAGATAATGAGCAGTGAGTTCTGATAAGACCCAACTTTATTGTAATTTTCGTTGCTAAGGAAGGATACAAATCCCCTATTCCTCTTTTCCCAGGAAGCAAAATTTGGAAATGTTTCTGATGTCTCTGGACCCTTCCTCTCTCATTATCAAGAGAAGTAAATTTCCTAACTGACAGAATTGAGAGAAGAAATTCAGTGTGATCAGTTCAGAACTTTTGTGAATATCCCTGTTCAGAGTGTCAAGACAAAGGCTTTCCTCACTTGAGTCCTAAACTTATAGGAGACTAGGTGATCCTGAACTTCTAAGGGGCTGATATACATTTTATTTTTTTAATTTAATTTGTTTTTTAAATTTTTCTTTACATTATCGTGTTGGTTTTGCCATACATTGACATGAATCTGCCATGGGTATACATGTGTTCCCCTTCCAGAAACCCCCTCCCACCTCCCTCCTGACACATTTTAGAGACTAAATAATCAGAAACTTAACTGTGGTCACAGATGAGGTTACCAATTCTAATACAACTTTATCTCTAATATTATTAACATTTTGCTGTCCATTTGATTCCTTTGTCTATTTCTTAATGTGGCCACACTCAGGAAATAATAGGATGTTACTTATGGGACCTCTGAAAACTCTTAATGTATTCCTTCTGTGGGAGCAGTTTCATTGAGCAGGTCCTACTCCAATAGCTTTATTATCAGCACATGCTAAGCATAATTTCTAGAGAGGCAGAGTTCTCACAGGATCACAGAGACTTGTGTATAAGCATTTACTTGTAATGAAAACATTACAGGGTATTTGTTTTTAAAAATATGCAATTCATTATTTTAGTACACACAAATCATTCTGACATCCTGATAAATATGTTTTGCTCTTCTTTTTTTCCTCTAAGGAGAGAAAACCAGCTTTAGTTGTATGACAAATATTAGTGAGTTCTTTTAGGGGAGACATGTAGAAGATTTAACTAAAATTCCCCCAGAATCCAATATTTGGGGTTGTTTGAAGAGTAAATTAGACATACTGAAATACCAGATTATGCTGAAGCAGTCCCCAGGATAGTCTATGTTCTGTGGTCTATCCAATCAAACGATACCTTGAAAGGAAGCTTTTTCCCCTAGGGCGGTTAGATGATTCCCTAACATATATTCAACCTGTAGATGCAAGATTATACACAATATGATGTGATTTTGCCATCGTACTATAGTTTAGATTTCACTGAGTATGCTGTGCCTAAATAATAAGAGGGAAATTGGGTTTTAATGATGTTACTTAAGAAGATTGATAGATTATTTGTACATGGGCAGACTAGTCCTTTAATCCTAGGTCATTCTTGGTAAGAGCCCAAACATATCAAATTAACCTCATCCTTTCATTCATTTCTTTATTATCCATCCATCCACTTATTTATTTAAAAGCAATACTGTCAGCTAACTGATTTCAGGCATTTTTTTTTTCTAGGTATTAGAAATACACAGGTCAACAAAACTGACAGGAATGTTCAATACTAGTAGGAAAGACTAGAAGTAAACAAAATGCCTAAGTAAATTTCAGAGAGAAAAAAACAAAACATAACAAGAGATGTATCTGATGATCAAGGGCAGAAAAGTGGTTTGCATCAAATAGAGTAGTCAGGCAGGGCCATACTGAGAACAAAGCATCTGAACAAAGCCTGGAAAAAAAGGAGGGAGGGCATGCATATGTGCAGGAAAGGCATTCCAGAGAAGCAACACAGACTCTAAGGCTCTAAGGCTCAGCCTGGAGCTCTTCTGCAGAGTCAAAGAAACAGTCAGAGGCTGACTTGGTTGGAGTCAAATGAGAGAGAAGGAAGAAGCAAAGTCAGAGAGAGAATGAGAGGCCAAGCTACTTGGGACTGTAGGGCCGTTATCTTTGAAATTACACAGCTGACATGGGAAGGCACCATAGATTTGAGGCTTTACCTCTGCTTGACGTGACAGAGCAGACTGAGAGGCCTGGGTTCAGTCAAGGACAGAAATAGGGAGACCCCTTAGGAGGCTAACCCAATAGTGCAAATATGCTGGCTTGAACCGGCTTGGTACCAGTGGATCAGAACCAGACATGGTAAAATGGAGGCAGGTTTGGACTGGGAAATTTGGTCTAAGCATGATAAATTAGAGATAGCAAGTATACAGTTGACTATAGAATGTTTGATTTCAGGAAAAAATGTAAAGGCTGTGGAAACACGCTTGGGTGTATCCAGCCTATAGGTGGGATTAGAACCAAGATACTGGATGTGATCACCCAGTGAGTGAGTTTAGATAGAAGAAGGCCAAGGATATTGTCTGGGGGTACTGGAAGATTAAGAGGTCACAGAGATAAGGAAATGAAACTGAGAAGAAAAAGCCCGTAGTATAAGAGAAAAGAAACCTAGAGAGCGTGCTTGCTTAGAGTTGAAGTAGGTAAGGACATTGGGAGAAAATAGAGCATGTCGCACAGTACTTAGGGATCAGCTGAGATGGTTTCCAATGGGCATTGGATTTAGAGACATGGGAGTTGCTGGGAACTTGACAGGAGCAGTTTTGCTGGAGTTGTCTGCAAAAGGCTTATCAGACTGGGCACAGCAGAGAACAGAGGGGGATAAATTGGAGACCATGACTGTACAGCTCCCTCAGGCCCCCTTTCCTTGAAAGTTTGATGTTTCAGGAGTAGGCATCAGTTGCTACTCACCAATAAACTTGACAACATCCCCCTTCAAGCACCCAAGAGAATCACCTCTCCTCCTTGTCCCGAAAATAGGTATGACTGTTCGTTTTACTCTGGCAAATGAATTGTCAGCAGAAGTGACATGTATCCATTCTGAGCAGAGGCATTAAGATCCAGTGTGTGATTATCCGTCTCTTTCTCTCTGCTGCTGCTGCCAGTGATGTTCAGTAAAATAGAGACTTCATCAGCGTTAGTCAAATATGCACAAAAAACCCTTCCCTTCACAAGAGTGTGATGTTCATATGTGGCAACTGGAAACTACACTGCATGCGCTGTTTCAAACCACTCGACTTGGGGGGCCCCTGGTTACTGCAGCCTGATCTGGCCCAGTGTGGCTAAGGAGGCAGTGTGTGCCCTGGCTCTGTCTCTGCTGGGCCTGGTGAAGTTGTCCCTATGCTGACCTGCACACAGCCTGCTCAACACTTACTGGGAACTCACAAGCTCTCCAAAAGATGAGGAGTAGCTGCTTTCCCAATCAGATTGGCAAACTCGGAATAGTATGAATTAGTCCTTACCCTACCCTAGACATAGGAGTCTCCTCTTCTTTACAGTGGATGGTGGGAGATGGGGCCAAAGTATGCTTTACTTCAGTGTAGCTCCAGGAATAATAAGAGGGCCTGCACACTCAGTAGAAGAGGCCCCCGAACCTGCTTTCATTTCACATTGAAATTGGGAAATTAGTTTTATGCAGGAAAAGAGCAGTCATAAATAATATTTGATAATTATTAGCTATTACTTTAGTTGCAACTATTATTCTAATGTTGCTGTTATTGTTGCTTTTATTGTTGTCTATCTAGATGGGCATGATGACACTGAATGTCAAAGTAAATTTTATTTAGCACAAGACTTTACATTCTGCCATTTCGTATATACCAGGGTACACGTGAAAAAGCAAACCTGAATTTATTGAATATTTGTTAGCTATCTGCTGCATACTGGGCTTATGCTCAGAAGACTGACGTTGGCCAAGCCATACTGAGGGTCGTCCTCCCACTTCGGCTCCTTGAGACACGGAGTCATTCACACAAGGAAAGGAAAGCTCTCCACTAACCCCATTTATCTTCAGAGAGGAAACCAATAGAAGGCCATATCTCCCCATTGCAACACTGACGGTGCTTTTCCTGTAAGATTATGGCTCCCTGACCACAAACCTACAAGTTGGAAAATTGGACTCAACTGGACTAGGTGATTTGTAAAGGCTGAAACATTGAGAAACAGAGAGAGAGAGAGAGAGATGGAGTGAGTAGAGGAGAAAAGAAGAAAATAAATACCCATCTTTAAAAGAATAAGCTTGTTCCTCTGAAGTGTTTTTTCACGGTCCAAGAGAATGTATGTTGCTTATGATGCATTGAATTTAAACAATGGCAATAATACAAGGAAACTGTGACTGGTGGGAGCCCTGAACAGTATGCCAAATGACTCTGCATGCATTCTTGTCCACTTTTCTTCCATAAAGTGAACCCAGACAGACCATTCAATTCTAAAAACCATTGAGGACTGTGAGATATGACATCATTATACTGCTGTATATATAATTCATCCACCATGCCGGTGAAATGATGATAAATGCTGGACTCACTCACAAGGATCATATTGCATATTACATTTCAAGCCTTTTTAAATAATTTTTATTTTTCAAATTTCCATTATAGCTTCCATCAGCTGGTCAGACTCATAATCATCAAAAATTACTCAGCTCCCCAAATTAAAGTGACATAGTAAAATCTGGTTGAGATTGGTACCCAGACTTGGGCTTGTCAGGTCTGTTAATGTACTAATAGCGAAAGGGTTAGTGGAACCAGCCTTTCTGGAGCCTTAGATTCTTCATCTACAGATTAAGAATGGCAAACCTCCCATACAAGGTGTTTAAAGGATGAGTTCTTTAAAAAATAAATAAATAAATAAATGAAATATATTTTTTTTAATCAACAAGCATACACTGAAGAACTGTATGCCGTAATCTGACCTCTAACAGTTTTCAGTCCAATGCAAGAGACAACCAAGAAAATCACAACTAAACATTTCAGTGGGAGTTCTGTAACTGAGATCAGAAAACTTACTCTGAGAATATCAGGAAAAGAGAGCAAACCTGGTCTGAGTCTCTCCTAGAAGGTTTCTCTGAAGGTATGGTTTACCTACTGGCTCCTGAAATATTGTTTAGAAGATTTCAGTGTCTTCACAAAGGGAGCGGCTCATTCAAAGTCATGGACCTTTGAAAGGGACAGCATTAATTTCCTAGGGTGGCTGTAAAACAACAAAAACCATGGTGTCATAGTTCAGGAGGCTAGAAATCCAAAATTAAAGTTTTGTCAAAGCTGTATTCTTTCCAAACACTTGAGAGAGCTTCTTGGTTCGCCCCTTGCAGCTTCTGAAATTCCCAGGTGCTCCTTGGCTTGTGGCAGTATCACTCTAATCTTCGCCCCTGTTTTCACACCACTCTCTTCCCCTGGTGTGCCTCTGCCTTCACATGGCATTCTCTTCTGTCTGTCTGGCTGTGTCCAAGTTTTCCTCACCGTACAAGGACACCAGTCCTATTAAATTAAGGTCCATGGTCATGACCTCATCTTGACTTGATTACATCAACAAAGACCCTAATTACTGATCACATTTACAGGCACTGAGGGTTAGGACTTCCGTTTCTTCTTTTGGACAGGGACACAAATCAACACATTGTGGTCATGGCAAGTTGAGGGTGGGATATAGGGGAACATGTTGGGAAAGGAGTGGGAAAGGCGGAAGCCAGGTGGTGAGGAGCACAAAATGCCTCGTGGAGGAGCCCTTAGCGTTTCAGCGGGAGAGTGAATAAAGCAGCTTTCTCTTTGTACAGATAACTCTTAGGGCATGGAAAAAGTGGAGCAGGTGGGGAGTGACCGCCATGCATAAAGGCCATTGAGGTTGTCCAGGTGAATAGGAGGGAAGCACAGGGGAGGCCACAGCTGAGAGGAGTTTCTGGATGAGGTGACAATGGATCCAAGGTGGGAGAATCAAGAGAGGAAGAAATAAAGAATGACTCTGAGGTTGCCAGCTTTGGGCACTGGGTTGTTGGAGAAGCTATGTTAACCAAGAGATGAACTCTATGTAGTAAACCTGATTGAGAATCAGAATGAGGAGGCAGCTGAAAGTTTAAGTTAGTACATGTTGAGTTGACCTGGAAAAAAATAAGCAAAATTTTGAGGAATACAAATGATGAGCTAATTTTGCATTGGGCTAATTCTTCTATATTTCAAAACTTTGAAGAAATTGTATTCTTATTTATTTAAATTGAAATACAGTTCATTTATAATATTATATTAGTTATGGATGTACAACATAGTGATTCAAAATTCAAAATTCTTATAGATTATAGTTCATTCTATGCCCTTATAGAATACTGACCACACTTTTCTGTTCTATATAGTATATTCTTGCTGCTTGTGTATTTTTTTGGCTCTTCTAATAGTGAGGCCACAGGGTGACAAATTGTCCAAAGTATATGAGTTTTCTATTGCTGCATACTGAATTACCACAAAAACAATATAACTTAGAACACATTTAACATCTCACAGCTTATGTGATTCATAAGTCTGGGCATGAATTAGCTAGCCTGGTGGCTCAGAGGGTAAAGCATCTGCCTACAATGCGGGAGACTCCGGTTCAATCACTGGGTCAGGAAGGTCCCCTGGAGAAGGAAATGGCAACCCACTCCTTGCCTGGAGAATCCCATGGACAGAGAAGCCTGGTAGGCTACAGTCCATGGGGTCGCAAAGAGATGGAGATGACTGAGGGACTTGACTTTCACTTTCTGTTCAGGATCTACCAGGCTAAAATCAAGTTGGGACTGTTATCTCATCCTAGTCTCAGGATCCTCTTCTATGTTTACTAATTATTGGCAGAATTCAGTTGCTTATGGTTGTAGGACTGAAGCCCTCAGTTCCTGAGGCTATTCACAACTACATGGCTTATGGCCTGCTTTATTACAGGGCATTTTGCTACTCTGAATCCAGTTGGAGAACACCTATGCTGCGTTGAATCTCTCTAACGTCTTGATCGTCTTTTAAAGTACTCAACTGGTTAGACTGGGTTCACCAAGAATAATCTCCCGTTGATTAATTTGGCTGCTTAGAGGTGCTGACTGCATCTGAAACTTCCCTTCACCTTTGAATATAATGCAATCTGATCATGGGAATGATATGTCATCATCACAGTTCAGTCAGTTCAGTCACTCAGTTGGGCTGCACACCAGGCCTCCATGTCCATCACCAACTCCCGGAGTTTACTCAAACTCGTGTCTATTGAGTTGGTGATGACATCCAACCATCTCATCCTCTGTCGTCCCCTTCTCCTTCTGCCTTCAATCTTTCCCAGCATCAGGGTCTTTTCAAATGAGTCAGCTCTTCACATCACGTGGCCAAAGTATTGGAGCTTTAGCTTCAACATCAGTCCTTCCAATGAACACCCAGGACTGCTCTCCTTTAGGATGGACTGGTTGGATCTCCTTGCAGTCCAAGGGACTCTCAAGAGTCTTCTCCAACACCCTAGTTCAAAAGCATCAATTTTTTGGCATTCATCATCACAAATCCCTCCTAATCATAGGGAAGGAAGGAATTACACAGAACGTGTATACTTCCTGGTGGAAATCTTGAGAGCCATCTTAGAGTTTTACATGTAACACAAGGTGATGCAGTGAGAGTTTGTAGAGCAAAGACTATAATTTCTATCTTCTGGCTTCAACTTTAATATTATTTTCTAATTTGCTGTTTTGCCCCTAGTGATGGCAAACATCTGATTCTCCTTGAGTAAAGAAATGTTTATGTAGGGCGATGGTTCTGGACTCACCAACTAGTCTATATTATTATACAAAATTTATGAACATGCTTAACCATGACCATGAGTTTTGTCACATGTTTATGACCAGAAATAAAGAATCATTTTGTACCACCAAGAATAACCTAACAAAACAAGAAAGTTGACAAATATTTTAGAAATATTTAATGAATTTAAATTGTCTAGGTATCCTTGATAGCTCTCAGTCAATCCCACAACTATATTTATTAATAATGATGATGATGATGATGATAATGATTGCTCATAATTTATATTAATCCATTTTCTTGTCAGCCTCATTAACAACCCTGTGGCTTCTATTTCATAATCACTAAATCATTCTCAACTGTGTGTAGGCTCTATGTGTGTAAAAATCAGTTAATTACAGTGTTTAGCCTGATCCAGCTCATAGTCTCCTGGATAGGGATAGGCTGCCTATTCCAATATTCTTGGACTTCCCTGGGGGCTCAGCAGGTGAAGAATCTGCCTGAAATCCGGGAGACCTGGATTTGATCCTTGGGTTGAGAAGATCCCCTGGAGGAGGGCATGCAAACCCACTCCAGTGTAATTGCCTGGAGAATCCCCAAGGACAGAAGAGCCTGGTGGACTATAGACATTGGGGTCACAAAGAGTTGACCACAACTGGGTGACTAAGCACCACACAGTACAGCACAAAGTCTAATTGGTTGAAATATATCAGTTGTGCTATTTCCTTTAAGCAAAGAAACAAGGCTTATAAAGGGAAAGTACTGAGTAGAAGCCATACAGGTTATTAAGAAGAGATCACTTATTCTAACTTATAGCCAGCATTCTTCCTCCTGCCTTTTATCATTGTTGTCATGATATAATATTCAAATACATCTATTTGTCCTTTAGAATGCCACTTTTAGGTAGATATATGCAGAGGAAAGAGAGATAACACTGAATAGGCACTTGATCTCTTCATGGACACTGTGCCTGAAACTCAACACACCTGAGCCAGGAAATGACTGACTTTGTCCAAGATGTTGTGTGGCTGTCTTAGCTAGCTCAGTCTGCTGCAGCGGTCTCTGACCCTGAAACAAGAGCGACCTTCTCTTTATCTCCATGGACCGGATTGTTCCTGAAGCTCAGAAGAGGTTTCCCAGGGAGTCACAGCTGGAAAGAGGACATGGTTACCCAACTGCTTTGCAGAAGGAAAAGAAAGAAACACATTCTGGAATCCGTGAAAGAGAAGTGCTTTTGAGGCCAGGGCAATCAGAGTAGAAATCCAGAAGCTTCAGGGAAGTCTCCTGAAGAATGACAGTGCTACCTAAACAGATGCTGCAGAAAGAGCTAAATTGTTTTCAAAATTACTTACCTCATATTCAGAGGAGAAAACAATACTCAGAAGTGAGTAGAATAGCTTTTTGCCAAAAACAACTGCATTGTTCTAGATAAGCTCCTTGGTATTCCTTATTTAGAACAACTTAAAAAATTCCCCTGCATCCCATTGTAATTTTATGTCTGACTTCTGATTCGCTTGGGCTTCTGTCATCTGGGTCCCCCATCACAGTAAGCTGGGAAGGTTAAAAGAAAACAAGGCTGAAGTTTACTATTCTGTACACAGCATTTGAGAAAGTTTCTTTTTTCTTTTCATCAAGTTATTCAACTTTGCTAATGATTAGTCACAGGGAGTAAATTGTTGGCTAATTAAATTTGCAGATGGTATTCAACAGTGAACCTATAAGAGGATAAAGGAATAATGTAAGAGGCCTCAAAAGCTTTGCATTCTACACGTGAGAGAATGAAAGGGCCTGAGTCAGTGTGTGCTATTACAGCAGTCAGGTTGAAAAAAGAACAAGCAGAGGGGAGGCGACAAAGGAGAAGCGCTCTTCTACAGCAGGGAGAAGACTCAGTAGGAGGAGCAAGCGGTGGACTCTCGGCTGTGAGATACAGTGAACAAGGATTCCTGTTCGGGTTAGCTCCTGGATTCCTTGATAGGAGACGCCCCATGTGCATAATCCTAGACAGAAAAGCCCCGAAAGAGTTTCTGCTGCTTGGCAGACCACCAAGTCCACATCCTATCTCTGGCCACACACGGCTTCTGAGTTAGCCATTGGGGTTTCCTTCATTCTCAGAGTAGAAGAAGCTTCTTGGCAGTAGCATGTGGCCATACGCCAGGAAGTGTGCGAAGCCAGGTGACACGGACAGCGTGTATTTCTTCATTACTCATTTTGCTCATGGCAACCAAGGTACACTTGTTTCATGTTAAAATATATACCACTACAGTACAGAACAGAGCATTTGCATGGACTTTGTGCTGGAATGCAATCAGAAAGAGATTTATGCCAGTTTGACCTACATCTCCAGGTCTTCCAGGGTCACTGTTCTTCAATGTTACATGTACTTAGGTAGAAAAAGTTAAGAAACTCAATATATTCAAATATGTACATATGATGATATGAAACGTGTATTTTAAAATGGATTACTGCATTAATGTGCTTAAAAATTTATTTTATTCAAGTATAGTTGATTTATAATATTATAGTAATTCCTGATAAAAGTGATTCAGTTATACATATATATTCTCTTTCATATTCTTTTGCATTATAGTTTATCACAGGATACTGAATATAGTTCCCTGTGCTATGCAGTAAGACCTCGTTATTTTTCTATCCTATATATAAAATAGTTTACATGTGCTAACCCCAAACTCCTAATCCATCCCTCCCTCACCTCCCTCCCCTTGACAACCACGCGTATGAAACATTAATGGAGACCCTACTCTGTACCAGACAGTTCTGTTTGGATGGAAAGAGGTACACTAGTGTAAAACAAGACCCTGCTCTCAGGAACCGAACCTGCATTCAAAGTCTGTATTGTATTTATGAAGTCCTTCCCTCAGAGCTCAGTTGGTAAAGAATCTGCCTGCAATACAGGAGACCCCAGGACAATTCCTGAGTCGGGAAGTTCTGCTGGAGAAGGGATAGGCTACCCACTCCTGTATTCTGGTGTGGAGAATTCCATGAACTGCATAGTCTGTGGGGTCCCAAAAAGTCAGGCACAACTGACTTTCACTTCACCTATAGTAATTTAGCATAATCATATATAATGCATTATTAATTGCTATTCATTCATTAGTTTACTTTGCCTACATTTAGGGGGTATCCCACATGTTAAACACTATGCTAGGCATTAGAACTACAGAAGCAAATATTTGAGACCTGTCCTTTGCCCTACAGTAGCATTAATTCTAACAAGAAAGACTATCAATTAAGCAATCAATTCTAATGCTATGTGGTCTTTTTATGCAGGAGAAGTAGAATGTGGTAAGCGATGTTTTGGCAAAGGTTTTCATCTGCCTTGGGATACATTAAAGTCCTCTTGAAGGAAATATATTTAGGCCTAAACTGAACACAAGGACTGTGTCTGTCAGGTAGGGGAATAGCATGCGAGAGGCTGAGATACGATCAGGACTAGCATTCATGCTTGGGGGTTCGTGATGGCTGGAGTGAACCGTGAGGAGCAGAAAAGATGAGACTGCAGGCATAGACCTGATCTCCGGCCAGACCAGGGAGGAGGGTCCAAGGCAAGGAGGTAGAAGGTGACTTTTGGTCTGGAGTGGGTAATGCTTGACATGTGAGTCACCACCGTACTTTGGGGAAGAGAAGGATGTGATTGTTGTGGGGTGGTTTGTGAATTCACTTGAAATATCTAAGTGGAGATAATCAGGAGCCTGGAATGCAGGAACAGACTAGACCTTGCTCTTTTCAAACAAGGTCTTGTTGATTTTAGACGGTAACTTCTGTGGCCGGCAAAATAATTCCCTATCATACTCTGCCCACAGGGCTAGATTTGCTCTTAGGAGCCGACACCGGGACTCTCCCCAGTGTACCAGGGTGGGGCCGGAGCCTGCTCTGTTGTGTCATTAGAGAATCGATCCAACCTTGTCCTGACGTTTATCTGAAGCACACCATACCAAGGCTGTGGCCCACTGGTGGAAGGCGGGAGACCCGGGGCTGGGCCTCGTCCCGTGAACCTAGCATGCTTGTCTCATCCCATCCACCCCGCCAGACAAGAAGGCCCACCCCATCCTCAGAGTCTGTGGTGAGTCTCTACGTTTTATTCTACCTTCAACCATTCAGCGTGCCTGCGTTTTCTACCCCCTGGGTAATGACGCAAATCCCCATGTGGGAGTTCCTTCTCCCTGCTAAAGGAAGCCAAAGGCCTCTTTGAACAAGAGCCCAGTCTTTCCCCTCCCAAGCATCACTGTCAGGAACTGACCGGTCTGGCCGTGCTGCCAGCTCAGAGTGGACAGGCTGACTGACAGGAAGCGCAGATCTGCCGCTCACACCCGCCTAGGCAGGCTAGGGGTGGAAAATAGGTGTGCTGGGCCTGTCTGGCACTGACAGCTTCTGCCGCAGAGACATTTCAATCAGCACCGCCCTCCGCCAACCCTTGTGGCATCAGACGATAGTTCAGCCCAGGCTCCAGGGGTGGCTCCGGGGAGCCAGTGAGACCCGGGGCTGCTGCAGAGAGAGGGGTTCCCAGGTCCACAGCAGCATCTGCCACACCTTGTCTTGCCAGATAATTAGGACCCAGTCCAACTGGGTGACTTTATCCTGCCTGAGAAAGTGACAACTCTTACGGGGCTGGCAGAGGAGAATACTCCATGCTTCGTAATGACTGTCCAAATCAGCAGACGCTGTCTGGGGCAGCCAAGAAAAGCTGAGTCTCAGATATTCTTTTCGGGGGAGAGGTGGATGAATAGCAAGACCAGGTGTGCTTTGGAGTGCCAGTCTAACGACACAGGCAAACGCACGCTCATCCACAGGGAGAAGCACACTCATGCAAACAGCTAGACACGGTACTGCCTCTTCATATGTGGGTTGACTTTGCACAGACCGGAAGCACACAGATATATGTGCATTCTCAACATCCATGCTAATATGCATGCTTATAAACACAGCCCTGCC
Organism: Antilocapra americana; assembly: GCA_007570785.1. NCBI lineage: Eukaryota > Metazoa > Chordata > Mammalia > Artiodactyla > Antilocapridae > Antilocapra > Antilocapra americana. The sequence continues at coordinate 5,713,367 of ML662454.1, forward strand.
AACTTGCATCAGGATGAACACATGAGAAGCACAGATGCACAAATGCATTTTCTACATAAGTAGGCGCACACAGGCGCACACTCTCATACAAATGCACGTGTACAGTGCGTGCAGGCCGACCTCGTGTAAACACAGGCAAATACAGATGCGAATAGATGTGCAAGGACACTTGTACAAACACAGGGGCTTGCACACATACCCAAATGCACTGTTCTCGCAAGGAAGAATTTAAAGAGACAAGGGGCAAGGATGAAGAACATTTATGTATTGGATTCTCTACCTGTCATCACTCAAATTGCTTTCAAGTGTGTAAAACAGAAGAGGAAAAAAAATCAATTCTTGATAGGAGAGGTTCAAGGAGCTGTGAAATCAATTATATTTTATTTTCAAATATCATTCAGAGAAGTTTACACTCTTTCAGAAAAGTCTGGTCTCACCAGGGGGCAAAGAACCAGCTGGAAATGGTAATATGAAAGGCACTGCAAAGTTCAAGGCAAAGGCCAATGCGGAGGTCAGAAATGACACTTTCCTCTCCGCTGGCAGGAAAAGGGGGTTGAGAAGGTTTCAAGGGCCCCGATTCAAATAATGGCCACAGGGGCTATCTGATGTGACATCAGTCACCTCATTGATTGCGAAGTGTGACTTGGGCAATTCACATTAAAAAATAAAGTGTCGTTCGATCTGAAGGGAGCCTTGGAAAGCTCTTTTTTTTTTTTTTCCTTTTTCTTTGTTAATAAAAAAGGCAGAGTGGCTAGAAGTGAACACATAGCTTGCCCAAAATCATCCTGGAAGAAGGTTCAGGATCTGGGAATGAACCTAGTCAGGTGATTTCCTGGCTCCAAACTTCCTGCTCTTCCCATCAGACATCTGCCTTCAGAGCACCCTCCTTACCAGGCAGAACTTGGATTTCTCAAAGACCTTTATAAACATGCAACAAATTAACTCATGTAGTGTTGGGGGCATTGAACTACAGACCCCAGGCCAGGCCGAGGGCTGCTGGCTGGCCAGAGGGGTCAGGAGGGCCTGCCCCGCGCGGCATGTGCCTCAGACTAGCACAGTCTGAGCTGTTGTTGTTTGTTTTTTTTTTTTTTAAATATGAATAGTTTCCTGCCTGTGGGATCACCTTTATTCCTAAAATATTCTAAAGTTGCATGGGCCTAGGTGACCAGGGCTGGGTTCCAGAATACACTGAGGAATGGCAGAGTGAAAAAATTAAATTAAAAGACCCAGCACATTTTGTAATACAGAAACCATGATAAGCAAATCAGCTCAGCAAAAAGGGAAAGGATTAGGGGGAATGTGGCAGAGAAGGGGACACTGACAAAGTCAGATGTTACCTTTGTAAGTTTCAGTTTTCTCCTGGAAGCTGAACAAAACACTAAGTCTGTGTTGCTGGGGGGCTGAAATTAGTGAACATATCTGAAAACGCCTTGTGAGTGGATGGAACAAATGCCAAGTATGCCACTGTCTGCACTCTCAGTGAAGGTAAACCTTACCCCAGAGCGCTGCTTTATGTTGTTGCCCTCACTGCAAATGACCTTGCTGTTCACTGAATCAGACTTGAGTTGTCCTTTAAAGACTGGCCAAGTGAGCTGACCTGAGCCGCCGTCACTCAGAACCATGATTTCCAGCATTTTCCACACTGCTTCTGGGACACATGAAGGGAGGTTACTCAGTGCCATGTAACAGCAGGTTTTATAATAAAATAAATTTATGAAATTCTACAAAAGGATTTTCCTCTGGTAGAGTCACAAAACACAGAAGCATTGTCGAAAGCATCTTCAAAGTTCTGAGAGGTTTTTGGGAAGCAAACCTGCTCAACTTGGTTAAACATGTTTCTAAAATGTTTGTAGATGTTTTCTTCTTGTGCCATCCCTGCCTCTCTCACGGTTTTTCTATTACTGTCCTAAAGAGGGATTTTACACAGAACACAACTCTGGGATATGCTCATCCAGTTCAGTGTTCTCATTTTAGAGAGGAAGCATCCGATGAGGGAAGTATATTGGTCAAAATCATGTAGCAGATAAATTCAGTTCAGTTCAATCGCTCAGTCATGTCCGACTCTTTGCGACCCCATGAACCACAGCACAACAGGCCTCATTGTCCATTACCAACTACCGGAGTCCACCCAAACCCATGTTCATCGAGTCAATGATGCCATCTAGCCATCTCATCCTCTGTTGTCCCCTTCTCCTCCTACCCCCAATCCTTCCCAGCATTAGGGTCTTTTAAAATGAGTCAACTCTTTGCATGAGGTGGCCAAATAGTGGAGTTTCAGTTTCAACATTAGTCCTTCCAATGAACACCCAGGACTGATCTCCTTTAGGATGGACTGGTTGGATCTCCTCACAGTCCAAGGGACTCTCAAGAGTCTTCTCCAACACCACAGTTCAAGAGCATCAATTCTTCGGTGCTCAGCTTTCTTCACCATCCAACTCTCACATCCATACATGACCACTAGAAAAACCATAGCCTTGCCTTGATGGACCTTGGTTGGCAAAGTAATGTCTCTGCTTTTCAATATGCTATCTAAGTTGGTCATAACCTTCCTTCCAAGGAGTAAGCGTCTTTTAATTTCATGGCTGCAGTCACCATCTACAGTGATTTTGGAGCCCCCCAAAATAGTCAGCCACTGTTTCCACTGTTTCCCCATCTATTTGCCATGAAGTGATGGGACCAGATGCTATGATCTTAGTCTTCTGAATGTTAAGCTTTAAGCCAACTTTTTCACTCTCCTCTTTCACTTTCATCAAGAGACTTTTTACTTCCTCTTTACTTTCTGCCGTAAGGGTGGTGTCATCTGCATATCTGAGGTTATTGATATTTCTCCCAGCAATCTTGATTCCAGGTTGTGCTTCTTCCAGCCCAGCGTTTCTCATGATGTACTCTGAATATAAGTTAGATAAGCAGGGTGACAATATACAGCCTTGAGGTGCTCCTTTTCCTATTTGGAATTAGTCTGTTGTTCCATGGCCAGTTCTAACTGTTGCTTCCTGACCTGAGTACAGGTTTCTCAAGAGACAGGTCAGATGGTCTGGTATTCCCATCTCTTTCAGAATTTTCCACAGTTTATTGTGATCCACACAGTCAAAGGCTTTGGCATAGTCAATAAAGCAGAAATAGATATTTTTCTGGAACTCTCTTGCTTTTTTGGTGATCCAGCGGATGTTGGCAATTAGATCTATGGTTCTTCTGCCTTTTCTAAATCCAGCTTGAACATCTGAAACATCACTGTTCAGGCTTCATTGCTGGAGCCTGGCTTGGAGAATTTTGAGCATAAACTTTACTAGTGTGTGAAATGAGTGCAATTGTGTGGTAGTTCAAGCATTCTTTGGCATTGCCTTTCTCTGGGATAGGAATGAAAACTGACTGTTTCCACATAAAGGACAGAGCTATAATCCCTGATGTTCTTACTCTTCTCAGAGTCCATATTGGGTGTAATATTAGTATAATATTAGTACCTGGCTATGGTCTTTCCAGTGGTCATGTATGGATGTGAGTGTTGCACCATGAAGAAAGCTGATTGCTGAAGAATTGATGCTTTTGAACTGTGGTGCTGGAGAAGACTCTTGAGAGTCCCTTGGAGAAGGAGGGCAAAGCAATCAATCCTAAAGGAAATCGGTCCTGAATATTCATTGGAAGAACTGACGCTGAAGCTGAAGCTCCAATACTTTGGCCACCTGATGCAAAGAACTGACTCTTTGGAAAAGACCCTGATGCTGGGAAAGATGGAAGGCAGGAGGGGAAGGGGACGACATGGGATGAGATGGTCGGATGGCATCACCAACTCGATGGACATGAGTTTGAGCAAGCTCCGGGAGCTGGTGATGGACAGGGAGGCCTGGCGTGCTGCAGTCCACGGGTCTCAAAACGTCATACACAGCGGAGTGGCTGAACTGAACTGAACAGATAGGCCGTCTTATTGTGCTATCCTTTCTTTATAAATATGCGTGCATTTTAAAATGGTCTATGTATAAAATCATTCACCGTAGCTCCTGGAACACCGTGACTCAATGAATGTGGGCTCTGTATACATCTGTATGTGTGACTTTCCCAAGTAGATCGTGAGCTCCTGGGAGGGACCGTGCCTCCACATTTCTGTACATTTCCGTGGCTCGTGTAGTCCTTCTATACATACTGGAGCTGTAACTGCTTTCTCACCTACTGACTGAAAATCAGAGGCAGCCCCAGTTTTATGCCCATTGGAGGAAAGGAGAAAGCCTGACATTAAAGCAATAAAATGAACCATTTCCCCCACAGAGTTAGTCTAACATTAATAAAAGCTTCATGTTGCACTATTATCCTCTCCTCTTATTATTTTCGTGTATTTCATGCTGGATATAAATGTCAGAACACTTTATCTGTCTGAATTTCCATGGGATTTACTGCAACTGAAGGAACACATGCGGTGACTTCTGGCAAGGGAAGCCTTGTCCTTGATGGCCTTCCCTCCCCAGCCCTGTCCAAGGTCCCTCAGTGACTGCAGAGCTGCAGAAACCGGGCAGGGAGCATTGTGTTTGTTTTATTATTCAAGGTGCAGAGCCACTGTTCCTGTTCTCCAATTCTGAGGCATGGGGCCACTTGCTGTTACTCTCTGGACTTCTCTGTTGGAAACCATGATTGTACTGTATTCAGATCTCTGTTCATCCTTCTCAGGATCAGATGATTCAGGGGAGGTCATGCTTAGCCCTGAACCAGGGACATATTCTGGTTCATCTGAACCAGTGATACTTCAATCTGCCACACACCATAATCATCTGGAAGGCTTTTAAAAACACAAATTGCTGGGCTTCAGCCTCAGAGTTTCTCATCACATCATCACATAGGCCTGGGGAGGGACTGTGAAATGTGCCTTTCTAGTAAGCTCCCAGTTGAGGCCGATGCTCCTGGTGTAAGGCCCTTGCTTTCTCTCTCTCTCTCTCTCTCTCTCTCTCTCTGTCTCTTTAATGGAGGATAATTTCTTTATGTTATTGTGTTGGCCTCTGCCATATATCAACATGAATCAGCCACAGCTATGCACACGCCTCCTCCCTCCTGAATCCCGCTCTCATCTCCCGCTCCACCCCACCCCTCTAGTTTTTCACAGAGCACTGGGTTGAGCTCCCTGTGTCATACAGCAAGTTCCCACTTGATACAGAGTTTACGTATGGAAATGTATGTATTTCCATGCTATTCTCACAAATCTTCCCATCCTCTCCTTCCCCCACTACGCCCACAAGTCTGTTCTCTATGTCCACATCTCCATTGCTACCCTGCAAAAACGTTCATCAGTGCCATATTTCTGGTTTCTCTATGCATGTGTTAATATACAATATTTGTCTTTGTCTTTCTGAAACAGAACACGTTTGAATCTATCCTAATGAGGTAGATGAACAGAGGGTCTAAACTTTTTAAACCACCCATCCAAGCCAGCTAATGTTTTCTCATTCTCCAGTTGGTCTGGCTGTGGTATTTTTAAGTCATTTCAACTCATTTCCCTCAAAAATAGAACCCAAGACAGGGATATGGGCTCAAGTGGGTTTTCATCTGTTTTTTTTTTTTCCCAATGTAAACATTCTAAATTTATTTTTTGAGACAAACATGAGCCTGATAGAAGAATCTGGCAAGAGCATTACAAGAAAACCAAACTATGAGTCAATCTCACTCGTGAACATGCATGTAAAAAAAAAATCTTAACCAAAATATCTGGGCTCAAGTAGTTGATTTAGACTTGATCCTAGGAATCACCGGGCAGGAGTCAGGGTATGAGGAGAAGCATGGCGAGCACCGAAGGAGTGTTGGTGGGTGGGCCTCTGTGGGCCATCGGGGCTTATCGCTACTGCAGACCTTCCGGAGGACTCAGAATTTACCCCTGAAGGAATGAGGAGGCCACGATTTTAGTCCCTGTCTCTTAGTTACTTAAGGTTGATCCTTAGGATTTCAACTCTCTAGCACTTTCAACCTGGCCCATGCAGAGACCAAGCACACACCAGTGATGGCCTGTAGGTGCATAGATACAGTTTCCTGAGGAAGAATCAAGACATAGATGCGACTTTCCCCAACAAACTGGGTACAGACTGAGGGCATAAGTCGGGACACTTGCAGCATCTGCTGCTGATGAACATGTGATTCGGTTCTGGTCAATAAAATGTGAGGACTAGCTGCTTGGGGATGCTTGTCAAGGTTTCTTTGTTTTAAGAAGAAAACAGTAGAAGAGAGAGATTTGAGAGAGAGAGTTTCCTCTGGATGCTGTCATTATCTGACTAGGACACTGAAATTGCTATGTCCATATTACGGACAGGAGAAGTAGCCTCAGGATGAAGGCACTGCTGAAGACAGAGAGTGGGGAGGCTGAAGCAACTTGCATCACTGATGAAATTACTGAGCTACTGACATAGTATGGCTAGAGCCACCCAACTGCTGGGTTAACTGTATAAAGGGTACCAAACAGTATTACTGTTTAAAGCATTGATTCATTGTTGGATCTGGGCTTTTCTATTACCAGTTGCTGAAACATCTGCTGTGCTGATTCCTTGAAATGGCCCTAAACACCCTTGCTACTTGGCTTCCCTGGTGGCTCAGATGGTAAAGAATCTGCCTGCAGTGCAGGAGACCTGGGTTCGATCCCTGGGTTGGGAAGATCCTCTGGAGGAGGGCATGGAAACCCACTCCATATTCTTGCCTGGAGGTTCCCATGGACAGAGGAGCCTGGCGGGTTACAGTCCATGGGGTTGCAAAGAGTTGGACACGACTGAGTGACTAAGCACATCCTTGCTACTTGGGGTGGTCTGAGAGTTGGAAGCATCCCTGGGGACTAGAATTTCAGGTTGCACTCAGACCACTGAATCAGGATTTGCATTTAACCAGGTCTCCAGGTAACAGATGTGCATATTAAAGTATCAGAAGCCCTGCTTTACAGAGCTGATGATGATTAAAAGAGCTGATGGACAGGAATCAGACTCTGCGTGTTGAATTTGGTTATTGTGGTATTGACTTTCATACCTCCTTGTAGTCATTTTTTTTTATCATTCCTTATTTTAAAATAAGATTGTATCAACCTATGCAAATGTATACAAATTGAGTCTTCGTTACTGGTTAACTAGTCTGGAAGGTAATTTTTAACACAGGAGTTAGTTTTCCTAAATATTAATGAACAGTTAGAATTCTATTCTGAAAACAGAAGACATTATGAATTGGGGGTGAGTGGAGGGAGGTGAGGAATGAAAGATTCCACAGGTAAACACGGTTATATTTGGGGATCACTTCACAGGCTTGTCCTTTTCTAAGCCTGACACGTGGCAAGTAGAATGAAAGTAAACCAGCTAGCATCAGGGTGACCCTCATCCACAAATGAATCATTTCCTGGAAAAGAAGAAATCAAGCAAATAACAAGTGTTGTTATCATTTTAGAAGGGCTTGAAATGTGACGTTGGCTGGAAATAGCATAAAGCATCATTTCGTAGAGTGTATTCTTCGGAATTTTATGGAGTAAACTTGGTATCACTTGATTCTGTGGTCAAATGAATTTGGAAAATGTTGGAAAATGATGATAAAGAGGTGGGCAATTTGTTTTCCAGATTGCTTATTTCAGTAGGTCCATATTCGAAAGGCTATTTTCCCTCCTCTAGAACTTTACCAAGATGTTCCTAACGAGTCCGTGTGCTGGCCCTTTTATCCCCCAGCCTCTAAATATTGTCTCCATAGACCAGCCAACATTCTGTCTTCAGAATGCTAATGAATTTGGGTCACTCTCTTACTTAATATGCATCGATGCACTTTATCTTCATAGGTGTATTTTTTTTCCTCTAACATTGCCAACAAATTCCTTCTTTAGCTCTTGTGTGTTTTTCTCAGGGTCATGGCTGACGACCTCTCTCATTGTTTCATCTTGTTGAATATGCCAGGATGTTTCTTATCTGAGCTTCCTTATGTATTTAAATATCATTTCCTAGATGGGTCATTTCTTAGGCTCCTGCCTTCTCTTCGAACACCCTGTAAATTTCTTTTGGAGCAACATATGATTCATAGTAATCTTTCCATTAGAATAGTTATTTAATATTTATCTCTTCCTCTAGAACAAAACTTTCAAGAGACAGATTTCACTGTCGTATATTTGTGCCTGGCACAGTGTCTGATGCATAGGGGACAATAAATGAATATTTATTTAATAACTGAATAAATTGTGAATTACTAACAGCAATGCATGTGGTTTTTCAAATACATTTCAACATGGGGATAATTTTTTTTGTCTTTCCCACCCTAGAAGTAATATTCATGGAATATATTTTGAGAAATGCTGTATTGAAGTCAATTCTACTCTTCCTAAGTGTGAAAGGGAAGTATAAGGTATAACTACATTTCAAGCTCTGACTAGCTGTGTTACCATGGGCAAAGTTATTTATTTCAAGCTTGAGACTCACTTGTGGAATGATGAGACTAGATGAAGTAATCTCTACAATCCTTTACAACTCCTGGCTGCTGAAGTTCTAATCACACAGAAGGAACACTGTTTTCACTCTGGTCAAGGTGTGAGCTCTCCACAAGTAAGTCAAATCAGACTGACCTCATTTCACTCCAGAGTATTTATAGCCTTAGGATGGACGACCAGGGAAAGAAGTCAATACAGCATATCTGGCTTTCCACACGTCATTTCACAAAGTCTTCCTTGATGTCTTCGTAGAGAGGAGTGAGGAATGGGGGCTTGATGGAAATGCTGTGGACTGGATTTGTAACTGGTTGAAAGGTGATCCCCAGGAGTGCTAATTAATGGATCAGTGCAAGCCTTGAGGATAGGGACTGGCGACAGCCGCAAGCTCTGTCCTTTGTCCTGCCCTGCTCAACATTTCCATCAATGTCTTGGATGAAGAGTGAGAGCTCGTGATCATCAAATATGTAGGTGATGTGATGGTGGGAGTAGGTGAGATGACAGAATCAGAGTTCACAGTGGTCTGATCACAGAGCAATGATCTGCATGTAACATAGGGGCAACATAGAAATATAAAAGCAGAGTCCTAGAAAGGGAAGCCAGGACAAAACTTCATTGTTACAAAAATGTGTGTACAAGCATGTATTTGTGTGTGTGTGTGTCTGCGTATATGGGTGTTGTGTATATGTGCCTGGTAAACTTTTGGGCATTTAGTTAGTGCTAAAATCAAAATAATAGCTAGACTTATCTTGCTGGTGATCATTTTGCAAATAGTGGACCATTATATTGTATTCCTGAAACTAACATAATGTTATATGTCAATTATAATTCAATGAAAATTAATTTAAAAATCCTAATAATAAAATAATGAAAGGTGACCTCTCAATATGAATGTTTGCTATAAACTGAAACTTCCCAATTGGAAATCTAGCATATAAAGTGTCAGTTGATAAATATCCCTTATTCATACGGGGCTCAGGGCTTCCTTGGTGGCTCAGATGGTAAGGAGTCCACCTGCAATGCAGGAGACGTGGGTTTGACCCCTGGGTCAGGAAGATCTCCTGGAGAAGGGAATGGCAACCCACTTCAGTATTTTTGCCTGGAGAAACCCATGGACAGAGAAGTCTGGCAGGCTACAGTCCATATGGTCGCAAAGAGTCAAACACGACTGAGCGATTAACACCTCTAGATGGGGCTTACAGTACTACTCACAATTTTTAAGAAGAGAAGACAAATTAGAACATGATCACAGAAGACTGACTAAGGTAGTGAGAGAAAGAACTGATGGGATTGAGACTTAGTCTGAAAAACAGACAACATAATTTGGAGACCAAGGTTATGCTACCTTTGCCTCTGTGATATACATTTTCAGTGCCTGAAACTCTCATTGTGCACTCACAAACTGTGTTTTCATTGCTTGCATATGTTCTTCATGATGCCCAGGTTTCTGTAAGGGCAGAGTTTGGATCTGTTTATGTGAGTGTGCTCAGCTGTGTCCGACTCTCTGCGACCTCATGGACTGTAACCTGCGCAGCTCCTCTGTCTGTGGAATTTTCCATGCAAGAATCCTGGAGTGGGTTGCCATTTCCTACTCCAGGTAATCTTCCCAACCCAGGGATCCAGCCTGGGTCTCCTGCATTGACAGTGGATTCTTTACTGCCACGCCATCACCACCAAACACCCAGAATCTAGAGCATGAAATCAAAGAGTTAATGAATAACTAGTAATTTTTCTTTAGTATCTTTAATATTGTAAGGAAGAACCATTTATGTTTATGCTCTGTAGCTCAATGCAAGAGCAAAGGTTTCAAGTTTGGGTAAAATTTCATCCCATGTAATAATCATAGGTTTCCAAACATGCCATGAATTATTGGGACAAATAGTGTCCTATCACTTGTGGCCATCAAACTAAAAATGGAATTTGGAGGACCATTTGACTGGAACTGCTAGAAGCAGGACTCAAATCACACTTTAATGTGGGTGACTTTTAGATCCTGTAAAGCTTATTTGATTCAGAAGTTTGTTGTTCCAGAAAATTTGTTCTGATCCAACAGAATGACGAATTATCTTCTAAATGACCAAGACTACCCCCTTCCTCCTCTTCATTTCTGCAGAACATCCACCCCGCTCTTAGATGCTGACCATTTCCTGCTGTTTAGAGGTAGTGCCAATCTGACTTGCTACCAGTTCCAAATAGAGGGGCATTTACATGTTCAGGAGTATTCATATACCCATCAGTAAAAGGATTTCCTTTCGTGCCATCTTTCTGCTAAAACATCTTAATGAAAATGGCAAGATTAGATCAGATCCTCACATCTTTTAGATATGCATTTTTTTTCATGCTTATGAATACAAGAACTCCTCCTGGTATTTTTAGTTTTTCTTACTATACAGATATGTGTAGAAACAAGTGTCAGACCTGTTTTTCTTTGCTGTGCTGTTAGAGACTGAAATGTACTTACCCTCAAGCTATTGTTGAAATAGGGGTGAAAAAATAAAACACAGACCACAGGAAAGGAAAGGAAAAGAGGGAAAGTGATTGAAATACACAGTAAGACTCCAGAGTGGCAGAAAGAAATCAGGATGATAGTATCCGTCACTGTCACTTCGTCAGGGTTGACAAGTTTGTTGACCAACGTGCATCTTCTCGTCTGGCAGGAAAAAAACAATAAGTTCTTCAAGAAATTCTGTTGTGATTCTTTCATATTTCTCTTTGGCATCAGCTAGCTTCATCTAATAACATTTGGATGATTTAAGAGTAAATGAAAAGCGTATGGACTGAAGTCCCCTTGGAAAGTTCTCTGATTTTAGACAAGAGGGCAAAAGTTCCTAGTGGAAGGCTCTGCCAAAAATGTGCTTGATTGGCGAAGATTAGACATCATCTGCGAATCTCTTACTGTGGTTCCACCTCCCCCACAATCCCACCACTCGCTCTGCTTGAATTAAACAATGTTTGGCAGTAATTACTTTGCCTACAGCACTGGGCTTTGTGCCACAGAGAACCAGATGGATTTCCTATCCTTATAAAACTAGTATTTATTAAATATCATTAGTAAAGGTCAGCACTCTAAGTCCTTTGCAGGTACCACTGTACTTAATATTTACAATGACCCGATGAGAGAGGTGCCATGATGTTCTCAGTTGTACCATGATATTCCCGTTTTCCCTCATGATATTCCTATTTTGCAGATGAAGAAACTGAGGCAGAGAGGAAGTCATTCAACTTTAGAGAGCTGGCAAACATGTCAGTTTGGGAAATGAACCCTGGAATCTGGTTCCAGCATGCTCACATTTAACGTCTATTCACCTCCGTTTCTGTACAGGACTACGACAAACCCTTACTCTCAGCCAAGAGCTAATACACTGCCTTGTTTTATTCTCAAGGCTACCCTGTAAGGATATTTTCCAGTAGTTTTATAGGTGATGCAGCTGGTCTCAGAGGCAGTATGGAAAACACGTATCAAATTCACAGAACTCGTGCGTGGCAGCACTCAGGATTTGGATTCGGATTTCATCTAACACCTGCCTCAGGCTATTCTGTGCAAAGAGTGGACCCAGAATTAACCACATCAGAATTGCCTGCAGTGGGGTGGTGGGGCTGTGCTGGTTTTAAAAAAAAGTCCAGATTTCAGATGATCTTTGTAACTATTGAATGAGCATCTCTGAAGTAGGGCTTCCAGATCTTTATATTTAAAAAGTGATCAGGTGATTTTTGACTCACAAATCTGAATGCCTCATGCAGCCACCAACAGCCTCTTGTGACCAGTGTTATTGGGCAATTTAAAAGGAGACAGAAGATGAACATGTATTGAGTGTGAACTGACAGAGAAATGAAACAACTTCGAAAATACAAATTAGAAAATCAGGTGACTCTGTAAACAGTCCGTTTCTAGATTCACTGCAGAGCCGTGGTGGATAATTGACTCTGGAGGCTCCTGGGGGCTGGGGGCTTGGAAAGCAGGAGATAGTTCAGCATGGTAGAAACAAAGAACAAGGCGCCGGGGTCAGCCCCTACCTACCACTCCTACTTGTCCTGGACTCTGGGTGGGTTATGTATTCTCTCTACATTCTAGATACTCTGTAAAATTTTGCCTCCTTGATTATTTTATATGAGAATTAACTGAGCTACACATCTAAAGCAGCTGACACACAGTACGTATTCAGTGGTCTCCTCGTTATTTTTTGTCGTATATACTTCAAAACCAGTCATATTTTTGAGATAGATTCAATTGTTGTCTTTCTACCCATTCCTGCATGAAACTAGCCATGATGAATTTCCAGTTTGTCAATTACTTCCATTCCCCTGGACCATAAAACTGTCTCTTTAGGAAAGCATTGATCTGTTACTGTGAAGTTCATTGTTAAAGGTAGTGATGACTTATCAGCCATATGCACTTTCATTAGAGAAAGAGAAAGGCATGCAGGATTATACCAAAGGAATGAATGCCTAATTAAAAAAAAAAAAACAGACATTTGTAGTAGGAATATTTGGGAACAGAATTTCTTCAAGAATATCATTTAAATTCTAAATTCTGTTGTGTGTGCTTAGTCACTTAGTTGTGTCCAACTCTTTGTGACCATTTGGACTGTAGTCTGCCAGGCTCCTCTGTCCATATGATTTTCCAGGTAAGAATCCTGGAATGGGTTGCTATTTCCTTCTTCAGGGGATCTTCCCCACCCAGGGACTGAGCCTGCGTCTCCTGTGTCTCCTGCATCGCGGGTGGATTCTTTACTTGCTGAAACATCTTTTCAGTTCAGTTTAGTTCAGTTGCTCAGTCATGTCCGACTCTTTGCGACCCCATGGACTGCAGCACCCCAGGTTTCCCTGTCTATCACCAACTCCTGAAGCCTACTCAGACTCATATCCATCGCGTTGGTGATGCCATCCAACCATCTCATCCTCTGTCATCCCCTTCTCCCACCTTCAATCTTTCCCAGCATCGAGGTCTTTTCCAATGAGTTGGTTCTTCACATCAGGTGGTGAAAGTATTGGAGTTTCTGCTTGAGCATCAGTCCTTCCAATGAACACCCAGGACTGATCTCCTTTAGGATGGACTGGTTGGATCTCCTTGCCGTCCAAGGGACTCTCCAGAGTCTTCTCCAACACCACATTTAAAAGCATCAATTCTTAGTGCTCAGCTTTCTTTATAGTCCAACTCTCACATGCATACCATCAGACACTACTATATTCTGTTACCTTCTCTGTTTGAAATACCAGTTCATAAATCATACCTTTTTTTGTTTTTAGAAACATAAAATTGTCAAGTTGCAAATTTAGAGGTCATTTGGAACAACTCTTCAGCAATGCTTCTCCTTGGAAGAAAGACAGCAACATGTTCATGTTACGTAGTATACTACCGCGCTCATCTGTTGCTCAATAAACCCAACGTGGTAGAAAGCCAAACACCGTTTTGCAGATGAGAAAAGAAAGGCTCAGAGAGACACTTGCCAAGGTTGCTCAAATCACCCAAGACAAGGACTTGAATCTAAACGCTAAACTCTTTCTCCTTTATTCTCCTCCCTAAGCTATAGTACTTCCCAATTCCAGGCAGGCAAATTATTACGGATGAATTCCTTTCTCTATCTTTTTCAATCTCTCTTTTTAGAAACTTTTAATTAGTCCCTGACTCTGCCATTATTAGTATTTGTTATTAAGTATTAAGAGCCATCCTTGTTCCCTTCTCCTCTCCTGTTCCCCTCCCCAAGCTTCCTACTCTGAGGCTCGGTTTTAATTGTTACATTTTTTCACCAGTGATCAGTGGAGCTTCCCTAATGATCTCAACTCATTTGGAGGGTTTATAGCTCCAGCACAGAACTCCAATAAAAGGAAAAGAGAAGCTTCGCTGGAATCCCCCGAGGCATTGCTTCTGCCAAGAACAAAATCCTTTGCTGCTAGCTACTCCTCCCCTACCCTAAGCCTTCACCCTGGGTGGCAGGACTTCCCTCTCCTACTTGGTGGAGTTATTCCTCTTTCCATCCTCCCCTCCTTGATCCCACCTCCTCCTCACTTTCCCAAGGTATCAGTTTGAGATGTGTGCACACAGTAGGCAGGCACCTGATTACTCTTTGTTGAAAGATGCAATAAATAAAAGCATTAGTGAGGCAAGAAGGAAGGATGAAAGTTTAATTTATGGGCCACTAAACCTTGCTAGAAAATATGCAAAGTTATTAAATAACACTAGTACTCACAACCATGTGGAAGTAGCTTTATACATGGAGGAACAGGCAGAGTGCTGATAAAATACTCTTTGTGGTCAGATGCTTAGTGGGACTTGCTCAGTCATGTCCGACTTTTGCAACCCCATGGGCTGCAGTATACTAGGCTTCCTTGTCCTTCACTGTCTGCCAGAGTTTGCTCAGGTTCATGTACATTGAGTTGGTGATGCCATCCAACCATCTCATCCTCTCGTAACAACTGACATTCCTGAGCTTTTACTACATGCCAAGAGCTTCCTATAAATATCAGTGCAACCCTGTCACACATTTGCTCTTATTATCCTCATTTTTCAGATGGCAACATAAGTAGGCAAGCCAGGATTCTAACCTAGGTGCTCCAGCTCCAAAGTGTGTGTCCTTGATCTTCACATCATAGTACTATGATATTAGGACATATTTCCCAAGAACTAAGCTTGATTATTAAGCATTTAAACCCTCAAAGGTTTTGTCAACCTTTTATCTAATTTAATCTTTGTAAAAACAATTGATAATGTAGGAGAAAATAATACTCTTATTCATCTTTGATTTGGGGAAGAATTGAGGACAAGAGGGAATTGTGGCCCTTACTTCTAAATCCCTCTAAGGATGGATGCAGGGTCAGAACTCAAGTCCATTTCAGTGAAAGGTGCCGGACAAGGTGACTGTAGAGAGTTTAGTTACATCCTTCTACTCCTGGCAGTGCCATGTGCTAGTCAGTTTACAAAGATTGGGCTCTTAAGTATTCTCTGGACCCTGATATTTATTATCTGCAAAACAAAGATGAAAATGACTGTGCCACAGGACTTGGGTCTGAACATTATTAGATATTTTATTGCTAGAATATGGCAGACATATTATACATTTGACTGCCCTTCCCAGGCTCACAGATATTTTGTGTCAAGGTGAGCCCCTCCAACCACTTGGGCATAGAGGTCCCCCACGCATGTACCTGAGACTGGCCC
This sequence comes from Antilocapra americana, assembly GCA_007570785.1. Classification (NCBI taxonomy): domain Eukaryota; kingdom Metazoa; phylum Chordata; class Mammalia; order Artiodactyla; family Antilocapridae; genus Antilocapra; species Antilocapra americana. The sequence goes on from ML662454.1 coordinate 5,728,927, forward strand.
TTCCTATCTTACTGTCTCATGTTGCTAATCCACCAAGGAGAGAAATGAGGAAAGCCATCATGCATGAGTTGACTTCTCTTTGCTGACTAACGGCTGTCCTAACTCTCTTCCTCCTGGATAAAAGCCAAACTGTGGTACATATCAAGACAGTGACCAAGTCATTGAGACTCCTAGCAGCTCAAGGTTGGGAAGAGCTAAGATTTAAACCCCTTGTCTTAAAGAGAAGGGAAAACAGATGCTTGCAAGGGAGAATTACTAATGTTAACATGGTTTGAAATGGCAAAACTGGGACTAAAGCTCAACTCTGAATGAAATCATATCTTTTTATCTTATGCTACTGCCGTGAGAGATTACTTGGAGAATAGATATTGGTCTCTAAGTCAGGGAGACCTAAACAAGGAACTTTGAAGGTACTGATATACCTCCCCAGTAAAATTGTTTATACCAGGAACAAAGGCTTCCAAAGTTGTCCCAGGAGTCACACCAGCTGACAGTGATGGAGCCCATCAGTGCCCTGTCTGATTAATGAAGAACATCTAATAAACACGAGGAGAAAGGCCAAGGATTCTAATGTTTAATTATCTGCCCAATGATTGAAAGTCTAATTTCATTTGCTTGTGCTTGTTTGTCAAGGTGCCTATATTTGCCAGCAAGGAAAGAGCTTCGGAGTGCAGGGACTTAATGCAGATGAATTCATTAAGGCACTTATTAATCTTCACATCCTAGAAGCTTAATGTTCAATCAGTTATCAACTTCTTTCAATTCCGGACGTGGAACCAGGAAACTGGGAGAACAGTGTTATGCATTTGTCATTTCAGTCCTAACCTAGTGGTGTATTTATTGATCATCAAGTATAATCCAAAGGATTCATTAATTTGTTTTGTTTTGCTTTGGTTTGGAATTGGACACAGCTGTCTATAGTTCACATGGATGTGCAAAAGGCCAAAGGCACAGAATTTCAGCAAGATGGCAGACTAGAGGACAACAGAAGCCTCAGTACACAAAATTTAAATAAATAGGCAAATATTAAAGTTTAATGTTTTAGATACCTTAAAAACCAGAGGAAATAAATGAGGTCAAAGACTCTATGAAAGTATGAGCATAAATAGATAAACTAGAGCATTCTACATCAGTGTAGGCTGAGAGCACCCACTAGTTACTGGAGGCCTCTATCCAGAGCTGTAAGGGCACTTTTGAGCCAAAGGAAAGGAGGAAGCCTGGAGCCTGGATGGTGAGGTCAGGCAGATCAGCTACATTAAGCCAAGACCGCAAATGGCAATGCTATCGCTGAATGAACTAGGAGGAAAAATGCCCATAAGTGTGTCTGTGAGGTTCGGGGACGTGAGACCTATATTGATGCCTGAATTCTGTTCATCAAAGCTCATAAATCAGAAGGAATATGACCACAGTTAAGTTTTATCAATGTGCTTCAGGGAATTTATTTTTTATGGAGAGGTGAAAAGATTAATTCATTTTATATTAACTTAAATAGGCATATGTTGCCATTTCTCAGCTAATCACTAAAAGACCAGTAGAGTATACAGCTTCCAAATTAGTGAAGAAGAAATACTAACTCATTCCAAAAGAAAGAAGAAGAAAAGAAATAAAAAGCTGGGATAGAAGGGAATTAATTGAACAATCATTCAAAGATTAGGGTATATTTATCATAATATTGTTTATATAAAAAAGTAATGTAAATGTCAAGTTTTGTTGAATTGGTAAGTAAAATTTGGTAAAAAAATAAAAAAAATTTTTTATTCTTTTAAAAAAAAAAAAAAAGAAAGCACACAGTAAAAAAGTTACAAACCCAACCATATCAGTAATCATAATCAATGCAAAGAGATTGATTACTTTCTGTATTTAAAAGAGTAAAGTGTATTAAAAAAGTGCATAAAAAAGTCTATAGACTATTTACCTGAGAAAACCTAAAACACAAACATACAGCTTGAAAAAAAATAGAAAAATAGAACAGGAAAAGGCCAGTTTTTCTTAGAGTTGGCATCTCTGTTCAAATTTTAGATAATCTGAAGACTAACATTAAGAAAAGATGTTTAGAAGAGGTAAAGAGGGTTGCACTACAGAGAAAATAAATTCAACTTGTTAAAAATATGTCAAAAAATTAAACTTGTATTAACTTAATAATACGGTTTCTAACTATGTTGAATAAAAAATTATGGATCAAGCAAAAAATGACAAATCCACATCACAGTGAGAAATTGTAATATCTTTGTCAATAATTAAGAGAGAATATAGTTGACCCAAATGATATCAGTAGCAAGACTGATTAGTAGAATACTGCCTCTAACAATATTTTGTGGACAATTTGAGTGGATGGTGGATAACTTTCTACATCAAAAACATTTCTCAATAAGTTTCACAAAATTAGCATATCACTAAATTTTCCAACCAAAATAAAATTGTTAGATGTCAATATAAGATGGACAACAGAAGTAAATATAACTAGAGGAATATATATGGATGTGTATTCATACATATGCATCAGAAAAAATTACATTTATACACATAATCAGAATTCTAAGATAACTCTATAAGTTACTTATAGATCAAGTGAGAAATTATAATGGACATTAGGAAATAGTTAGATCAATATTACTATGGAAATATCAAAGTTTATATTATAGCTGAAATGATACTTCAAAGGAGTTTCAGTTCAGTTCAGTTCAACCACTCAGTCATGTCTGACTCTTTATCACCCCATGAATTGCAGCACGCCAGGACTCCCTGTCCATCACCAACTCCTGGAGTCTACACAAACTCAAGGTTCATCGAGTTGGTGATGCCATCCAGCCATCTCATCCTCTGTCATCCCCTTCTCATCTTGCCCCCAATCCTTCCCAGCATCAGGGTCTTTTCAAATGAGTCAACGCTTCACATGAGGTGGCCAGAGTATTAGAGCTTTAGCTTCAACACCAGTCCTTCCAAAGAACACCCAGGACTGATATCATTTAGGGTGGACTGGTTGGATCTGCTTGCAGTTTACAGGTTCAGATTTTTATATTCAAAAGCAAAAGAGGTAAAAGATAATTAAAAATTTAGTAGAAGAACAGCAGGAAAAATCTAAAGTATTGAGGATTTAATAATAAAGACAAAGGTGAGTATGTATGTGTGATGTGTGTCTGTGTGTGAGAGAGGGAATGAGAGAAAAAAGCATAGATCACAGTGTTAAAAAAGGGAGACATAACCATGGTTTCAAAAATGATTAATAGAAATAATAGGCATAGTAAACAACATTCTAATAAATGGGAAATTATTTACATATATCAAACATTCAAAAATACAATTTACTAAATCTTGCACAATAAAAGGCAGAAAACCTGAATGATCTTTCTAAACATGAACAATATTGAAACAACCCTTTTACCTATGCCCATAAACAGAACAACTGGATGAGCTGATTTTCAAGTAAATTGTATAAGTATCTAGGAAACCAATAATTCCAACTTATAAAATATCTTTCAGAGAATAAAATAAAGGGGGAGATTAGTTTCCACCCTTTTTTGTTTTTTGGATCATCATACAACCTCATAACCAAAATCACACAGAAAGAGTATATAATAAGAACTCTTGTAAGAAAAGAAAAAGTATATAATAGACCACTGCCATTCATGAGCATGTAAAAGTTCTAAATAAAATTTTAGCAAACAGCATTCAACAATGGAAAAAAAACCAACAACGCATCATTGATAATATGAAATTGTTCTAGGAATGAGTAATGTTGGGAAATCTATAAACATATTCAATTGTATTAACTGACCAAGTAATACATTTAAATTTGAATCATACAATAAAAACTTTTTCAATAAAACTTGGTGATCATTTATAATGAAAACTCTTACTGAACTATGATTAAGCAAGAACTTTCTTAACTGGATAAAGGAGAGCTTAAAGAAGTCTACCAGAGAAACAGAATAGCAAGAGATCTACACATATAAGGAAATACAGTATATTGGAAAAGGAAAAAGAAAAAGACTAGCAAAAAAGATTGATAGGAAAATTATAGTCTATTTAATAAGAGGTACTGCTGTGTAAATCAGTTCTCCCCATGGGAAAAAATGAAAAGGGAATCTCATCCTGTATCAGAAACAAAAATAATTTCCATAATTTAAAGATTTAACTATGATAACTAAATCAATAAAACTTTTCAAATAATAATATTTTTATGTTTTCAGATGCGGGAAAGATTTCTAAAACAAACCCCCCAAACCCCTGCACACTAGACAGCAAAAGGAACGCAGATGCATAGAACGGACACGTGGACTCTGTGGAAGAGGGCAAGGGTGGGATGATATGGGAGAATGACATTGAAACATGTTAATTACCATATGTGAAGTCATTCGCCAGCCCAGGGTTGATGCTCCGGGTTGGTGCACTGAGATGTCCCAGGGGGAGGGAGTCGGGAGGGGGGAGGGAGGGGGGTTCTGGAGGGGGAGCATGTGTAGATCCATGGCAGTTTCATGTAACTGTATGACAAAACCAACACAATAAAGTAAAGAAAATTTTAAAAAAAAGCATAAATGAAATCAGCAGTTTGACTTCCATTCAATTCAGTTCACTCATTTCACTGTGTCCTGACTCTTTGCGACCCCATAGACTGTAGCATGCCAGGCTTCCCAGTCCTTCACCAACTCCCAGAGCTTACTCAAACTCATGTCCATTGAGTCAGTGATGCCATCCAAACATCTTATCCTCTGTTGTCCCCTTCTCCTCTCACCTTCAATTTTTCCCAGCATCAGGGTCTTTTCAAATGAGTCAGTTTTTCCCATCAGGTGGCCAAAATATTGGAGTTTCACCTTCAGAATCAGTCCTTCCAATAAATATTCAGGACTAATTTCCTTTAGGATGGACTGATTGGATCTCCTTGCCATCCAAGGGACTCTCAAGACTCTTCTCAAACACCACAGTTCAAAAGCATCAGTTCTATCGTGCTCAGTTTTTTTCACCATCCAATTCTCACATCCATACATGACTGCTGGAAAAACCATAGCCTTGATTAGATGGAACTTTGTTGGTAAAGTAATGTCTCTCCTTTCTAATATGCATCTAAGTTGGTCATAGCTTTTCTTCCAAGGAGCAAATTTCTTTTAATTTCATGGCTGCAGTCACCATCTGCAGTGATTTTGGAGCCCCCCCAAAAATAAAGTCTGTCACTGTTTCCATTGTTTCCCCATCTATTTGCCTTGAAGTGATGGGACCAGATTCCATGATCTTAGTTTTGAGACAACTTTTTCACCCTCCTCTTTCACTTTCAGCAAGAGGCTCTTTAGTTCTTTTTCACTTTCTGCCATAAGGGTGGTGTCATCTGTATATCTGAGTTATTGGTATTTCTCCTTTCAATCTTGATTCCAGCTTGTGCTTCCTCCCGTCCAACATTTCTCATGATGTACTCTGCATATAAGTTAATTAAGCAGGGTGACAATATGCAGCCTTGACATACTTGTTTTCTGATTTGGAACCCATCTGTTGTTCCATGTCCATTTCTAATTGTTATTTCTTTTCTTAAAAACAGATTTCTCAGGAGGCAGGTCAGGTGGTCTGGTATTCCCATCTCTCTGAGAATTTTCCACAGCTTCTTGTGCTCTACATAGTCAAAGGCTTTGGCATGGTCAATAAAGCAGAAGTAGATATTTTTCTGGAATGCTCTTCCTCTTTCAATGATCCAGCAGATGTTGGCTATTTGATCTCTGGTTCCTCTGCTTTTTCTAAATCCATCTTGAACATCTGAGATTTCATGGTTCATGTATTGTTGAAGCATGGCTTGGAGAATTTTGAGCATTACTTTACTAGTGTGTGAGATAAGTGCAATTGTGCGATAATTTCAACCTTTTTGGCACTGTATTTCTTTGGGATTGGAATGAAAACTGACCTTTTCCAGTCCTGTGACCACTTCTGAATTCTCCAAATTTACTGGCATATTGAGTGCAGTTCTTTCACAGCATCATAATCTTTAGGATTTGCAATAGCTCAACTGAATTCCATCACCTTCACTAGCTTTGTTCGTAGTGATGCTTCCTAAGGCCTACTTGTCTTCACATTCCAGGATGTTCTAGGATGGTGGAGTAATCACACCATCATGGTTATCTGGGTCATGAAGGTCTTTTTTGTGCAGTTCTTCTGTGTATTCTTGCCACCTCTTCTTAATATCTTCTGCTTTTGTTAGGTCCATACCATTTCTGTCCTTTATTGTGCTAGTCTTTGCATGAAATGTTCCCTTGGTATCTCTAATTTTCATGAAGAGATCTCTATTCTTTCCCATACTGTTGTTTTCCTATATTTCTTTGCAGTGATCACTGAGGAAGGCTTTCTTGTCTCTCCTTGCTATTCTTTGGAACTCTGCATTAACATGGTCCTATCTTTTCTTTTTTCCTTTGCCTTTCATGTCTTTTCTTTTCTCAGCCATTTGTAAGGCCTCCTCAGACAATCATTTTGCCTTTTGCTTTTCTTTTTCTTGGGGATGGTCTTGATCCCTGCCCCCTCTACAATGTCACAAACCTCCATCCATATTGCTTCAGGCACTCTATCAGATCCAATCCCTTGAATCTATTTGTTACTTCCACTGTATAATCATAAGGGATTTGATTTAGGTCATACCTGAATGGTCTAGTGGTTTTCCCTACTTCCTTCAATTTAAGTCTGAATTTATCAATATGAAGTTCATGATCTGAGCTGCATGGTGCTGAAGTGGCGGCTGCATAGCACTGGAGTGACTTTGCGAAGATAAATCACTTCTGGTGGCAATGGAGAAACCACAGCAAGCTGGTAGGAGGGACAAAATCACATTTAGAATCTAACCCCATACCGGCCAGAGATGCTCAGAGGGCTCAAACAAAACTTGTGTGCACCAGGACCCAGGAGAAAGGAGCAGTGACCCCACAAGATACTGACCCGGACCTGCCCAAGAGTGCCCAGGGGTCTGTGGCAGAGCCGTGGGTCAGTGGTCACCCGCTGCAGGGTTGGGGGCACTGAGTGAAGCAGTGCATGCATAGGACCTTTTGAAGGGGGCCGCCATTATCTTCATCAACTCCACCATAGTTTGGCCTCAGGTCAAATAACAGGGAGGGAACACAGCCCCTCCCATCAACAGAAAATTGGATTAAAGATTTACTGAGCATGACCTTGCCCTTCAGATCAAGATTCAGTTTCCTCCTCAATTGGTCTCTCCCATCAGGAAGCTTACATAAGCTTCTTATCCTTCTCCATCAGAGTGCAGACAGACTGAAAACCACGATCACAGAAAACTAACCAATCTGATCACATGGACCACAGTCTAACTCAGTGAAACTATGAGCCATGCTGAGTAGGGCCACCCAAGACGGACGGGTCATGGTGGAGAGGTCTGACAAGACTCGGTCCACTGGAGAAGGGGATGGCAAACCACTTCACTATTCTTGCCTTGAGAGCCCCATGAACAGTATGAAAAGGCAAAAAGATAGGACATTGAAAGGTGAACTCCCCAGGTCGGTAGGTGCCCACTATGCTACTGGACATGAGTGGAGAGAAAACTCCAGAAAGAAGGAAGAGATGGAGCCAAAGCAAAAACAGCACCCAGATGTGGGTGTGATTGGTGATGGAAGCAAAGTCTGATGCTGTAAAGAGCAATATTGCATAGGAACCTGAAATGTTAGGTCCATGAATCAAAGCAAATTGGAAGTGGTCAAACAGAAGATGTCAAGAGTGAACATTTACATTGTAGGAATCAGGGAACTAAAATGGACTGGAATGGGTGAATTTAACTCAGATGACCATTTTATCTACTTCTGTGGGCAAAAATCCCTTAAAAAAAAAAAAAAAAAGAATAACCATCATAGTCAACAAAAGTGTCCGAAATGCAGTACTTAAATGCAATCTCAAAAATGACAGAATGATCTCTGTTCATTTTCAAGGCAACCCATTCAATATTACGGTAATCCAAGTCTATGCCCAACCAGTAATGCTGAAGAGGCTGAAGTTGAACATTTCTATGAATCCTAAAAGACCTTCTAGAACTAATACCCAAAAAAGATGTCCTTTTCATTATAGGGGACTGGAATGTGAAAGTAGGATGTCAGTAAACACCTGGAGTAACAGGCAAATTTGGCGTTGGAGTACAGAATGAAGCAGGGCAAAGGCTAATAGAGTTTTTCCAAGAGAACGCACTGGTCATAACAAACACCCTCTTCCAATAGCACAAGAGAAGACTCTACACATGGACATCTCCAGATGGTCAATACCGAAATTATATTGATTGTATTCTTTGCAGCCAAAGATTGAGAAGCTCTATATAATCAGCAAAAACAAGACTGGGAGTTGACTGTGGCTCAGATAAGGACTTCTGTTATATTACATCTGTTCATTGTTAGACCCCATAAAGAGATGAAAAGACAAGCCACAAACTGAGAGAAAACGTTTGCAACCATGTAAGTGACAGAAATTTACCTTCCAGAATGGATATATATTTTTAATAAAACAATAACAAGACCTGGCACAATTGAAAAAGGGAAAAATGAGGAAAGATGTGATCTCACTTTTCAGTCCATCACTTTTCAGTCCAAAGGAAAATGTCACTGCCCCTTGACATTTGAAATGACATTGACCATATTAGGAATAAAATGCAGATACAATGAGCTGCTTTTTCATAGCTACAAGAGTAACGAAGTCTAAGTTTATCAGGAGACCTGGGTTTGGAAGATCCCCTGAGGAGAGAATGGCAACCCTCTCTAGTATTCTTTGATGGAGAATCCCCGTGGACGAGCCTGGTGTTCAACGGTCCTTGGAGTCACAAAGAGTCGGACATGACAGAGCGACTAAGCACAGCACACAGCACAAGAAATTTATCAGTACCAAAAGTCAGCAAGGATGCAAAACAGAAATAGTTCTCATGCTCATTAGATGCCTGTATCTATAGCATTTTATGAAAGCAACACAGAAACAGTATTAAAAATATACTTAACTTTTCACCCAGAATTTCTTACATGGGGTCTTTCCCACAGAAATAAAGACTTAGGATCGAGATATCTATGGAAACAGATGTTTACTGGAGCATTATTCATAAAGGCAGAAAGTAGTAACAAAGTGACAAATAGGGGAAATGATGAAATAAAGTATAGTACATTTATACCAAGGGACTCTTTTACAGCTATTAAAAATAATGGATTAGAACTATGCTACCTGATAAAGAGAATTATATAAGGTACAATTGATTAGAAAGCTTGAAGTGGGAAATATGTATAATAAGAAAAATAATCTGTAAGATAAGTTCCCATTTTGGAAGGTAAAATTGGCAAAAATCCCCATTTGTTCTTGCATACACACAGACACACAGATGTATATCAGTATGTGTATATTGTGCCCTTCATGCATGAGCAAAGTATGAAGGATGTCTTTCATGCTGTTATGTATGCTATCTTGTCATAGGGAATGAGGTGGTAGTGAAAGGGGAACAAAGATGGACAAATGAAGAAAGACTGCACAAAAATGATGCAGTTGTTTTATGTAAAATATAATACCTACTTTTATATACAGATGAAGTAATCTTAAAAATCCCACAAGTAGTATAAATTTGTATTGAGTAACTTGTACCATTTTGTCATGGATTCCAAAGTTGAGGTGGTGGAATCAAGTTGCAGACTAACATATAGTAGCATTCTGTGTGTGAAGGAAATTTCCATATATAATACATTATTTCAAGGAGAAAGGCATATAAGAATATATCAGTTCAGTTTAGTCACTCAGTCATGTGTGATTCTTTGCAAATCCATGGACTGCAGCATGCCAGGCTTCCCTGTCCATCCCCAACTCCCAGAGCTTGCTCAAACTCATGTCCGCTGAGTCAGTGATGCCATCCAACCATCTGTAAACGTTGATTACTTAGCCTGGTAGAGGTGATGGCAGTGGTGAAGAGTAGAAGGACAAGGACTCCATCTGTCTTTATCCGTCTATGTACGTTATTGTGTCACTTCTCACAATAAGGATTTATGTACCCATTACCTATTGCTGTGTAACAAACCACCCCAAACTAAGTGGTTTAAAAGAAAAGAACATTTATTCTTTTTATGATTCTGTGGGTTTTCTGGTGAGTCTTCTGCTCTGGACTGGTTCAGGTGGCTCAACTAGAGAATCTCATGAGTCTTAAGAGATGGTTTGCTGTCACTGATGTGATGGAGATGAATTGACCACGTGTGGATCACCACTTAGCAAGCTAGCTTAGATCAGCAGCATCATAGTCATGGGGCTCCCCAAGAGCAACAACAAACCAAGCTCCAGTAGGGAAGCATTTCATAAGCCTCTGCTCTTAATATATATTAATATCATGTTGCCCAAAGCAAGTCACAGAGTCCAAGAAGGAGTCCTAACAAGGGCACAGATAGAAAGATAATCATTTGTAGGCATTTTTACAACCGATCACAATGCATTTGCAAACTTATTTTCACTATCATTTTATTCATTTCAGGTCTTTCCCATGAAAGCACGCTGATTAAGGCACTAATTATCTTTCTTTCTTTTTTTTTTTCTGCACCGCATTACCTGTCTGATCTTAGTTACTTACACCCTTGCCAGTGAAAGAGCTAGAGTCCTCACCGCTGGACCACCAAAGAATTCCCAAGGTACTCATCATGTTTTAAGCATAGACCTTCTTAGAAGGATCCTTCATGAATTATTTCTTATTCTCTTCTGTGCCATACTACATTGCTCATTTTCTATACTCGTTATTCACCGCTGGAGTGTGGTCAAGGAATCTATAGTTCCTATTATTCATAAAAGATGATGCTGTGAAAGTGCTGCACTCAATATGCCAGCAAATTTGGAAAACTCAGCAGTGGCCACAGGACTGGAAAAAGTCAGTTTTCATTTCAACCCCAAAGAAAGGAAATGCCAAAGAATGCTTGAACTACCGCACAATTGCACTCATCTCACATGCTAGTAAAGTAATGCTCAAAATTCTCCAAACCAGGCTTCAGCAATACATGAACCATGAACTTCCAGAGGTTCAAACTGGTTTTAGAAAAGGCAGAGGAATCAGAGATCAAATTGCCAACATCTGTTGGATCATCGAAAAAGCAAGAGAGTTCCAGAAAAACATCTATTTCTGCTTTATTGACTATGCCAAAGCCTTTGACTGTGTGGATCACAAGAAGCTGTGGAAAATTCTCAGAGAGATGGGAATACCAGACCACCTGCCTGACCTGCCTCTTGAGAAACCTGTATGAGGTCAGGAAGCACCAGTTATAACTGGACAAGGAACAACAGACTGATTCCAAATCAGGAAAGTAGTACATCAAGGCTGTATATTGTCACTGTACTTATTTAACTTATATGCAGAGTATATCATGAGAAACGCTGGGCTGGAAGAAGCACAAGCTGGAATCAAGATTGCCAGGAGAAATATCAATAACCTCAGATATGCAGATGACACCACCCTTATGGCAGAAAGTGAAGAACTAAAGAGCCTCTTGCAAAAGTGAAAGAGGAGAGTGAAAAAGTTGGCTTAGAGCTCAACATTCATAAAACTAAGATCATGGCATCTGGTCCCATCACTTCATGGCAAATAGATGGGGAAATAATAGAAACAGTGACAGACTATTTTTCTGGGCTCCAAAATCATTGCAGACCATGATTGCAACGATGAAATTAAAAGACGCTTTCTCCTTGGAAAGAAAGTTATGACCAACTTTGAGAGCATATTAAAAAGCTGAGACATTACTTTGCCAACAAAGGTCCATCTAGTCAGGGCTATGGTTTTTCCAGCAGTCATATATAGATGTGAGAGTTGGGCTATAAAGAAAGCAGAGCACTGAAGAATTGATGCTTTTGAACTGTGGTGTTGGAGAAGACTCTTGAGAGTCCCTTGGACTGCTAGGAGATCCAACCAGTCCATTCTAAAGGAGATCAATCCTAGGTGTTCATTGGAAGGACTGATGTTGAAGCTGAAACTCCAGTACTTTGGCCACCTGATGCAAAGAGCTGACTTATTGGAAAAGACCCTGATGCTGGGAAAGATTGAGGGCAGGAGGAGAAGGGGACGACGGAGGATGAGATCGCTGGATGGCATCACTGACTCAATGGACATGGGCTTGGGTAGACTCTGGCAGTTGATGATGGACAGGGAGGCCTGGTGTGATGCGATTCATGGGGTTGCAGAGTCAGACATGACTGAGCGACTGAACTGAACTGAATTGATAGAATCCTGGTTTATGCTCATTTCCTTATCAGGTTTAGAATTTGTTGTGGATCTTTAAATAATTTTCTAACAAAATAATGTTACTTATTGTTCCATTTAAACAAGCCAGAATAGGTTTGGGAGACATCTAGTACTTTGCAAGTATTGTTTCTGTTAGGATTTAAAAACCTGTGAGATGCTTGTATAATGAAACAGATATTCACCTTGGGTTTGTGTGTGCTTGGTGGCTCCGTCACATCCAACAGTTGGTGATCCTTTGGCAGTAGCCTGCTAGGCTCCTCTGTTCATGGGATTTTCAGGCAAGAATACTGGAGTGAGGTTGCCATTCCCTTCTCTGGGGATCTTGCTGACTCAGGGATTGAACCTGTGTCTTTTGCATCTCCTGCATTGGCAGCGAGATTCTTTTCCATTTGAGTCACCTTAACAACTGCCTATACATGGAAGATGACCAGAAATAGTGTGTCCCTCTTTTTCAGATCATTTCTAGGTATTATATGTGGCTCAGCTGGTAAAGAATCTGCCTGCAATGTTGGAGACCTTGGTTCCATCCCTGGGTTGGGAAGATCCCCTGGAGAAGGGAAAGGTTACCCACTCCAGTATTTGGGCCTGGAGAATTATGGACTGGATAGTCCATGGGGTCGCAGAGAGTAGGACATGACTGAGCGCCTTTCACTTTCAGAGACTTGACCACTTAGATTGAGTGTTAGCGTGCTGGAGGAAGGCCACCTGCTGCCCCTGCTGGCCATTTGGTGCACTAGCCACTTTTGAGGTACCCTCCACCATGGCAGCCAAGGGGAATGGAAATGCCCAGCTCAGTGGACAGCCTGGGAAATTGCAGATTACCAACCATATCCAGGGAAATACATCAGGAAATAGGGACTAACTGTCACTTTGACCATGATCACAACAGCAGTTCTTTCCCAATATTTATTGATTTTAATATCTGGTAATATTGTTTCTTTTTGATAAATCTTGTTGAATACAAAGAGCTTTAAAAAGTGAATGCTTAATTAAAAGTTAATACTGCATCCCAATTACTAAAGAAGGTTGATTATGAATGCTGTCTTCAAAAAATATTTTTCAACATTTACCATATCTGCTATGAAAAGCATAGCAAATCACTATCTATGGAAACAGAGAATACACAAATATGATGATGAAAAGTCAGATCTGCTTCAAGATAGGAGCTGATTTTTTAAGAATGTTTCCCCAAACAACTAGTTAACTTAGGAGACTACAGAAGCCAATTTCCATATCTATCTTAAAACATGACTTTCTTTTGAGACCACATGCTGATTTTACTTTTTCTCATTTTTATTTGAAGTTTGCTCCTGCAAGTAACAAAAAGTGAAGTGATAGCATTTCCATTAATATAAGAAAGCTTCATGAACATATAAACTAAGTAAGTTTTATATTGGAATCAATAGAAAACTAATTAATTCTAATAATGATTTTCAAAAATTCTTCTTAGAATCAAAAGGACATTTTTGGAAGTCATCAGTTGAATGCTTAGCAGCTGACATTTGGGGGAATGATGTTGTAAATTCGGGTGGAAGTACAACATGGAGAATAAAATTAGTTGTTTCCATTGTGGTAATATGAATACAAACTTTGATGGAGCAGATGATGATAAAAACTTATAGTTTTACTGATTTTATGGAGAAGAAATGTGCAAGGAATTGTTACAGATGCCCTTTATGATCCATAATCATGTCCATTCAAGCCGTTTAAAAAATCCGTTAGACTAGCGATGCCTGCTTTCTTCTCGCTGCTCATCATCAATCAGATTTTAGAGATATTTCAGCTTTAAAAGAACTATTTTATAAATCAATCTGAGTGTTTTAAAATGATAGTAAGCTATTTTATTTTTCAAATACATCCTCTAAATTTTGGATGCATATTGTTCAAAATTGCTAAAAATATATTCAATGATATGAGTGCCAAAAAGTCTTCAGATTTTTAACTTTTAGAAAATCAAATATACTGTATTGAAAATGTTGAAATTTTCAACTTCAAAAAATTGAAGACTGTATTCTGTACTGGAATGCAGTGACACTGAGAATGTCCTCTAGTTCACAGCCATTTGATTTAGGGAAATGTTAAAAAGAATCATATATAGAGCAATATCTTTGACAAGTTTTTGTTTTGTAGAAGTGGTTATCATAGTAAGATTCTTTAAATGGAAGGGGAAATGAAATAACTGTGAAAATATCTAGTTGAGGTATTTATTCATCTTACTACATAATGTATAAGAGTATACTCCATTAACAGAATTTGCTGTTGGTGTAGAGTTACCTCATATCCACAGAGAGAATATTTCCTCAACTAAAATAATTAAGTATAGAGAGAAGAATCCACAGATGTTAGCAACAACTTTAAATATGTTAGCCATGGCATGAAACTTTGAGAAAGATTACAAATAATTTTATGAATAAATTAGTAAAATCACAAGGAAAAGAGAGCGTTCTCCAGGGAGGACAAAAGAAACAAGAAATAGCAGCTCAGTATTAGGAAGAGATATTGCTAAGAAACTGATCAGGGTATATGAACATGTGCTGAAAACAAATATTCTACTTATTAAATTTTAATGTTCAGATAATTAAATATAGCATGATTTTTTAATATTTAAAATTATCTTATGTCTTTGAAATTAGTTTTAAATAATATCCAGCTATATGTACACTGATATAGTAAAATTGGCCAGTCAATAAACATAGACATTACTAAACTTTGTATGAAATTTTATGTTAATAAGCTTTATTTGTTAGAGTAATTTTAAGTTCACAGCAAAAGAACAGAGTTCTCATATGTCCATCATATTCCCACATATGCACAACTTCCCCATTATCAACATCCCTCACCAGAGTGGTAAATTTGCTGTAATCAGTAAACCTGCATAGACACATCACTATCACCCAAGGTCCATAGGAGTTTACGTTAGAGTTCACTGTTGGGGCGGTACATTCTGTGAGTTTGGAAGTCAGAATCATGATGTGTATCCACCATCATAGTATCATGCAGAATTTCCTCACTTTCCTAAAATGTGCTGTGTTTGGTTAAACCTCATTTTTTCCTCTCCAGCTCTGGCAGTTATTGCTCTTTTACTGTCTTCATAGTTTTGCCTTTTCCTGAAAGTCATGTGTGCGGTGCTTAGTCACCCAATTGTGTCTGACTCTTTGCAACCCCATGGTCTGTCCATGGAAATTCTCCAGGTAAGAATACTGGAGTGCGTTGCCATGCCCTCCTCCAGGTGTTCTCAACACAGGGATTGGACCGAGGTCTCCTGCCTTGCGGGAATATTCTTTACTGTCTGGGCCACCAGAGAAGCCCTTAGTTATATGCATGTAAGGTTTCTTCCTCATTTGATGACTCATGAGTTCATCTCTTTTTAACACCGAGTAATATTCCACTGTCTGGATATACCACAGTTTATGTATCTGGTCACCTACTGGAGAACATCGTGGTTGCTCTAATTCTTGACAATTATGAGTAAAGCTACTTTAAATTACATGTGTGCAGACTTTGTGTGATGTTTTCAACTCGTGTGGATAAATAATGAAAAACAAGATTTATGGATTGTATGGTTAGAGTATATTTAGTGTTATAAGGAAGTACCAAACTGTTTTCCAAAGTTCCAATCCTACCAGCAACAATTGAGAGACAAGTTCTTGTTTCTCAACATCGTTGTCAACATTTTAGGTTTCGGTCATTTCGGTAGTGGCATTTCATTGCTTTAATTTGCATTTCCCTGGTGACTTACGAGGTGGAATATCTCTTATTTACCATCTGTGTACCTTTTTTGATATGGTGTTTGTTTTGGCCTTTTGTCCATTTTTAAACCGAGTTTTTATTGTTGAGTTGTAAAAGTTCATAGAATGTATTTAATAGGAGTCCTTTATTTTCTCCCAGTCAGGGACTTGTCTTCTCAGCATCTCTACATTGTCTTCTGCAGAGGAGACATTTTTAGTTTTGGTGATGTCTGACTCATCAGTGATTTCCCTCATAAATTATGCCTCTGGTGTGGTACCCAGGGGTCATCACCATGCACATGGTCCTTTAGGTTTCTCTCGTGCTATTTTCAAGGAGAATTTAGTTTGCGCTTTAGAGCTAGATCCATTGGGTGTTAATTTTGTGTATTGATCAAGTGTGTTTCTAGATCTATTTCTTTGTTATGTGACTGTCAGTTCTAGCCCCATTTGTGGAAAGGACTATCTTTGCTCGATTGTATAGTTTTGCTTCTTGGTCAAAGATCAGTCGACTATATTTACGTTGGTCTGTTTCTAAGCCTTCTATTATGTTCCACTGATCTGTCTATTCTTTTCAATAAAGCACTATCTTGATTTACTTACAGTAAGATGAGTCAGTGTATCAGGCCTCTGACTGTTCTTCTTCAATGCTGAATTCGCTTTGGCCACTCCTGAGTGGTGCGGTGGTAAAGAACCCGTCTACCGACACAGGATGTGAGAGATGCAGGTTCAGTCCCGGGGTCAGGAACACCCACTGCAGTGGGAAGTGGCAGCCCACTCCAGCATTCCTGCCTGGAAACTTCCATGGACAGAGGAGCCTGGCGGCCTACAGTCCATGGGATTGCAAGCAGTCAGACACGACTAACCACACACGCCCCTCCTCCTCCTTTGCCGTTCCATATAAACTTGAAAATCTTTTTGTCCATATCCAGAAAATAACTTACTAGAATTTTGATAAACATTATGTTGAATCTATGCATCAACTTTAGGAAGATATCTTGAAAACACTGAGACTTCTTACTCATGAAATTTCTCTCTACTTATTTAGTTATTATTTTATATCTTTCATCAGAGTTTTGAAGCGTTTTCCATGTAGATCTTGGATACATTTTGTTAGATGTATACCTAAATATTTCATTTTGGGAAATTCTAATGTAAATGGTTTTTAATTTTAAATTCCAGTTGCTTATTGCAGGTATTTAGGAAAACAATTAACTTTTGTATGTTACCCTTATATTCTGCAACTTTACTATAATCACTTTTTAATTCCAAGATGTGTTTTTCTGTTTGTTTTAAAGTTCTTTTGAATCTTTTGCTTAGGTGATTGTGTCCCCTCTGGTTAAGGACAATTGTATTTCTCCTTTCCCATCTGTATACTTTTATTTCCTTTTTGCATTACTTAGGTTTTACAGTACAATGATGAAAAGTAGTAGTGGGAGGGGATATCTTTGCCTTCTTCTTATTTTTGTAGAAAAGCTTCATGTTTATCACCGTGAAGTATGATGTTGGCTATAGGGTTTTTATAGATTTTGTGTATTAAATTAAGAAATTTCTTTCTTTTCCTCATTTGCTGATTTTTTATCATGAATGTTAGATTCAAGATAAAAATGTTATCATATTATATATAAGCTAGGGTATTAGATTTTATAAAAATGCCTTTCTGCATCAGCTGATATGAATATTGATTTCTGAAAGTTGAAGTAGCCTTGTATACCTGGGATAAATCAACCTGCTCAAGATGTATAATTCTTTTCATATGCTATTGGATTCAGTTTGTCAGTTTTCTATTGAAGACTTTATATGATTTTAATTATTTTAACTTCTCTTTATTACTCAAAAACTTTGTTTGAATATTAAATTTAAAACATGTCACCCTGAGCATAGTAGAAAAGAGTAAGCTTTAGAAATAGCAAACTTGCATTCTTATTCCAGTTCTGACACTTGTAGTATAAAATCGAGAAATTATTCTTTTGCTCTTGACTGGCAAAATTCAGTCATTTAATAGTCAACCACTTACAGCCTATTACGTGACAGATCGTGTCCTAGGTGGTGAAGGTAAACAATAGTTAAGACAGACAAAAATCCCTGTGCTCATGAAACTAAAACACTAAAGGACTGAGAATAAACAATAAACATACTAATAAGATAAAATATGTATCTTAAGCATTAAAGAGCGAAGACAAAATAGCAAAAGTCAGTGAAAAAGCCTAGGAAACTTGAGGGCAAGGAAGACTGCAGTCGTAACAAGGTGCCCAGGAACAGACTTAGTTATTCAGATTGTAATTTGAGTGCAAAAACAAGGCTGTGAAGGGGCAACACGTGTGGCTGTCTGGGAAGTCAGCGAGTCCCAGTACAGGAGAGGCCAGGCAAGCGCTTGAGGCAGGAACTTCGCCAGTCTCTTTGAGGGAGAACATGGGAGCCAGTGTGACTGGAGCTGAAGGAAAGGAAGGACAGTGGGACATGAGATCAGGCAGGAAGTGAGGAGGCTAAGATCTTGCAGTCTCTTGGAGGTTATGGTAAGTAACTTTTTTTACTTTGTAAGGTGAATGCAGAAGTGACATGGTGTGACTTACACTTGCACAGGATCACTCCAGTCTGTTTGGCAAAACAGACTGAAGATAGCACGCATGGAACAGAAAGAACATGTATTATCTTGGAGACCACGGGGGCTTGGGTCATGTTGGCAAGAGTACTGGTGGTGAGAGGGGATGGATTCTGAGTGATTCTGGTGGCAGCACAAGAACGATTAGCTGCTTAATTTGCTGTAAGCTTGAGAGAAAGAGAAGAGTCAAGGGTAACTCCAAGTTTTCGATCTGAGCAAATCAAGGACAAAATGAGTAACACTTATTACCCAGGGTTGCGGAGATTCAGTGAGAAGATGTGGATAAAAGGCTTGATTTATCCTTCTGCCCTTATTTCAGAACCTTTTTTCATTAAGATGTGTGTCTTATTTGTACTAGTTTTTCAATATGAGGGGGAATTTAAAAGATGACACCACTAGTCTTGATTTGTTTTTAAACCTTTTGTTGAAAACAGAAATGGAACCCAGGCAGGTGGAGTTTGATGAGGGCTGAGGTTGAAAGAGCTTGAGTTTGTGATTCAAAATCAGCAGATGTATGCTGAGTGCCTATTTGGGTCTAAAACGGTACTATACGTGTTAACATGCTATCTCATTTAATCCTCACAAAAACCCCATTAAAAAAAAACACAAAACCTTGGCATGTTCATAACAAAACCCTATGAGGTTCACGTTAGAATCCCCACCTCATTGGTAAGAAACGGAGACTTAGGAAGGTTACATGGCTTATCCAGCGTCTTGGAAAAACAGATGATGATTTAAAGAAAGCCATGCTTTATTCTGCCACCTGTCTTTGTGGAAACTAAATCTTCATCCGAATCGGTTCATCTCTCAACTCACTTTAAGAAACACAGATTGATTGGTGTGCAGAAGCACTTTTGTTCTGCTTTTTCCATCTGGGCTACTTCTTTCCCATTTCTATATCCTAACAATGCTGAGCCAGTTATGTATTTTTTAAACTTTAATACCACCCCCTGATTTTTTGTGTATCTTTTTTCTTCTCTATGGAATGTCCTCTTTTTTATACATCAGGAAAACTTCTGTTTGACAAAAGCTTGAGGAATATATTTTTCTGTAAATTCTCTGATCTCCCCAAGTGGAATTAAAAGTGTGTACCTAGTTCCCTCCTTCATACCACAGAGGAGCAATTGTCATATTGTACAGTGAAGGAATACATTTGTCTCTCTGGCAAGGATATAAGCTTGCTGGGAGCAAGAAGTTTGTTTTATTTGTCTCTGAATTTCCAAGCCTGAGTCACTTCCAAGAACACAGACTTACAGCAGGGGCATGTTGATGTATAAATGGATGAACTGCTCAAAATTCATACAGTGTGGATGAAATGACATCACAGAAGCTTTCCTTGAAACTGAAGGCTAGACAAGGGGGAAGAAAAAATTCTTGGAGCCTGATGTTGCTCGTCTCTGTCAAGTAGAGTCGTTCTGAAATGGTTGAGTCTAGACTTCAAGGTCATCTTTGAAGGGGTCATCGGTTTCTCCCAGGGGTGAGGAAACCTTAGAACACATTAAGGAAAATGACAGTGATCCCACGCCCTCGCCTACACTCAGCCCCTGTGGAGAATTTCCCTCCGCACCATGGGCTGGCATCACGAGGGGCCTGGTGCTCCCTGCTCTGAGAACTCACTCTGCTGGGGCAGTCCTCCAGCGAGCGCTGCCCTTGGCTGTTCTATCCCAGAGCTGCATCTGACAGTAACTACTTCTGCTATTTCAAAGCCCACTCACTGACGTGACCGAGTTGCTACAGGGAACTTCACTGTAAAGAGCCTGATACTTTTTTTTTTTTTTGACAAATGTATAGAGTATATTAGCTTTTCCTGCTCAAATTTATGGTGTAATAAAGTGTACTGTGCCCCAGCCCTGTTAGGAGAGCAGAAGTAAAGGGCTCCTCTTGCTGGCTACTGATAAATCCGACCAGATTCTTACCATAAGCAGAGGGTGATTGACACTTGAGAGAGCAGAGTGGAGGACAGGACGTCCGGGCAAGGCTGGGAGAGATGAGAGAGACGGCGCCTGAGAGGTGGGTGCGGGACCCGGCAGACCCTGTATTTCTCCAGGTACACATTAGGCTTTCAGGATGTCACCCCATCGTGGCTCACGTTCAGTCTGTCACGCATGCATGCAAAGCTGCAGGTGGCAGAGGCTCCACTTTGAGGCCTGAAGGAAATCCAAGGGGCCCAGTTTTGCCTCTGATTTGTCTCTGTATCCCCAGTGAAAATTTACATGTAGGCATTGAAGAAAGGGATATGTAGAGTCTGGAGCTTTGAGGAAAGAACATCAATATTGGGCAAGTTTTTCCATGGGCTGAGATACCTAGGGCTTTTAGCAAGGATATAGTAAAGGAAGGGTCCTCGTGCCTGAAAAAAAAAAATCTCCCTTAGAATCAAAAGTCAGTTTCTTCCTCATGGCAAACATCAAACCCACTTAGATGCTTAATTAATACTTTTGAATGAATCAGCAAAGCATAGTATCATTTGGGTTAACAACAAAAATAACAGCTAATATTTATGAAACTATGGAGTACTTTTCAATTGCCAAGTACTTCATATATTTGTTAAGTACTTGGATGCACTCAGACTAATTAAGGTCATTTTATATCTTTCCTTAATCAATCCTGAACATTAGACTATAGGGTAGTGTTTCATTCTCATCTTACAGGGGTGAAAACTGAAATTCAAATAAGTAGAATTATTTTCTAAAAGACACACAGTGGGAAAAAGAGTGGACAGTCAGCATGACGTGATTTCAATTCAGTTTCAGTCCATGACAGCTTGTTCTAATCCAGAAATATTGTCAAGACGTTAATTAGTTGTTTACATTTAAAATGTTTAAATAAGTTTATTAAAGATAATTAATATGTGGTTATTATAAATAGCCAAACCAGTTACATATAAAAAGAAATAAATTAACATCATCTGAAATCCACCATCCAGAGATAACCAATTAGTGTTTGGGTGAGCAGTCCATCAAACATTTCTCTATGGATATGTACAGAATTATGCACAAGATTTTATGTAAATGGAATAATATCGAACATACTGTTCTAAAACCTGTTTTATTTTTCACTCAGCAATATGTCATGGGCATCTTTCCCTGTCAATAAATATAGATTTGCATCATCATTTTTAATTGCAGCATAATTAGAAACCACAATATTTTAGAGAGGAAAAAAATGGCAAAAACTGTCTACTTCAACCTCTTGTCCAGTCTAGAAATATTATATATAAATTCCCTGGCTGAAAATCACACAGATTTTGCTGCCTATTTTCATTCAAAGATAATAATTCTCGTAGTAAGAGAGTTAAGCCTAACCCCCCTTCTCTGTAACTTTCATGTACTAACATGTATGTCTGTATTATTAAACCCAGTTAGCATCCCCGGTTTCTGCTTCCTCAGTCAAGTGTTCCCGAAATTACACATCCCCAACTCTTTCTTCTTCATGAGTCAGAACTTCCAGACTTTTACCTACCTGAAATCCCTTCCCCAGTAACTCTAACAAGTTAAAGAGCAGAGCACAGTTCATCCATCTTCTGTGGTACAAGCAGCACATAACTTGGTGATACTTTTGCATACCAGTCATTTGGACACCTTTCTTAATTGGTAGCTCAGATGGCAATGAATCTGCCTGCAAAGTGGGAGACCCAGGTTCAATCCCTG
Organism: Antilocapra americana; assembly: GCA_007570785.1. Taxonomy (NCBI): domain Eukaryota; kingdom Metazoa; phylum Chordata; class Mammalia; order Artiodactyla; family Antilocapridae; genus Antilocapra; species Antilocapra americana. The sequence continues at coordinate 5,751,097 of ML662454.1, forward strand.
GGTCGGGAAGATCCCCTGGAGAAGGGAATGGCAACCCACTCTGGTATTCTTGCCTTGAGACTTCCATGGACAGAGGAGCCTGGCAGGCTACAGTCCATGGGGCCGCAAAGAGCTAGACACAATGGAGTGACTAACACTTTCAATTTTCTTTCTTTTTCCAATATAGTCTAATGCTGAAGGTTTTGGAGAGATGAACAGACGGATAGGGGTCATGAAGAACCAGAGTCAGTACTACAGATGTGCATGGAATTTTTTTTCAGGGGGCCTTAAATAATGGCTTTAAAGTGATCTTTTTAAACAACTATTCACATATGTAAAGGCAGCATGGTGGGAAAAATATTTAAATGCTCTTATTCATTAAAAGCTCAATGCTCTGAAATCAAGAAAAAACCTAAAGATATTATGGAACTTTCATGAAACTTGATCTGGTAGCATTCAATACCATCTTACTCAATAATTTTAAAAATTATTTTTCATAATTAGCTGGAGGCCCATATGTCTACAGAGGCTTACTCAGTGTCATAAGGAAGGGAAGAGGGAAGATTGTATCTCCCAGAACACATATGCAAATTAGTGCTTCCAGCAAGTTAACAAAGTGTTGAAAGCTTTCATTAAACACTTGGTCAGGTAGCTTGTATGGAGGGAGATTAACTAAACTTGAGGGACTGTGCCTCAAAGTCAGGGGCCAATTTCTCTTTTCAGAAGTAATATGAAAAGTTGCTGTTGAGTTTTGTTGTTATCTTGAAGACAGCTGAGAGTCTGGCTTGAGTAATTAAAATGCTAATTGAAATTCACCATTCATCAGAGGAAATCACAATGAGTCAATTTTCTTTTCTTTCTCTTTTTCTTTTTTTTTTTTCCCTAAGTGTTTTCTCTGGTGATGGCAGATGTTGAGGTTGTGAATTCATTGTGTGTCCTAGATGCAGAGAAATCTTCTATTCAAGCTGAGTTTTTCTTCTCCCGTATTTTTGTTGATTGTCTACGTAAATTAACCTTTCCTAATGAGATGGAGATTCGTTGGCTATGTCTGTAATTTACTGCCTGTGAAATTAGTTAGTCTGGATAATTCATCCCATGGGTGACAAGGGTGAGATCACAGACTGACCACCCGGTGAGGGTGGAGAACATAGAAATGCCCGCTGCTGTTGTACCCACCGTCTGCTGTTAGCAGAATGCACATGGTAAGCACAGTCTTTGGGTAACCCCGATTTATCACTGGCCCATCTGGATTTGGAGCCCAGCACATCCCATTTGGAGCTTGTGCTCAGTCACTCAGTTGTATCCAACTCTTTGTGACCCCAGGGACTGTAGCCCGCCAGGCGCCACTGTCTGTGGAATTTTCCAGGCAAGAATACTGGAGTGGGATGCCGTTTCTTGCTCCAAGGGATCTTGTTAACTCAGGGACTGAACCCACATCTCTCGTGTCCTCCTCGCTGGCAGGCAGCTCCTTTGCCATGTGCCACCTTGGGAGCGTAGCTGGATCTCGCTGGCCACTTAGAGCGTAGAGCCACCAGATGTCAGTAGTTGTGACGAAACTTCCTTCTTGGCCAGATCACAAACCCGGCTTAGAGAAAGATGTAGACAAGCAATGTAAAAGTAGAGTATTTGAGTTGGTAATCATTTATTTTTGCTGAATAGGAGCTGACTTATTCTAGAGATAATTATCTCAACTTCCTTTCTGAATCTCTGTATAAAGACTTTTGGGACTGCATTATTATTGAATTTGCCATTACTATTTTTTTTGGGGGGGTAAGAATTTCTGAATAAATAATCTTTGAGGTTTGAGAAGGAAGAAAGAAAGTCTGATAGGCAAATATATTTGTAAAAGGCTACCTTTAATTATATATCTATCACAAGGATTCTTAGAATTTATAATGGGTTTATGTCTTACAAGTCTTCAAGATGGGAGAGAGGTATACATTACTATCAACACTGGTTGGCTATGTTCTTAAAAGAAATCACTTTCCCAAGAGAATATTTTGTCAATACTGGGCGCTAGAATCTTCTTGTTTTATAAATAATGAACTCAAGGTTATATGACCAACCGAAAAGCTCAATACTGCCTTCAACTTAAAGGAACAGTTTTGCCCAACTCTCCCACCCACACTCTCATGAAGTATCTGTATGCAACGCTTAGAAAGCTAATACTGTGGATAGAAATGGAAATTGGGTTAAAATAACATGTCTGGAGGCTGCTGGAGGACTGATGTTAAGGTGCTTGTCTTTGTTGTGCTAACTTGAAACTCAGGCAAGAAAAATGTGAGCGGTGTCAGAGATTTCTGCAAAGTGAACTCACAAGCAACAGGTGCCTGAGCAAAAAAATTCTGGTAGAGACAAATGCCAGACTGCCTCATGCCCAGAAAGAAAACCTAGAGGAGTTCATTTGTGAAATGAAGACGTTTAATAACAAGCATCTATGTGGAAGAATTAGAAGGCCACAATCGTATCCAGGACAACATGCATATTCAAAGATGTGGGGAAATTGTAAGATTTCACCTTAAACTGATCCCTAGGCTAAATGCAAACCACTGGCTATCTGCCCCAGCAGAACCAATTAGCAAAGGTATCTGGTTTTGTTTATTTTGGGTGTGTGTGCTTTTTTGTTTTCTTTTTTTTTAACTCCTGGCCCTCAAGGAAATCTTTTTTTTTTTTTTTCTTTTTAACCTCCTGGCACTCAGGGAAATCTCTGACAAATTAATAGCTGAATATGAGTTAAAGAAATAGAGACTTAAATAACCATACATGACAAGGAATACAGTCTTCATAAAATAGTTTGGAAAAGTCACTAAATAATGGATTGCTGTAGCCTTTCACAGGCAAAACAAAGAAATGAAGTAAAAAACTCAGGAAAGGGAGCTTGATTTTCAGAGTTACCACAATGTGATATTCAAATGCTCAGTTTTCAAGAAGTCAAAAGGCATATTGGAGAGTATAGGAGAGTATAGCTCATGGAAAGAAAAAAAATAAATTTGCTGAAACCAATGCCTAGGAAGCCCAGACATAGGATATACTAAATAAAGAAATAGCTATCTAAATATGCTCAAAGATCTAAAGGAAAACGTAGATGAAGAAATAAAGAAAATTAGGAAAATTATGTGTAAAATTAAAAAATATATATATAAAGAGCTACCAACCTATAGAATTAAATAACAGCAGTGCTCAGAGCAAAATGTATACCTATATATACTTATTTTAAAAGAGAAAAAAAAATCTCAAAATCAATAACCTAAATTTACACTTTGAGGAACAAAAAAAGAAAAAGCAAACTAAACCTAAAGTTATTAGAAGGAAGAAAATAATAATATTATAGCAGAGATAAATAACATAGAGAATAGAAAAACAATAGAGAATCAGTAAAAGCAAAATTTTCTTTAAGACAATTAACAAAACTGGCAGACTTTTACTTAGACTGACAGAGACACAAAGAGAGGAAGGCAAATCACTAAAATCAGAATAAAAGTTGGATATTATTAAAAACCATAAATAAAAGGATTTGACAATACTACAAATAATTTTATGCCGGCAAATCAAATATCTTCAATTAAATGAAGAGTTTTCTAGGAATATGCAAATAGCTAAGTTGATTAAAAAAGATATAGAAAATCTCAACAGATTTATAACCACTTAACAGAGTGAATCAGTATTCAAAACTTTGAAACAACAGTCCAAAATCCAATGACTTAAATGGTGAATTCTACCAAACATTTAAATAATGAATACCATTCCTTCACAAGCTCTTCCTAAAGCATTCAAAAAAACAAAGAGGAGTGAAAAATTCCTGACTCATAGGAGCAGCATTTACTGTGATACCAAAGCTAAAGATATCACAAGGAAAGGTAAGTACAATAAGTATAAGTAATAATATTCCTTATTATTTTAGAAATAATCCTCACAAAATACTAGCAAAAAAATCCAATAGTTTATCAAAAATATCCACCATGACCAAAATGGGATTTATTTCAGTAATGCAAAAGTGGTTAACACAAGAAAATAAATCAAAGTTATATATCACATTTTTAGAAAGAGAGGAAAAATCTCAATTGATGCAGAAAAGACATTTGACAAACTCTGACATTTTCTCATTATAAAAACACTCTGAAAACTAGGAATATAAGAGGACTTCCTCAACAAGACAAAGGTATTTTTTATAAACCGCAGCAAACCTCATACTTACTGATGAAAGATTGAAAACATTCCCTCTGAGATCAGGAATCAAGACAAGGATAACCACTGTACCACTTCTATATAACATTGTACTAGAAGTTTTAGAGCAGTTAGGCAGGAAATAAATAAATATAGCAAATGCATTCAGATCGGAAAGAAAAAAACTAAAACTATCTTTAGTCACAGATGACATGATCTGATATTTGAAAAAATCTCCAAGAATTCATAAGTAAGCTACTAGAACTATAGAAACAAATTCAGCAAAGTTGAAGAGTACAAGAAGATTAAGCTGCAAAAATCATTTGTGTTTCTGAACTTCATGAATGAACAATTCAAAAAAGAAATTAAGAAATTTTATTTATGCCGGTACTCAAAAGAATAAAATGCCTCGAGATAATTTAACCAAAAAAGTTGAAAGACGTCTATAAATGTGTTTATGTTAAGTCATTTCAGTCATGTCTGACTCTTGTGACACCATGTACTGTAGCCTGCCTGGCTCCTCTGCCCATGGAAGAACGCTGGAGTGGGTGGTCACTTCCTTCTCCTGGGGATCTTCCCAAACAAGGATTGAACTCAGGTCTCCTGCATTGCAGGCATAATTCATAGATAATACATTATCATATATTGAGTACCTATTAAGCATTTTATTAAAGATTACCTCATTGTTACATCATTCTATTTTCAAGGATGAAATCAGAACCATGCATACATGATTTAGGCAGCTAGAAAATTCACTCTGCTGTTCCTTGGTCCAGCACTGGGGAAAAAAATAAAATAAAATAAAAAACAGTGAAAACTTAATTGGTTTAGGTACACACTCTGTGGGATACCAGGACATAGACCCATTGGTACTGACTCTAGAGGATCATGGACTTAGTGGATCATAAATATTTTGGAATCAAAGACTAACAGACTTATAAACCATTGAGTTAAACCTCACTGAATAGCACTGAGAATCAGCTCTTGAAATCACCAAGTTCCTGCTGAATATATCTGGTAAAAGAGAGTCTCTTGGCACATCCAATTTCTGCCCTGGATAGCTGTGAAAGGTAAAAAAAAAAAAAAAAAAAGTTATGGATTTATTAACCTGAAATAGGTCCCCTTGGAAATTCCCTGGAAGTCTAGTGATTAGGACTCCACACTCTCACCACCAAGGGCCCAGGTTTAATCCCTGGTCAGGGAACTAAGATCCTGCATGCAGTGCAGTTAAAAAAAAAAAAGTAAAACAAACGACCACAGAAAAATAGATCCCATTGAACCACCTTGGCCCTAGTTCAGTCTCTTGCAGTCATACAAGAGAAAACCAGTCCATCTTTGAACGATGAGGGCATGCACAGTGGACATGTGCCTTCTCTATTTTACCTCGGCTTTTAATCTATTAATGCGGAGTTTGTCTTTTCTTCTGCTCCTTGCATCCCCTTCACTCCCTGCCCCCAACTTTTCTTTCTTCTCTTGTTTCTCCTTAAAGCACTTGAGTCTTTAGTTGCAAGTTATTAGAACATAACAGAAGTGAGAAAATACTGTCGTTCCTCCACACTGCACAAATGCGGGTGCTTAAAGTCTAGAGAGGCTGAGTGATTTGTTCACGGGCAAACAGCTAGCAAAACCTGAAAGCATACAATCTGATAGGTGTAGATGCAAGCATACTAAACTCGAAGTTCTGGAAACTGTCTATGTTTAAGTTTGATTTCATGTAATGAGACAACATTTAAATTTATTAGACAGGAAGCACCTAAAGAACTCAGTCAGCTTTGTGAATTTTATTCCCAGGGAATGCAATGATGATTTTTCATGTTGTCTCTGAAAAGCCATGCATGGCAGAAGTGTTTTTTTTTCCCCCCTCCTTGTCATTTTGTCCAGATAGTTTCTACTTTCCATTCTGAATTCAGGGCATGTTGCTGCCTTGTACTTTTGGAAGGATAAAGCTAAAAAGAAAAAAAAAAAAAAAGCAGTGGAGCAGTGAGGCAGAGAGAGAGACTGTGGAATCAGTTGGAATGGTCTGTTCACAGGGGACCAGCAGGAAGATGTTGGGCAAGGAGAGAAGTGGGTCTTTTTGGAAGGAGAGATACTTATTAAAAATTCTATCAACTAGATACCCAAGGAGCCTCACTCTAGGGGAAAATGGAGAACTCACTTATGGAAGTCAATTCAACTTTATTACTGGTCCCAGTAGAGGCAGATGGAAGAATAAGTCAGTGGAGGCAGATGGATAAAATTTATAGTGAAAAATCTGGGAGGCAATGGTGTAAGTCAGGAGAAACAAGTTTTTATGCTGCCTGTTGCACTGAAATATCCGAGCGACCTTGGGCAAGTTACTTTCTTTCTCTGTACCTGATTTTTCCCTACTTCTTAGATGACTGGACAATTCAAACGCCACCATTGATTTTGACATTGTTAAACGTTTAACATTTAACATTCCTGGTTGTAAACATTCATATACACGAAAAAAAAAAAAACCCAAACAAAACCCTGCAGTGGTAGACTTTGATCTCTCAGTTTCACAGCAAACTTTTAGAAAGTATTTCAGATATTTTGGGGACATGCCAGTCTCCCAGTTACCTGAGTGCGGGGGTGCCTGATGCTGCCTTTAGTCACTGGCTGACATTAATCATGTCAGCTCCTTTTTCTACAAGAATGACTGCTTTAATGGGAAACTCCAGCCACTGTCAACATGCCAAGGGGTGTGAAGGAGGAAGGGCAGGTGAATGGGAGGGCGTTATTAAAAAGGAAATGATGGATGAGGAAGTCAAGCTCCTGCGCGCTGAGAGGGGGTGGGCTTGGTACGGACGTTCAAGCATGGCTTCAAGGAACCTGACCTGTTGTCTCTGGAGAATACTTAAAAATGTTCAGCAGAAAACCGAGGCTTCTTTGTTCTGCTCACCTTCATGCACACCTCTCCAGCCACGGAGACTGTAGAGCATCATGATTAAGAGAGTAAGCTATGCTCTCAGTCTGGTTTTGAATTTTGTCTCTACTATTTTAACTCCATTTTCTCAACTAAAAGTTGGAGCTAATAGGCGTGCCTATTCCATAGGACCATTAGGATGATTTACTAAGATAATACTCATAAAGTGATTAACATAGGGTCTGATAGTATTAAGCCACTATAAAGTGAGTTACTATTGCCACACTTTAATTCTGTTAATTTACAAGTCTCACATACACCCTTTCATTTAGTTCTCACAAAACTCTCCAGCGTAGGACAGGAATTACTGCCAGACTTCCCATGAGGAAGCTACAGTTCAGCAGTAGTGGGCATCAGATCAGTTCTGGAGCTGGGGCAAGAAGGAAAGATCATGTCTCACGGGGCAGCATATGAGCTTGCCTTGTTTAGTTGCTAAGTCATGTCTGCCTCTCTTGCAATCCTATGGACTGTAGCCCTCCAGGCTCCTCTGTCCATGGGGTTTCCCAGGCAAGAACACTGGAGCGGGTTGCCGTTTCCTTCTCCAGGGGATCGTCCTGGCCCAGGAATCAAACGTGTGTCTCCTGCCAGTTAAACACCAGCAGCGTATTTTGTGCTTTAGTAGCGACTTTCAGCTCTCAAGACAGCTCAGTGATAACAGGCTTTCTTGTATGAAGATAACTGAGGTTTAGGAAAGCAAATGATTTACTTAACAGTGCTGGCCAGCTAGGGAAGTAATCAAAGTTTGAGTCAGATTCTGGGACATCAAGTTCAGTTTTCCTTCCATCTTGATCTGAGTGCTTCTCTCATCATGCAGTTAATCTATTGCCTGGTATTTGGTGACAATAGACGCATTTATAGGATGTTTTGTAAGATGAGCCCCTTACCATTTTACTAACACAGCCAAACCACATAGGTACTATCTGCAGCAGTGGTTCTCAAAGGGAGTTTTCTCCAAAACTACTTAATGACTAAGTCTTGGTTAGGCTGGTTGTCCTATAGGGTATCCTACTAGTGAAGACAGCATGAGAATACACTCATGACATATATCATGAGCCTTGAAGGCAGAAACACAAACCTGACATCATATTCCATGACATATTCCATGACATATTCCATGACAGTTACCACTTTTGTATCTTAGAAAATAATTATGCTTGATTTTTTTTTAATCTGTGAGATGAAAACAATATGACCTCTCCGGATCATTGTGAAGATTATGTAATAGGAATTAAACAGTGCTTACTCACTAAATGGTAGCTTTGACCAAGAAACATGTGCTTTACATCACAGATTTGAACTTAGAAATTCTTATAATATCCTTTTATATAGAAATGCTTCTTATACAGATAGTTGTGATCAATATTGAAATCAACAAGGAAAAACTAATTCAGTAAATATGTATTGTTCTTTTACATTAAGTAACATTAAGACTATACTTTCAGGGATCATTTCTATAGTTCGTTACATTAAGTAACATTGATTGATATTTTCCTTACACGGTGGAGAGGTTCCATGGAGGTTTCACTTCAGACTCTAACAATAGGAGTCTATAGCAGAAGACCCACAATACATTACAAGGTGTACAGTATACATGAAGTTTAAAACTAGCTTTTATCCCTCTGTACTTTCAAAAGGCAAAATGTTAACCTTGGACAGAAATTGTCCCAAGAGATGTATAATTTTAATGTAGCCTGTGCATAAGCTAAAGAACTTTTAAATTTCTCTTAACATCAATTATCACCCTCAATTAATTTTTGTTGAGTATTCACTAAGACATGGGAATATATGAATGTAAGAATAACTGCAGAGACCCGTTGGTATCACTGTGCTGTCCAATGGAATTTTCTCTGATGCTGGAAATCTCTGTGCTGGCTCATATTGAATATAATCTGTACAGCTGAAAAATTTTAAAAAATTAAGTGATTGCTAGTTGATTTTAAATGGCTCTATGTAGCTAGTGGACGTTGTATTGAACAGCACAGTAACAAGGAGATGGCAGCGTTCTCAAAGTCAGGTGACTTGGACTCAAGTCTTGCCCATACCACTCTTCTTGAAATGTCTTCTCTTTCGGTTTGTCTGAGGTTAAGTACCCCTATTCACAGAATGTTACAGTTCGTCCAGGACTGCAGATCCATAGCACTGAAGCCCCAGTACTGACCCCTGTGCTCAAGGCAGGCATCACGAATCAATCTCACACTTCTTTGCCAGGAGCCGGATGCAGCATTCATCTCCTCCTCCATATGGTGCTGCGACAGGCGCTTGCCAGTACAGTGCAGTTGGCACGTGAGAACAAGCTTAACGTACATTTTCTACACTAATACCCTCTATCGTCCCTCCTAATTCCAAATTATTTGGTTGAATAAAAATTGTCTGGCACATTAAGAGGAATAGAATCTCATTTAAAAAGAATATGGTTGTTCTTCTTGAAGTCAAGCTGAAAAATAATAACTATGATTCTATCACTTACGAATTTACCTAAACTTGAACTGATTTGTCTACCATGTGGTAGAAGGAACTCTGGAGTTAAAATCAGAACAGCTGAGTACTAATCCTGACTCCTGCAACTGTTTGCTGTACAAAATCAGCAGCCATTCAAGATATTTGAGCCTCAATTCTCCTTCTGTAAAATCAGTTCAGTTCAGTCGCTCAGTCGTGCTCGACTCTGCAACCTCATGGACTGCAGCACGCCATATTTCTGTAAAATATGGAGAGTTAAATGATCTATTATATCAATTGTACTTGCAATGGCAGTAAACCACTTAACAGAGGTGAAAAACCCCACTATTGGTTTGCTGGTGGTGAATTATGGCCACACAGTAGTTCTAGTTAGTACAGGTGGTCTTTGGCCAAAGAGCACAGCACACATTTATTTGAATGAAAATTATGGCTGTTTTATCTTCAAAAGACAGTATGGATGAGAGAGGTTATCTGTGATGATTGTCATATATACATGTATACACACACACACACTTAAACATACACTTGCTGTGAGAGATTTTACACTAAGCCCAGAGATAGAGGATGAGATTATGAAATCTGATAAATGGAAAAGAACCTGAAGGCCATCTGTTACAGGCTGGGTTCCCCAGAAAGCAGACTGAGATGGAGACTAACACGCACAAGGCTAGTCAGAGAGTCTCCTGGTGTCAGCAGCTGTGGAAGAGGAGAAAAGGCAGCAGGACTGGGTCTGAGAGCAGGGAAAAGCCAACCCACCACTCAGGCTCACCAGGACACCGTAGCCAACAGTGCGGGGTGCTCCAGTGACAGTGTGAGCTTCAGATCTGTCTTGAGTGGGAGCACGAGAACCAGGCCTTTCCTCCTCCCAATCAGTCATTGGCTGTAGGCCATTCCAGGAAGAAAGTACAGCCTTTGGGGAGGACGCTCTCTAAAGCTGAGGCGATTCCCAAATCCTGGCAGCTGAGGACTGTCTTCTGTCCTCCAGATCTGGGAGAATGATTCCTCTGATGTGGGAGGGAAGTGGATAGCTTTTTGCAGTACCCATCAAACCATCCAGTTCACCACTTTCAACTTTTAAAGTATTGAAAGTAAAGACTGAGTTATAAATTGACCATTAAACTAAATTCTGGCAAACAGGTTTCTTGTGTCTACTAGCTTGTTGGTTGATTTAGTTGTGTCTGAATTTTGCAACCCCATAGACTGTAGCTGGCCAAGCTCCCCTGTTAATGGGATTCCCAGGCAAGAATACTGGAGTGGGTTGCCATTTCCTTCTCCAGGGGATCTTCCTGACCCAGGGATCGAACCCACATGTCCCATATTTCAGGTAGATTCTTTACTGCTGAGCCACCAGGGAAGCCTCAGGTCTACTAAGACTAGAACCCAAATTGTCGTGGCCCCGTCTGCTCACACTTCTAACTTCACTGTACAGGTACTTAAGGCAACGCTGATTGTGGTCATGTGCGCTGAGTCCTCAGCACTGATTGTACTTTTGGTATGGCTAATGAGTCACAACTTGATACCATTAGCTGGGCTCAGATGATTAGACTGAGCTGCCTGGGCCCTCTGCCCACTGCTGTCACTTCCTCTCCTTACCTCTTATTTGACTCTGGTTCATTTTCCTAAGCAGTTATTTCAAACAGTTGCTCTATTCCACAACCACTGGTGCCTCTTATCCTGTCCGTTTCAGCAACACCACTCCAAAAAGTAAGTCATAAACATTAGCCTTACACAAAAAGGCCAAAATCTACCTTCAGAAGTTGCCTCATCTGTGACAATTATTGCTAGAAAAATTTTTGAGCAGGTTTTTTTTTAAATTGTGGAATTATTTTGGGCTGGATAATTGTTTTCTATGTGCAGCTGTGCTTCGCACTGTAGGCTGTTTATCAGCATCCCTTGCCTCTATCAACAAGGTGAGAATTTTGATGATAAAAATATGTCTCCAGACCTTACTAAATGACTTGGGATATTTCTAAATCATCTCTGGTTGAGAACCACTCTTACAGGCATCTTATTTCGAAGATAAACCACTCTTCTCTCTTCCAGAGCTCTCACTCCGTACTCCCTCACCACCCTTCTGCCTGCCTACTTTCCTTATGTATTTTAAAGAAAATTTTAATAGTATATTTTTAAGAAAAGATCCCACATCCACTTGAAATTCCTGTCACTACCTTCCCTTCATTGCCTCACTACCTTCCTCCATCTCATTTCTTTTCTTCTTCAGGGTTCAGCCTTGAATGCACAAGTTTCCTTTCTGCTTTTGCATTTTTACTCCATGTGTGTCAGACAATGCAAAGTGTGCCCTGTGTGTTTTGATAAGTGCTAATAAGTCACATACATGTGTGTATATATTTATCACACTGACTATGCCCCTGGTTCATCCAACTTTATAAACTCAGTGCCCTTTACTGTTGTGATGCCTGAAGGCTCATTTTATTCATTTAAAGACACCAAAATCGACTGATTCATCCCTTTCTTGATGAGTATTTGTTTCCCATTTTTTCACCGGTACGAACAGTATTTCAGTGAACATTCATATATGTGTGTGTTTCTGATATAGCTGAAATAACTTCTCTAAGAGGTGATAGCTAGGAATAGAACTTCCGGGTGGCAGAGGTCTTCAAACTTACTGTGCAGCCAACTAGCAAAATGACCGACCAAATTCTCACAAAGTGACCATTTCCCCAAATTTTGGCAACATAAATTACTGTCAGTTAGAAAAAAAATTCCTGCTTGATGAATGATTTTTTTTTTTAATTGAGGGCTAACATACATAGAATACTGTATAGGCATAAAGGTCACTGATTCTACTTAGGAGGCTTAAGGATTTTTTACAGTGATGTATACCTGGGTAACCGTCAACTATCACAAATACCCCATGGTTCCTCTGTGACCTTTTCTGGTCTCTTTGATATCTTACTGCTTCTGTTAATGAGTTAGCTCAAGCTTGGTAATTTAAGCAATACACATTTACTGTCTTACAGTCAGAAGTTCAACACTAGTCTCACCAGATTCAGCTCTGGTGTAGGCAGAGCTTCATTCCTTTCTGGAGGCCTTCACAGAGAATCTGTTCCTCATTTTCCCCAGATTCTAGAGGCTGCCATGTGCCTTGGAGCATAGCCTCCTTCCATCTTCAAAGCCAACAACATCTCATCTCCCTGGCACTGTTTCCATCATCACATCTCTCTCCCAAAGTCTCTTCTGCTTTCCTCTTCCATTTATAGGGATTTCCCTGGTGCCTCAGACAGTAAAGTGTCTGCCTACAATGTGGAAGACCAGGTTCAATCCCTGGATTGGGAAGATCTCCTAGAAAAGGAAATGGCAACCCACTCCAGTGCGCTTGCCTAGAAAATACCATGGATGGAGGAGCCTGGTAGGCTATAGTCCATGGGGCCACAAAGAGTCGGACACGACTGAGTAAATTCACTTCACTTTGTGGTTACACTGGGCCTACCCAGATAATCCAGGGAAAAAGTGAAAGAAAGTGGAGTCGCTCAGTCGTGTCCAGCTCTTTGCGACCCCATGCCTACCAGGTTCTACCGTCCATGGGATTTTCCAGGCAAGAATACTGGAGTGGGTTGCCATTTCCTTCTCCAGGAAATCTTCCCAACCCAGGGATTGGACCTGGGTCTGCGGCATTGCAGGTAGACACTTTACCATCTGAGCCACCAGGGAATCCAGGGGAATCTCTATTTTAAGAGCAGTTGATTATCAACCATACTTCCATCAGCAACTTTAACTCCCCTTTGCCATATAACCTAACACATTCCCACTTTCTGAGATTAGTATGTGAATATTGTTGAGGAGCTGTTGGTTTTGCCTACCACAAGAGGCAAACACTATTTTAACTTCTGAATTAGTTATAAATAAATAATTTCTGTCTCCAATCTAATTTCTTTTCTAAAGTCACATAAAATATACACCACATATGCTGTTCTCCTGTCTATCTTCTTTCACTCAAAATGTTTGTGGGTTTTTTTTCTCTGTTCCCAACAGTTTATTTTGTTGCTTTCCAGGCTTCCCAGCTGGCACAGGGGTAGAGAGTCTATCTGCCAGTACAGGAGATGCAAAAGACACAGGTTTGATCCTGGAGTCAAGAAAATCCCCTGCAGTAGGAAGTGGCAACCCACTCTAGTTTTCTTGCCTGGAAAATTCCACTGGACAGAGAAGCCTGGCAGGCTACAGTCTGTGGGGTCTGAAAGAGCTGGATACAACTGAGTGACTGAGCACGTGCGTGCATTTCTTCACATAAATGTAATAATTTTCCTATAATAATATATTCATTCTGCTGTTGAAGGGCATTGGGTTGTTTAGACATTTTGTTTATTTTGAATAAACCTATAAAAATTTTGTAGCAGGTTGTATGGACACCTGAACTCATTTCTACAGGGCATATACCAGCGTGGAAGTGCTTAGGGATAAGAGACGTTTGTGTTTAACTTCAGTAGAAACTGCCATTGATTTACACTCCACCACTGATCTGAGAGTTCTAGCTATATTCTCATCCTGGCCCACACTTCATATTTCCTTTTTTTTTTTTTTTTCAAATTAGTCATTACCCCTGATAAAATTGTAAAAAGGTATCTCTTCATGGATTAATTTGCATTTTGCTATTGGCTAATGATTATAGGTCCCGATTCATATTTATTGGCTTTCATATGTCTTCTTTTGTGTAGTACTTATTCAGGTCATTCATTCCTTTTTTTAATTGGGCTTTCAGCTTCTTCTTCTTTTCTTGGCTGCCCTAGGACTTCCTGGCTGTACACAGGCTTTTTTGAGTTGTGGTGAGTGAGGGCTTCTCTATGGCTGTGGTGCTCGGGCTTCTGCTTGCAGCGCCTTCTCTCCTTGCAGAGCTGAGTGCTCAGACTCCAGCAGCCAAGCCTGCAGCATGTGGGATCTGCCCAGACCGGGGATCGAAGCTGTGTCCCTCCATTGGCAGGCAGATTCTTAACCACTGGATCACTGGTAAAGTTCTAGCTTACTGTGGATTTGTAGGAATTTGTTATATAAATTTGGTATGAATCCTTTGTCAGATATATACTACGAATATTCACTTATAGTCAACTACTTGTCTTTTTTACTTGCTCAATGATGTTGCGTGATGAACAGACATTTAAAATTTTGGAAATATTTTTCTTTTTTTTCTTATGGTCAGAGCTTTTTGAGTCCTACTTAGGATGTTTTTGCTGCAGAATATTGATTAAAAATATGCATATATACATATATATGCATATATATATATATATGTACACTACATCTACTTCCAGAAGTGTGTATGACTTTTAAAACGTAGGACTATGAGCTATGTCAAATTAATTTTACATAATATGAGGTAGAGGTTAAGGTTCATTTATTTCTCTATAGATACCTAATCATTCACCTACTACTTTTTTTAGAAGACTGTATTCTCTAAATTGAATTGCAGTGTGCCATATTTTTTATTGTATTTTTTAATTTATTATTTCCTTTACATTATCGTGTTGGTTTTGCCATACATTGACATGAATCCGCCACCCTTTCTTTTCCCTGCTGTGTCCACAAGTCTGTTCACTATATCTGTATTTCTATTCCTTTCCTGCAAACAGGCTCATCAGTACCATTTCTCTACATTCCATATAAATGCGTTTATATATGATATTTGTTTTTCTCTTTCTTACTTCACTCTGTATAAGAGGCAGAGGCACTACAACTGACTCAAACATATTCCTTTTTATGCCTGAGTGACCCATTGCTCATCTTCCCAAATGAGAATGCCTAAACTGAAAATTAAGAGCTTGATCTCTGATTAAGATAAGTGTGAAGGCTGGCTCTGTGACAGTTAGCTCTGTGTCATTAAGAAAGCTACATAGCCTCTCAATGTTATCAGAAAAACAAAAAAAATCTCATCTTGAGAAAAACAATGCCTAACCAACAAAGTTAGGTTATTTTGAGATAAAATGAGGTAATGCCAACCTCTTACCCAGGAGCGATCTTGGCATGTAGTCATTCTAGTCATATACTAGTTATTGTTTCATCTTTGGACAGCTCTAACTTTAAAAAAATTTTTGAATTAAAATTCATAGGCTTATATACCTATGGGACATTCAGAACACAGCACTATCCTTCCTTGACTTATTTGAAGATAACCAATTGTTCCCCAGAGTCTTTTTGTACATAGGCTTAACATCTACTCCTTTCAAACTCAATTCAAGTGTTACACTTTTAAGATTATTGGTTATTTGTGTCAAATATTTAATGCTTTTTTTTTTTAACATAACCCTTAGAGTGAAGAGCACAGAAGTGGTAACTGAAAAACATTTGTTGAATGAATGGAGTTCTCCATATCCTCTTAGTCATTATCATTTATTATTATATTATTTACTCATTTAATTTTAAGGCTATCATATCTTCTTTACAGAATAATTGAGTACTCATTATAGATAAATTATATAGATAACATCTACCATTCCACTCATTGAAAGAGCATATACTAGTATTTTTATACATGTTTCAAATGTGTATAATATCTCAGGCAATCCTCATGACCCCTCAATTAGATATCATTCTTTGAACCTTAAAGAAAACAGATGCCTTTAGAAATGCTAAGCAGTTAATGTGGGATCTGAATCCACTTATATGTGGTTTTATAGTTCAACTTCTTGAATATAGAACATTATTAACTCTAAGATGAATTGATAGTGAAAAAGAAATTCTAGTCACCACTCTGATGATTATACTGGAGAATTGTTCTATTCCCCTGGCTAATTTCTCAGTTTTTTTCTAGTATTTTGTTTCTCTTCTCATTTCTCTCTCTTGATATGTCCCTCTACAGTCTTGACAGGTTGTTATTAGAAACATTTTTGCATATTAACATGAATTAACTTATCTCTACCTCATAAACCAACATGTGAGTGACAGTTCCCTCAATACACTTGGACACATGAGATTCATCTTATATCCACCAATTTATGTGGGTCTGTCATACTCCATCTCGCTGTAATCCCAGATCCTTCTTTTTCCCTCTCTAGGGACTGAATATCAAATCAGCCAGCACTTTCAAGGCTGTCTTTGCTCCACCTTAAAAAAAAATGGCATAATCTCAAAAAGAATTCAAATTGCATTATTCCAGTTTCCAGTTAGACATTGCTGGAATGAATCTTCAGAGGAAGTGGGCATCTGATGAGGAATAACGAAGTATGTATGTGAGAATGGGCACTGAACCTGGGGATAGGAGAATCTGATATGAATACAGGTATAGCCTTTTGTTGCTGTGGACTTCTGAGTAAGTTCTGTCACCTCTTTGCATCTCAGGTTTCATGTCCCCCCCAAAATTAAAAATCATATAAGATACGTAATATAAAATTATTCTATTAAAAATAATGCCAACAAGAAATGTTGTCCTGAGAGGTTCAAAAACATGTTGGTATTTGAGTATATCATCATTCAATTTCTTCAATAACATTTAAGATAATTTTCTTTTTATTTTAGATTAATTTATTAATTCATTCAAAAAACTAATCAATAAATTTTGGTATATCAGTAAATGATATTGATAAACTATGAAATTTAAATTAATGTATAAAATCACACTACTATATAAAAGTAATGAAAAGAAAATAAAATTGAAGAAAGAAAAACATTTATAATTATAATAGGAGCATATGAGCACTGAAAGACACAAGAATAAATATAAAAAGAAGAAAAGCAGATATTTTAAAGTAATATTAACAGCCAAAGAGGAAAAAAGCCACAAGAAAACCTAACAGAGAAAAAAAATCTTTAATGGAAAAAACCTTTTAAAGCTGTCCAATCTTCCTTAAATTTCAGAGACAGGCATTTCTACTATAGATTCCAAGGGAAATTGGCAAAGATCTTAAAATTATTCAAAAATTCATCTGGAAGATTAATTATGCAGTGTTGATTGTTGTTGTTGTTCATTTGCTAAGACGTGTCTGCCTCTTTGTGGCCCCATGGGCTGCAGCACGCCAGGCTGCCCTGTCCTTCACCATCTCCCCGAGCTTGCTCAAACTCATGTCCGTTGAGTCACTGGTGACATCCAACTGTCTCATCCTCTGCTGCCACTTTCTTGTCTTGCCCTCAGTCTTTCCCAGCATCAGGGTCTTCTCCAATGAGTCAGCTCTTTGCATCAGGTGGCCAAATTATTGGAGTGTCAGCATCATTCCTTCCTATGAGTATCCGGGACTGATCTCCTTTAGGATGGACTGGTTGGATGTCCTTGCAGTCCAAGGGACTCTCAGGAGTCTTCTCCAACACCACAGTTCCAAAGCATCAGTCCCTTGGCGGTCTTTACAGTCCAACTCCCACATACATACATGACTGTTGGAAAAACCATAGCTTAGACTATGTGGACATTTGTCAGCAAAGTGATGTCTCTGCTTTTTAATATGCTCTCTAGGCTTTTCATAGCTTTTTTTCCCAAGGAGCAACTGTCTTTTAATTTTGTGACTGCAGTCACCATCTGCAGTGATTTTGGAGTCCAAGAAAATAAAATCTGTCACTGTTTCTACCTTGTCCCCATCTATTTGCAATGAAGCAATAGGGCAAGATGCCATGATCTTAGTTTTTTGAATGTTGTGTTTTAAGCCAGCTTTTTCACTCTCCTCTTTCATCTTCATAAAGAATCTCTTTAGTTCCTCTTCACGTTCTGCCATTAGGGCTGAATTATCTGCATATTTGAGGTTGTTGATATTTCCCCCAGTAATTTTGTTTCCAGATTGTGATTCATCCGGCCCGGCATTTCACATGTTGTATTCTGTATGTAAGTTAAATAAGTTACTTATTTATTTAAATAAGTAATTATTTATTAAGTAACAAATCAGCCTTGATGCTTATTAAGAAAAAAAAATAGAGTGAATTATATATCATGGATATTAAAGCTATTTCAGAGCTATAGTATGTAAGTGATGTGTTTTTATTATCAGAATATAGACAGAAAGAGAACGGAAAATAAAAACTACAAAATCAGACCCCAATGTGTACTGTGATTTAAAATATACAGAAACTACATCAATGGTAAAAAAAAAAAAGAAAGAAAAAAAGAGAAAGGTGCAATCCAATACATGGGGCTAAAGTCATGATTTCCACTTGGAAGAAAAAAAAAATGGTCTGCATAGAGGCCTCATTTAGTCTCTCATGAAATAACAGTAAGACAGGCCTACAAAAAGTAAGACTCCACAACTCTAGATAAAGAATGAATGGGTGCTGTAAGAAGAAAATTTTCAGAGTTGACAAAAGGATGAGAGATATTCAAATTCTAGTCAGTTAGAATGAAGAAAATGTATTGAGCCTATGTGACTTTGGTGGATAATCCAGACCAATAATATATTTGTAGTGGGACTAAACCAGCTGTGCAAGTAACTCTATCTCCAGGTTCAGAATTCTGCTTTAATAAAATGACTCACTCAAAGATCAGTCTACTCCACAAGTGATAAAGTTCAGCACTGTTTAAAAGAACCCTGTAAAATCCATCACTTGACGATGTAAATTTCAGTGTCCATAATCCATTGATAATTGACTATGATCTCAAGAAGCAAGCAGATGTGACACAAAAGCTGAAGGAAGATAAGTAAATAGGAAAAAAAAAACTCAGAAATTAGTGAGATGATTGAATTTGCAGACCAGAATTTGACAATAGCTCTAATGAATCCTGTTGTGTGTTCCATGGCTTCAAGGACAATATGGACATCATATTGAGGGAAATGCAAGATATAGAAAAAGAAACAAATGGGAATTCTAGATATGAAAAATGAAACATCATGGTATTAAAGAAATTTCCTGATGGCATTAATAACAAATTAAATACCGTGAGAGTGGGAATGAGAAGAAAATAAAAAACAAAGAACTTGAATTCAAGGAATAGATACCATCAAACATAAGCACCGGGAGGTAAGCAAAACACAGTGCATGGTGACAAAGTGACCTGTTGGACCACATTAAGCTATCTAACGTACAAGTCTTAAAATAAGAGAGAGGCACAGAAAAAATATTGGAATAAATAATGGCTGAAGATTAAAAATCATTTTAAACTATAAACAGATATATCCAAGATGTTAATAAGGTTAAACACAAAGAAAATCACACCAAAGCATATTAAATTTCTAGAAGCCAATGATGAAGGTAAAATTCATAAGATCGACCAGAGAAAAAGATCTATTTCATAGAGAGGAATAACCACAAGTACGTCCATGGACTTGTCTAAAGATTTGCAGTCCAGACCATAATGAAACCATGTCTTTGAAGTCCTGAAAGAAAATAATTTAGTCAACTAGAAATTCAGTACCCATTGAAGACATCTTTGAAAATAAAGGTGAGCTACTTTTACAAACAAGGAAAGCTGAGAACATTTTGTCATCAACTCATCTGCTCTAAAAGAAATATTAAAGATGTTTTTGGTCAGAAGGAAAATGCTGTGACAAAAGCATGGGTCCACACAAAAGAATGAAGCATATCATAAATACAAATAAATGGTAAGTATTAGGAACAGACAGAGTTGGTTCCTGTTTCCTAGTAATGATAGAGTACCTTGTATAAGACTAAATGTCCAGCTGATAATAGTCATAAAACCTGGGAAACAATAATGATTTTGAGACATTAGAAAGCAGTCAAAAGCAGAAAGAAACTGGACAGGATTTGGCTCTCAAAGAAAGGGGAAAAGTCTTAAAAGCCAGGAAAAAATGGTACATTATATACAAGAGAATAATAATAACAATTTAGGCTGACATTTGATCATACAAAAGGAGTTTGAAAGAGAATGGATTGACATCTTAAAAATTCTAAGAGGGAGAAAAAATAAAACATTGTCAATCTAGCATTTCATATATATAATGATATGTTTCAAAAATGAAGATGAAAAAAAGACATTTTCAGGTAAACAAGAACAAAAAATTCTCGTAGCAGACACTACAAGAAGTCCTGAAATTCTTCAGATTTAAGGGACATAATACAATATGGTATTTTGGAGCTTTAGGGAAAATTGGAGAGAATTGGAGGAATAAGTATGTGTTCAATGTAAAAGTGTTTGCTAATTTCTTTTCTAGTCAGTTCACTAACGGGAAAATAATGTGTGACAATAATAACAAATGAATGGGAGCAATTGTAAATGAAATTATACTACTGTTGACTCATTGGAAAAGACCCTGATGCTGGGAAGGATTGGGAGCAGGAGGAGAAGGGGATGACAGAGGGTGAAATGGTTGGATGGCATCACCTACTCGATGGCCGTGGGTTTGGGTGGACTCCGGGAGTTGGTGATGGACAGGGAGGCCTGGCGTGCTGTGGTTCATGGGGTCGCAAAGAGTCAGACACGACTGAGTGACTGAGCTGAGCTGAAGGTTATTATAATATGTGTGAAGTCACTTATAATTAACTCAAGTTAAACTGTGAAAAATGAAAATATGTATCATAATATCAAAAAAATCAATGAAAGTTTTATACACACACACATAGAGAATTTTAGTTTGAAATGATGAAAAAAATTCTAGAAATGCATAGTAGTAATGGTTGCACATGAGGCCTTTGAATTGCACTTAAAATCACAGGATATATAGGAAGATAAAAAAAACTTTATCTTCCTAATAAAGGAAGAGGGTGCAAGAGATTTACAGAGATGGTAAATCTAAACATGTATACAGTCAGATGGCCAAGAGGCACATGAAAATATGCTCAGAATTGCTAATAAATAGAGAAATGCAAATCCAAACAATGAGCCATCACCTTACAGCCGTCAGAACGGCCTCTGTCAACCAGTCTGCAAACGATAAATGCTGGAGAGGGCACAGAGAACATGGAGCCTTACTACACGCTCGGTGGGAGTTAAACCGGTGCAATCACTAGCAGAACAGTATGGAGAGTCTTAGAAAACTAAAAGGATGATTCAGCGATCCCACTCCTGGCGTGTATCTGGAGAAAAACATAGTTTGAAAGGATACATGCTGCCCGGTGTTCAGTGTAGCGCTGTTTAGCATAGCCAAGACATGGAGGTGACATAAGTGTCCAGCAACAGAGGAACAGATAAAGAAGATGTATACATCAGTCTGTTCGATGGAGTATTACGCAGCCACAAAAAATGGAACAATGTCATTTGCAACAGCATGGATGGACCTGGAGATTGTCATACTAAGTGAATAAAGTCAGTCAGAGAAAGTTACATATCATATGATATCACTTAAATGTGGAGTCTAAAAGAATTGATATAAAT
This sequence comes from Antilocapra americana, assembly GCA_007570785.1. Classification (NCBI taxonomy): domain Eukaryota; kingdom Metazoa; phylum Chordata; class Mammalia; order Artiodactyla; family Antilocapridae; genus Antilocapra; species Antilocapra americana. The sequence goes on from ML662454.1 coordinate 5,772,816, forward strand.
GAACCTTAAAAAGCAGAAACACCCTCACAGACTTAGGGAAGGAACTTATAGCTACCAGAATGGACAGATCGGGAGTTTGGGATTGACACGTACACGCTGCTGTATTTAAAACTGATAACCAGTAAAGACCAACTGTGTAGCAGAGGAAACTGCTCAGTACTCTGTAATAACCTAAATGGGAAAAGAACTCGAAAAGCAGATGCATGTAGATGTGTAACAGAATCACTCTGCTGTACACCTAAAACTGACACACATTGTTAATCAACTCTAATCCAATATAAAATAAAATTTTTGAAAAATAAATTAAAGCACAAAATAAATAAACATGTCTATATCTAATTCTATAGTAAATAGAACTAAACTATCCAAACAAAAGGGAACAGTTGTTAGACTAGAGATGACTCTGTGCTGTTAACAACAGACACATTCAAATGGGTGGAAAGACAGTGGATTTAAATGATGCATATATTGCATATGGAAATGGATGTGGCTATGTTAACATCAGAACAAAATAAAATTCAAGACAAAAAGTATTACCAGAGACAAAGTAGATGATTTCACAATATTGGGGTTTTTTAGTTGTTCAGTCACCCAGTTGGTCTGACTCTGCAACCCCATGGACTGCAGCACGCCAGGCCTCCCCGTCCTTCACCACCTCCCAAAGTCTGCCCAAGCTCATGCCTACTGCATCGGTGATGCCATCCAGTCATCTCATTCCCTGACACCCTCTTCTCCTTCTGCCCTCAGTCTTCTGCTCAGTACTAGGTTGTATTTCATCCTAAATGTGTAAGAAGCTAATAACAGATCCCCTAGTCATAGATGGAGATTTGATGTTTCTCTTAATTAACTGATAGGAAAATTAGACAGATTTCAGTAAAAATCAGAAGTGACTTGAACAATATATCAATGACTGACATGATTGGCATTTAAACAAGCAACACTAACCCGATAACTGTGGGACATACATGTTTCTCAAGTACACTAGAGAAGTCAATATGAGAGATTCAAATGAAGAAACAGGTTTTATGAAACTGGATTTCAAAGGGCTGAAGTCACACAGAGTGTGTTTCCTGGGCACAATAGATTTAAATCGCATATAGGCCAACGGTAAGTAAGATATCTAGAGGACATTACAAGTATTTTCCAAGTAGCAAGTCATTTCTCTATACATTAAAGAGAAAATCACAAAACAAATAAAAATTATTTTCAACTCAATATTAATAAAAACACAACATATAAAAAATTTAGGAATATAACTAATGCAGTCCTTAAAGGGGCATTTATACTTTTAAATACAGTTAAAAAGAAGTAAGGTTTAAATAATAAAAAAATTTTATTCATTGAGGATGTGTTAATAACATAGACTATTTTAAGGAATTTATGAATAAGCTACCAGAGCTAATATGTGAGTTAGGCAGGTTTGCAGGACGTGAGTCCAAAATACAAAAGAATACTTTTCTAAATACTAACAACAAATAACTAGGGGAGTGAATTTTAAAGTATAATTTATAATTAGAATCAGGGTATAAAATAATTAGGAATAAATGTAGTGAGAACTGTGGAAAACCTCTACATTGAAAATCAAAGAGAGAGAAATTATGAGAAGCCTAATGAGTGAAGAGCTATACTATGATCATTAACGATTTACTATTCTTAAGATATCCATTCTCTTTAAACAGATGTATAGATTTAATGCCATACAAGTCCCATTTCCAATAGCTGTTCATAGTAGAAATTGACAAGATCATTCTAAAATTTAGGAAGACATGAATTCCCTGGAGGTCCAGAGGACCTCTGTGCCTCTGTGCCCTCATTGCCAGAGTCCTAGGTTTGATCCCTGGTCAGGGAACCAAGATCTTGCAAGCTGTGCAGTGTGCACCCACCCCAGAAAAAAAGTTGAAACTCTTTTATCCCAGCACCTAAAATTTACTAAGGCGATGTACAATAGCCAATCTATCTAGCTTAAAGAACAGGTTCAGAGGACTTACAGTCACTGATTTTAAGATTTACTGTAAATTTTCAGTAGCCAAAATGCTGTTTTATTAGAATTATTTAAATAAATTTATAGAATAGAGGGGAGACCCTGCACATATACAGTCAGTCGATATTTTAGAAAAAATAGGCATCAAGGTTACTTAGGTAATTCAGTGGGAAAACATAATGTCTTCAAAAATGGCACTGGACCAGTTGTATATTAATCTGAAAGAAAAATGAGCTTTGACTCCTACCTCACACCACACACAAATATTATTTGGAAATATGTCACAAATATAAATATAAAGGGTAAAATAATAAAACTTGTTAAGGAATAAAAGAAGACTATCTTCTTAATCTTGGGTAGACAAAGATTTCCCAGACATCCAAAGCATTAGTAATAAAAAATACATCAAATTTCATTGAAGACACTTTTTTCTTAATATAAGTTATTTTAAAACATGAAAGTGAAAGCTACAAACTGGGACAAAATCTCTAATTTAAAAGACTTATATCCAGAATATATAAAGAACTCCTTTAGCTCAATGATAAGATATAAATAGCTCAGTAAAATGGGCACAGAGGTTTCATCATTAAAAAAAGAAGTGAAAATATTTTCAACTACATCACTAAGACTCTTCTATATACCCATTTAAAATGACTAAAGTCAAATGACTGGTACTATGAATATATAAATAGCAGTGTGGTGTTACTGTACTTCTAAAGCCTCGTGGCTGGAATGTAAAATGGTTTCAACCACTCAGAAAAATTGAAGTTCCTTATACACTTAAGTGTGGTTTCATTCCTTGGCATTTAACCAAGATAGATGAAATTGGACACCTGCAAAACCGTGTAACAATATTCATAGGAAATTTATTCATAGAGTAAAATACTCATAACAACCCAAATGGCTATCAATAGGAATCACAAATTGTGATATAGTCATACAATGGGTTAGTATATGCAGCAATAAATAGAAAAAAAAAGATACATGCAAAAAAAAAAAAGGGGGAAACATATCAAAAGCATCATCGTAGAAAAAGAGAAAGGCAGATACCAAAGAATGCATGCTATATGTTGCCAAGTGTTATGAAGTTTGAAGCAGGCAGACTCTTCTGTGGTAACAGAAACAAGTTGTATGTATTGTATGGGGGATAACTCCAAAGAAGTACGAGAGAACTTTTGGGATGGTAGCACAAAAGTATATTTTTGTCAGAACTCACTGAATTATACATTTGTTCATTTTATGTAAAATTTACATCAGTTATAAAAAGAACAAAAATTGTATTCTGTTTTTTAAGAGAAAAAGAGCCAAGATTGTATTTCTCATAAGGCTTTCTACAACTTACTTAGAAAATGTCTATTAAATCCCACCATCTTTATCAAGTTTGGAGATTTCTCCCCAGGAGAATCACTCTTGTTTCCCCAAGTTTTGGTGTTTCTGAAATTCCAAAGATTATTATGAGTTCACCTTTAAGCCTTACTGATATGATTCTGTATACAATTTTGAATATACCAGCTATAAAATTTGGGGGAACAATGATTCAGTCTGAATACAGATGTGATGTTTGATGGTAATTAGAATTTTTAAAATATTATTGACTCTGATAATATATTCAAGCTTTATAGAAAAATGATCTGTTTTTCAGAAGAAGGCATCTTCCTCTAGGATTCTGTTGTACTACTTATGAATACTTAAATAGATGCATGTGTAGTCAATGTCTTTCCAAATTCAGAGCTGGATAAATTAAAATCTAAAATTCTCATCATTATATATCATGTACTGAATTTCCCTTTATATCATTCCCTCTAGGAATCTCAAAATTAGGCATTGTAGGTCATTTCAGTACCCTTTCTTTGGCCCACTGATCTTCACAGAGACAAATATCAGAATCATTCTGAAATGTCTACATTATTCTTTTCCTCAATTACTCTTTTTCATTTCTCAGCCAAGGAATGTTCTTTCCTTGATAGAAGAACTTGCATCTTTAGAAAATTATTTCCCAGTTGATTCTGGTATGTCAGTTCCATTTTCTCCCTGGCTTCTCGTCAAGAACTTAGTAAGCCTTGTATCCATTTTCCTGAACACATATCCTGTATTTTCTAGTTCTTGTTTCCTTTTGAAATCTGATTTTATTAAATGTAGGCTTCTATTGCAAGCTGCCTAAGTTTTTCTTCAGAAGTGTGTAATATGATGATTTTATCTAGAAGACAGTGAAGGACAGAGAAGCCTGGCATGCTGCAGTCCCTGGGGTTACAAAGAGTCAGACACGACTTAGCAACTGAACAGCAACAACAATGATATGATGAAAAAAATACATGCATGAATAATTCAGTGAGTCAGTGAATAATGACTGAGAGAGCAGATCTATGGTTCTTCTGCCTCTTGTTACTTTCCACAAAAAGTTACCCCTGTTATCTACACAAAGTGAAGACTTTTGACCAGCATAGTTAACAGGTCCTTGTACATGAAAAAGAAATCCCTATTCTAAAGTAACTTTATTTTATACCACCTATACCTGCATGAGATTCCAAAAATTATTTCTCCCAAATACCTTAATACTTATGGCTGGTTATCTTTTTCTTTACTTGGCTATGTTATTGGTGAAACATTTTCCTGGTTTCTGCACCAGTGAGAGCTGTTTTCCACACCAGTGTATCTGGGCTCCTCTAAAAGTACAGACCAGATTCTTTTTTTCTCCCTGAGGATGTTGAATGGCAATGAGATGTATTGGTCTGGGTGACCCAGGACAGCCCTTTCATATTTAGTTGATGTTAGAACCAGGAAGGCGGAACACGGCAAGTGCTCAGCTGCATGGATCATCCTCTTCAAAGCCAGTGACCAAGTGTAGAGCCATTTCTCTGGACAGCTGAGATATCCACAGCTCGCTTTATTTGTGGGTGCACTTGAAATTATGGCAGAGATGGGGCTATTCCAGATGAATAACAATCTTTATCTACAGTGCTTTTTTTCTCTAGTAGAAGGACTGTATTTGTTTTCTGCATCTCTTCTTCAATAACAATCATCTGATAGGACCAGATCTGATAAACAGAGTGCCTGATGAACTATGGACAGAGGTTCGTGACATTGTACAGGAGACAGGGATCAAGACCATCCCCAAGGAAAATAAATGCAAAAACGCAAAATGACTGAGGAGGCCTTACAAATAGCTATGAAAAAAAGAGAAGGGAAAAGTAAAGGAGAAAAGGAAAGATATACCCATTTGAATGCAGGGTTCCAAGGAATAGCAAGGAGAGATAAGAAAGCCTTTCTCAGCAGTCAATGTGAAGAAATGGAGGAAAACAACAGGATGGGAAAGACTAGAGATCTCTTCAAGAAAATTAGAGATACCAAGGGAACATTTCATGCCAAGATGGGCTCAATAAAGGACAGAAATGGTATGGACCTAACAGAAGCAGAAGACATTAAGAAGAGGTGGCAAGAATACACAGAGGAACTGTACAAAAAAAGATCTTCACAACCCAGATAATCACGATGGTGTGATCCCTCACACTCACCTAGAGCCAGACATACTGGAATGTGAAGTCAAGGGGGCCTTAGGGAGCATCACTACGAACAAAGCTAATGGAGGTGATGGAATTCCAGTTGAGCTATTTCAAATCCTGAAAGATGATGCTGTGAAAGTGCTGCACTCAATATGCCAGCAAAAACAGAAAACTCAGCAATGGCCACAGGACTGGAAAAGGTCAGTTTTCATTCCAATCCCAAAGAAAAGCAATGCCAAAGAATGCTCAAACTACCGCATAATTGCACTCATCTCACACGCTAGCAAAGCAATGCTCAAAATTCTCCAAGCCAGGCTTCAGCAATATGTGAACTGTGAACTTCCAGATATTCAAGCTGGTTTTAGAAAAGGCAGAGGAACCAGAGATCAAATTGCCAACATCTGCTGGATCATCGAAAAAGCAAAAGAATTCCAGAAAAAACATCTACTTCTGCTTTATTGATTTTGCCAAAGCCTTTGACTGTGTGGATCACAATAAACTGGAAAATTCTGAAAGAGATGGGAATACCAGACCATCTGACCTGCCTCTTGATAAACCTGTATGCATGTCAGAAAGCAACCGTTAGAACTGGACATGGAACAACAGACTGGTTCCAAATAGGAAAAGGAGTACGTCAAGGCTGTATATTGTCACCCTGCTTATTTAACTTATATGCAGAGTACATCATGAGAAACGCTGGGCTGGAAGAAGCACAAGCTGGAATCAAGATTGCTGGAAGAAATATCAATAACCTCAGATATGCAGATGACACCACTCTTATGGCAGAAAGTGAAGAGGAACTAAAGAGCCTCTTGCTGAAAGTGAAAGAGGAGAATGAAAACGTTGGCTTAAACTCAACATTAAGAAAACTAAGATCATGGCATCTGATCCCATCACTTCATGGCAAATAGATGGGGAAACAGTGGCTGACTTTAATTTTCTGGGGTCCAAAATCACTGCAGATGGTGATTGCAGCCATGAAATTAAAAGGTGCTTACTCCTTGGAAGGAAAGTTATGACCAACCTAGACAGCATGTTAAAAAACAGAGACATTACTTTGCCAACAAAGGTCTGTCTAGTCAAGGCTATGGTTTTTTTCCAGTAGTCATGTATGGATGTGAGAGTTGGACTATAAAGAAAGAATTGATGCTTTTGAACTGTGGTGTTGGAGAAGACTCTTGAGAGTCCCTTGGACTGCAAGGAGATCCAACCAGTCCATCCTAAAGGAGATCAGTCCTGGGTGTTCACTGGAAGCACTGATGTTGAAGCTGAAACTCCAATACTTTGGCCATCTCATGTGAAAGGCTGACTCGTTTGAAAAGACCCTGATGCTGATAAAGATTGAGGGCAGGAGGAAAAGGGGACAATAGAGGATGAGATGTTTGGGTGGCATCACCGACTCAATGGACATGGGTTTGGGTGGACTCTGGGAGTTGGTGATCCACAGGGAGGCCTGTCGTGCTGCGGGTCATGGGGTCACAATGAGTCGGACATGACTGAGCGACTGAAGTGACTGAAGCTGTACAAAGATGGTGGTGGTCTCCGAACCCCCTTGGGCAGTGCAAAGAGTAAACATGATTTGGGGGTGTCACAAAGACATCTGTCACACGGACATCCTTCTGCATATTGGAGAAACCGTATCTTAAAAAGACACCTTGATGGGTAAATTTGGACCAAGATCATTTCCTCAGATAAAGATGGTCCAATATTCTACCCAGATCCTCCCGACAGGGACAGTGAAGGGTGGTTATTGAAAGGACTGATTTTGAAACCAGACAGAATTGGATCCAAATCCTGGTTCTCTCATGAGTGACTTTATAAAAGAAACATTCTCTCTTTGGTTCCCAGGTTTCTTATGCATATGAAGGGGATAATCATATCTAACTGTAATAAAAATTCATGAAAAATGCTTTGCATTCTCTCTGATATTGTAATGATATAAGAACTTAATAAAGAGTAATAGTCGTAATAGCAATACATGATTATATAATTATATATTAGTAATGAATAAATTAAGCAAAGGATAGTAATAATAATTCTAATAATGATACCATTTATTGAGCCTTATTTTGGCCATATGTTCCTAGAGCTACCACCTAACTAAAGAGAAAACACGTGATATGTGCTTTCTAAGGTAGTGGAGGGTTAAATGAGATAATGCATGTAGAACTCAGCACAGCGGCTGGCAGCTACTCCTCTGATACATTACTATGACACAAATTGGGGAATGTTAATTTCAAGAAGATATTCAAATGACATGGCTTGGGAAATCAGAAGGTACTCAATAACTTCCCACTGAGTAGATTAAGGGATGAGTGGAACATGATAGACCCAATGGAGGAAGACATGGAGAGATAAACCATATGTAGAGCTATGCAGAATGAAGAAAAATAGTATTACAGTGAGGAGCAACAGGAGTATGGAGAGGGGGAAGGGTTTATATAGCAAAGGCTAGATGGTGGCTCAGCTGGTAAAGAATCTGTCCGCGACGAGGGAGACCTAGGTTCCATCCCTGGGTTGGGAAGATCCCTTGGAGAAGGGAACAGCTAACCACTCCAGTATTTTGGCCTGGAGAATTTCATAGACAGAGTTGCCTGACAGGCTACAGTCCATGGAATTGCAAAGTCAGACACAACTGAGCAACTTTCACTCACTCACTCAGATTTTTAAAGGACAAAGCCCTCTGGGTGTAAGAATATCCTTCTTTCATTATATTTTAATAGGTATTTAAAGTTCACAAGGGTCTTTTACTCTTCCATTGCTTGTGAAATAAATATTCACAGTGAGGACAAATTCATGGTCCCCATTCCCAGATGAAGAAGCAAAGGGCTGTGACTTTCAGAGCTTTGTACAAACTCATCAGAACCAGAAGTGGCTGAGCCATGCCGCTGTGTTTCAATGAAGCGCTGGTCCAGCATGATTCCCCGTGCCTGGCCGCCTTCCTCAAGCATGCTAACTGAAAACGACAGCCACTACTGATATTAATCTCTCAGTGATGGCAGGGTACCAGCATGTGATGCCATCTCCAATGCGAAATATTAGCTGAGCCATGGGCTTTTTGTTTAAGGGCTGCCTGGAACCACAGGCAATTCAGAAACTGAAGACAACGAATTGAAAACCAATTCTGTGGCTCTTACCATGAGTTTGCAAATGTCATCCACACATGGGGAGTGAGTAATAAGTTTTTTTACCATCCGTTAGCAATGACGAGTCAGAGTGCTGAGTGGCAGATACTCCATTTCATTTTGAAATCAACTTTAATTTGGAGCTAGCTCTTTATACATCTCATGCTTAGAATTAACCTGTGGACACAAACATATCAGAACCTTTTGCATGATATTTTTATGGGCACTTCAATTTCTATCTTACTAACCATAAGATTGGATCACATGTTATTTAAAGATCTCTCCTTCATACTGGTTACATTCTAAGTCTTCATCCTTAGAATATAGTTAAATTTTATAACCTGAGATACTGTTGTATTTTTTAACAATTGAATTGAGATCTCTTTGCCTTTTGAAAAATTGGTTCAAAAGACTCTACCAGATACCATGGAAATGGAAAGCCTTTCTAGTTTTCTGCAGATTCTAAGGAGGATGGAGTATGAGGGAGGGGAGAGGTTTGTTCTCATGATCATTTGTATGTCCTCATTAAATTTATGACTTGCTTTGCCATCGTGCTTTGTCCTGCATTGCTGCAGACCAAAAATGATACAGCTATCTTTTTTCAAACTCCACACCAAAGGCCATTGGCCCAAGGTGTTTATCTTTCTGAACATTTCTGTTTCTACTGCAGAGAAGTTTACTCACCTCTTCTGTTAACCTTGCATCTGGATGGTGCGTGTCCCCGCAGCCTCACTTTCACCCTGAGAAATTTTCCAGGTGTATTTCTTCTAAAAAGTATGCCTGCCTTTAGGGAAATTCTACAGCAGATTTTTAAGATATTAACATTTCCCTTCACTGCAAATCCATTTGGTACTTAACAAGAAGCGTGGACCCTGACAGCTGGTTGTTGAACAGATAAAACTTTCTGTGAACATTTCCATGTCATTAAATGTTCTTCCCCAGCATCATTTTTAATGACCATGAATCATTTAAACATATGCATGCTCTATAATTTATTTAACTGATCCTCGATTGTTGGACAATTAGGTTGGTTTTCAAAACTCATACAGTTTCAGGATTTTACAGTTTTTTAAAGCACTTGCAAATTTGATATGAGGAAAAAAAATAGAAGCTGTCTCAGTGTTGTTTTGTGTATCTGAATGTCTTCTTCTTTACCAGTAAATACCTTTCTCATTAATTGATCATTTAAATGTTATTCCTTCAGCCCATCAGATGATCTTGATGGCTCTGATTCCAACATATGTACTAAATCTCTCTTCCTCTGTAGTTCATCACTGCTATCTCCCTAATCTGAACAATTATTTCATGTGAACTGCTGAAATCTCCTTACTGTGTTACCTGCATTCACACTTGTCTTTCTGCAAGGCGTTCTCTTTTTAAGAGATGGCTCAGAAGATGCTCACTCCTGCTTTTTTACAGTTTAATGAACCCTCATCCCACTTCTGCACAATCCAGACTCCTGACATGGACCTTCCAGGTTCTAACTGATCTGGCCCCTGTGTTACTCACTAATCTGTGACCTCATCTTGTATTGTTCTATCCCCTGTATTGCTCTGTCCTTCTACTGCCTAGCTGTCTTTCTGTAAAAAGGAAAAAACCATCAAGATCACTCCTCATTCAATTGTCTTTATACTGGGTTAGCCAAAATGTCCATTCAGGCTTTCCAAAACACGTTATGGAAAAATCCCAAATAATATTTTGGCCAACCCCAGATTTTCTTTCGTTTTGATCTGGGTTATGTTCCCCACCCCCACTGCCAGGTCTTCATGTGACTGACTGCATCTTGTCTTTTGCATGTTTGCTCCAGTATTGCCTTTTCATTGAGAAATTTCTCCGTGAAAGTTCCATATAATGGAAATGAGCCTTTTCTGCCTCCTGGGAGCTGGAGCAGCATGGGCAAAGATGCTAAGACATATACATTTGTGTGTGTGTGTGTGTGTGTATTTAGTTGGTGGGCAAGAGAGGAGGGAGAAATAATGAGTGATGCAACTGGAGAAATAGTCACAGGCCAGGTAATACTAGGTCTTACAGGTCAGCTAACTAGTTTATTCTTTAGGAGCCTCCGTTATAGTTTTATTCAACCATAATTTATTTATGAATTATTCATTTAGAGCCTACTCTCTACCAGACTAGAATGGCAGACAGGGATGCAGAATGGTCTTTGCCTTTAAAGGGTTTGCAGTTGTAACTGGAGAACCGACAATACTCAATATCCCCAGAGCACATGTAAGAATCCTGAACATTCTTTTTCCCCAAACTCTGGTAGACAGTGATCCATTAAGGAGATGTCTCCTAAACAAAACAGTCAAGATACCTCAGATTCTTCTTCTTTTCCAATCTGTATTCCTTTGATTTCTTTATCTGCTCTGATTGCTGTGGCCAAAACTTCCAAAACTATGTTGAATAGTAGTGGTGAGAGTGGGCACCCTTGTCTTGTCCCTGATTTCAGGGGGAATGCTTCCAGTTTTTCACCATTGAGGATAATGTTTGCTGTGGGTTTGTCATATATAGCTTTTATTATGTTGAGGTATGTTCCTTCTATTCCTGCTTTTTGGAGGGTTTTTATCATAAATGGATGTTGAATTTTGTCAAAGGCTTTCTCTGCATCTATTGAGATAATCATGTGATTTTTATTTTTTAATTTGTTAATGTGGTGTATTACATTGATCGATTTACGAATATTGAAGAATCCTTGCATCCCTGGGATAAAGCCTACTTGATCATGATGTATGATCTTTTTGATGTGTTGTTGGATTCTATTTGCTAGAATTTTGTTGAGGATTTTTGCGTCTAAGTTCATCAGTGATATTGGCCTGTAGTTTTCTTTTTTTGTGGCATCTTTGCCGGGTTTTGGAATTAGGGTGATGGAAAAGAAGAAGTAAAACTCTCTCTGTTTGCAGATGACATGATCCTCTATATTGAAAACCCTAAAGACTCTACGAGAAAATTACTAGAGCTAATCAGTGAATATAGCAAAGTTTCAGGATACAAAATCAACACACAGAAATCCCTGGCATTCCTATACACTAACAGTGAGAAATCAGAAAGAGAAATTAAGGAAACAATCCCATTCACCATCGAAACAAAAAGAATAAAATACTTAGGAGTATTTCTACCTAAAGAATCAAAAGACTTGTATATAGAAAACTATAGAACACTGATGAAAGAAATCAAGGAGGACACAAACAGATGGAGAAATGTACCGTGCTCATGGATTGGAAGAATCAATATAGTGAAAATGAGTATACTACCTAAAGCAATCTATAGATTCAATGCAATTCCTATCAAGCTACCAGAGGTCTTCTTCAAAGAATTAGAACAAATAATTTCTCAATTTGTATGGAAATACAAAAAACCTCGTATAGCCAAAGCAATCTTGAGAAAGAAGAATGGAACTGGCGGAATCAACCTACCTGACTTTAGGCTATACTACAAATCCACAGTCATTAAGACAGTATGGTACTGGCACAAAGACAGAAACATAGATCAATGGAACAGAATAGAAAGCCCAGAGATAAATCCACGCATCTATGGACACCTTATCTTTGACAAAGGAGCCAAGAATATACAATGGAGAAAAGACAACCTCTTTAACAAGTGGTGCTGGGAAAACTGGACAGCCACTTGTAAAAGAATGAAACTAGATCACTTTCTAACACCATACACAAAGATAAACTCAAAATGGATTAAAGATCTAAGCATAAGACCAGAAACTATAAAACTCCTAGAGGATAACATAGGCAAAACACTCTCTGCTATAATCCAAAGCGGGATACTCCATGACCCACCTCCCAGAATACTGGAAATAAAAACACGAATAAACAAATGGGACCTAATTAAAATTAAAAGCTTTTGCACAACAAAGGAAACTATAAGCAAGGTGAAAAGACAGCCTTCAGAATGGGAGAAAATAATAGCCAATGAAGCAACAGACAAACAATTAATCTCAAAAATATACAAACAACTCCTGCAGCTCCATTCTAGAAAAATAAACAACCCAATTAAAAAGTGGGCCAAAGAACTTAACAGACATTTCTCCAAAGAAGATATAAAAATGGCTAACAAACACATGAAAAGATGCTCAACATCACTCATTATCAGAGAAATGCAAATCAAAACTACAATGAGGTACCACTTTACACCAGTCAGAATGGCTGCCATCCAAAAGTCTACAAGCAATAAATGCTGGAGAGGATGTGGAGAAAAGGGAACCCTCTTACACTGTTGGTGGGAATGCAAACTAGTACAGCCACTATGGAAAACAGTGTGGAGGTTCCTTAAAAAGCTGCAAATAGACCTGCCATATGACCCGGCAATCCCACTGCTGGGCATATACACCGAGGAAACCAGAATTGAAAGAGCCACGTGCACCCCAATGTTCATCGCTGCATTGTTTACAATAGCCAGGACATGGAAGCAACCTAGATGCCCATCAACGGACGAATGGATAAGAAAGCTGTGGTATATATACACAATGGAATATTACTCAGCATTAAAAAAAAATTCATTTGAAGCAATTCTACTCAGATGGACGAAACTGGAGCCCATTATCCAGAGTGAAGTAAGCCAGAAGCAAAAACAACAATACAGTATATTAACACATATATATGGAATTTAGAAAGACAGTAATGAGAACCCAACATGGGAGACAACAAAAGGAACGCAGATGTATAGAATAGACTTGTGGACTTTGTGGATGAGGGTAAGGGTGGGATGAGATGGGAGAAGGGCATTGAAGCATGTTAATTGTCATGTGTCTAATCAATCGCCAGCCCAGGATTGATGCTCGGGACTGGTGCAGCGAGATTTCCCGGGGGGGAGGGAGGAGGGAGGGGGGACCCGGAGGGGAAGCATATGTAAACCCATGGTGATATCATGACAATGTATGGCAAAAACAATAAAAATAAATAAATAAATAAATAAATTAAAAAAAAAAAAAAGATACCTCAGATTCTTCTTACTCTAAGTCTCCTAACCTAAGTTCTGTTTTTCCCACATGTTAACAATTCCCCTAGTCATCTTTCATCAGATGCTTTAGATGAATATGCGAAAGCCCTTGGCTGAAGGCTTAGATGAAAATCTCACCTAAAGATCCCATGGACACAAACATCAAGTATTTCCACCCAAAGGCTCCTTCCACCTCCAACAGTGGTGGAAAGAGGTGAGGAATTAGTGAGGGGAGTGCTGTCAGGTTTCATCTTTCTCTCCTTGATAGGGGAAGAGGCCCTGCACATCAATGAGCAGGCTGTCTTATTGGCCGTATTTCTTCTCTGTGTGTCCCGGAGAAGGAAAGTGTCAGTTCCCATCGCTTTGATCCATCACTGCAGCATGTTTGAGAAGAGATGCAGAGCCTCTTCATGTTTCTTTCCCATCTCCTTTAATTATATTCAACGGAGAAAGACAAGTCTTATCTCCCCATAAGCAAGATGCTTTCACCATTACGAAACTGTTTGCTTGCTCTTCTAGTTTGGGGGCAAAGCTCAGTTCTGTCATTTTTTTGACCCATCAAGGTTAAATAGAATATTTCTCTCTTTCTTTTTTTTTTTTTTCTCTAACAAACAGTGGAGCAATAATACAACTCGGAAAGTCTTTGGTTCAGTATAGATTGACTTTGGGCTACTGGCTACCTTGGGTACGCTCCAAAGCTAATATTAATTGGGAACACTCATCTTCTTTTACTGAATGCACTCTCTACTTTAAGCAGTATTCTGGAGCAGGTGTTCTTATGTTTTCCACAGCACAAACATCTTTGACAATCTAGTTAAGCCTATGGAATCTTTCTGTAGCAGATGAAAGATGACTGCAATCTTTGACATTTCTTTCAACAAAACTGGGCAAATGTTTTGCCTTTCTTGGAAATTAGGTTGGCCTTACTGGTTCTCATTAACCAGGAGAAAGGAGTGGAGGTGACATTGCATGACATATGAAGTGAGTAGCTAGTCTTGTTTCTTCTCCCTTGATCTCTTGGAACACTCTCTTCCTGAATACTACCTTGGGAGATGCTCCCTCTCAGAACTCAGCTATTATGATGTGAGAAGCCCATGTTACAAGGTGAGGTTGATGTATAGACAGCCCCATCAGAACTCCCAGCTATTTTGGATGTCTAGCATGACAATGCAGAGAAGTCAATGGCAACCCACTCCAGTACTCTTGCCTGGAAAATTCCATGGAAGGAGGAGCCTGGTAGGCTACAGTCCATGGGTTTGCGAAGCGTTGGACACGACTGAGTGACTTCACTTTCACTTTTCACTTTCATGCACTGGAGAAGGAAATGGCAACCCACTCCAGTGCTCTTGCCTGGAGAATCCCAGGGACTGTGGAGCCTGATGAGCTGCCGTCTGTGGGGTCGCACAGAGTTGGACACTACTGAAGCCACTTAGCAGCAGCAGCAGCAGCATGACAATGGTTATTTTGAGTTGATAAATTTTAGGATAATTTGTTACCCAGCAGAAGCTAATCAGAACACTTTTTCAGAATAATTTCTTTAAGTGTGTGAAACAAAACCTATAAACTTACAAAGAAACTAATTATATAAAAGTTACAAAATAATTAAAAATTGGTTTTAAAGACATATGATGGCCAATAGGCACATGAAAAGATTCTCAAATGATCATTAATCATCAAGCAAATGCAAATCAAGACTACAATGGAGGGGCCTTACCTGGTGATCCATTGCTTTAGACTCCACATTTCCACCTTAAGGGAGAATTACCGCCCCCCCAAATACAAAAACTACAGTGAGATATCACCTCATACCTTCCAGAATGGCTGCTAGGAAAAAAGAACAATGCTTTTTGCAAATTTTTGCTGTTTGGATGACAAGGACATGGAGACACAGGCCTCGGTGCTCCGCTGAAGGGACGTGGGTTAGTGCTGGCCTGGCTCGCCACCCTGGGAAACAGGACGGAACACTCCTCAGAAAGTTAAAAGTGGAATTACCATACAGTCCAGCAGTTCCATTTCTGATATTTTCTCAAAGAATGTGGAAACACTAATATGAAAGATATATGCATTCCTATGTTCGTTACATTTCTTACGATTGCCAAGACATAGAAGCCACCCGAGTGTCCACTGATACACGAATACATAAAGAGATGTGATACACACCCACGTGCCACACACGCGTGCTCCAAATGGATTTCTCCGCCATGAAAAGGAATGAAATCTTGTAATTTTTGACGTCATATAGCAGTGTGTACCCAGATGATTTTTGATCATTTTGGCTACTATTTTAAGCTATATGTTCCCTAATAATTAAATTTCTTAAGGAATGTATAAATGCTTTGTGACTATATGTCTCAGAAACTAGCAAATTCTGTCTCTCAGAAACTAGCAGAAAATAGTATATTTAATAAGTTCACAGTAAATTTACACCACATAATCAGTGACCCCCCAAAACTGCCTGATCACCAGTATTACCTAGGTAATCTTTAATAAGTACAGATTTCCATATTCCAACCTAGTCTATTGAACTAGGGATGGGCCCGGGAATCAGTATTTTAGTATGCAAAACTCTCTATCCCAAGTAATTCTAATGTCTGAAGCCTGACACTGACCTGGCTTTCAAAACCACTGGCAATATAATAATAACAACAACAATAGTAAAGTAATAAATAGATCAAGTAAGATCCCCTTATCTGAGCATTAGAAGACTCCCAAAATTTTCCTTGAACTTCTCTGCCCTACGTTATCCATATCAGTTGCCTGGACTTCTCGTGGGCCATGTTTTGGCCATCTCTTTGATGTTTAATGTAGATTATTAGCTCACAGTGATTTTTCTCATGTGTGGGAATCAAAGGCATCCATTCTCATGTCTGTGTTAGGTGGCTCTGCTCCTCTGGCCATGGATAATTAGTTCAGTTATCTGATTAGTGGCATTCCCTAGGAGAATCTGACCTGGAAGGAGAGGAAGAGAGCCAGTCCTTTTCTGGTAGTGAAAGAAGAAATATAAGGCTCCAAAACTGCTGCTGCTCATGTTTCCTGCTGAGGAGAGGAAAGCATATGCAGAAGAAAGTATAAAGTAGATTCACAGAGAAAACAGAGCGAGCCTTCTGGGGGTGACTTGGTTTCTGATCTGACTGTTCCCGAGGTCATCAGCACGCTACAGCGTCCCTAGTCATGTGGCATGGCCTCCTTCATTCTGATAAATTCCCCTTTCTGCAGAAGTGCATTCGAATGGGTTCTGTCTCTGAGGACCTAGAAAATGCTGAAAACTAAAATCGCTCCCTTCCCCACATCTCAACTCAAAGTGACAGTCCCTTAAAATACCCCTCTCCCTTCTCCTCCCTTGCTTACTGGTCCAGTCTGTTCTAATAGCTTAAGCCTACACTGAAATCTAGCCTGCTTTATCTTCCCTAGCACTCATCACCTGTACCCCCAAAACTGGCAGACACAGCATCCTGTTCTGTATCTTGCACTAACTCATCATTGTCTCAGATTCAACTAATGATATTTTTTAGGTGTTACTTAACTATGCCATT
Source organism: Antilocapra americana (assembly GCA_007570785.1). Taxonomy (NCBI): domain Eukaryota; kingdom Metazoa; phylum Chordata; class Mammalia; order Artiodactyla; family Antilocapridae; genus Antilocapra; species Antilocapra americana. Next base: position 5,789,902 of record ML662454.1, read on the forward strand.
TTATGCCCAGAAAGAACATTAGCAATTTCTAATCCAACCCCTTCATTTACACAGGAGAGAATGACTTCCCCAGAATCACATAGTCTTTCACAAAATAAGTTTTGCTTGACAACACTGAAAAATAAAAAGATATGCTTAAAGCAATTACAAAGAGGTGCATCTTTTACATCTTTTAACAAACAATGCTGCACATGAGCATAGCCAAGTTTCTGAGAAATCCTGCAGAAAAACAAATGTTGTCTGAATGGCTTCAACCCCATTCTCTGGAAATTTAAATACAGACATCTTATTTCACCAAACACCTGTCAGTTTTCTGTTGGAAAAGTGTTCCTTGGAATGTGAAAGTGAAAGTCGCTCAGCCGTGTCCAGCTCTTTGCAACCTCATGGACTACAGTCCGCCAGGCTCCTTCGTCCATGAGGATTCTCCACGCAAGAATACTAGAATGGGTAGCTGTTCCTTTCTCCAGGGAACCTTCCCAACCCAGGAATCCAACCCAGAACTTCTGCCTTGCAGGAAGATTCTTTACCATCTGAGCCACCACGCAAGCCTGTTCCTTGGAATCCACCTAGGTAAATTCTTTTTTTTAAATCTCCTTGTCCCAAATCTAACAATACCTCAAGAAGAAGTTTGATCATTCTTTCCTGGCACAGTTGGTTTGATCATTCTTTCTTGCCACAGTTGGATAAGTAAAACTATAACCTTTCTCCATTTTTTTCTTAATATAGATGATTTTAACTGTTTTTCCTTCGAGTTTTTTTTTTTTTATTTTATTGAAATAACACAGTCTGGTATCTGTCTTTAGTTAAAGTCTATAAAAAATACAGTCGCTCCAACTCTGTGACCAAATTCAGGGTGATGGTCTGTCTTTCCATCTTTCTGCTAGCAGAGTGAAGGGGACAGACCTTTGGCTTGTGGACTAGTGTCAGGGCTGAGAGCTTAGTAAGGGTAGAACGCACGTACAGAATCTTAAAAGTGAAAGGGATCTTAGAAATAACATAGTTAAGCATCTTTATCTGCCAGAAGCAGAGGCTAATTTCCACATAGCAAGATGATTTCTCCAAGATCACCCAGAGATTTTTGCTTAGAGGCCAGATTCAGAGCTGGGCCTTTAGCTTCTCATTCCTGTGTCCTTTCAACTAAATTCTTTCATGCTCACCATTCGTTCAAGGGCTGTGGGTAGACTGTTTGGGTACTTCCTCTTCTTTTTCTTCTTGCCTATTTATTTCTCCTGCCCCCCCCCCATTTCCTCCCCTTCTTTCTGTTGCTCCGCTGCCACTTCCTCCCTTTCTTCCCCATCTTCCTTCATCTCCTCTTTTTCTCCTTCTTCTTCTGTTGTTTTTCTGAAACAACAATCCCTAATACATATTAAACAAAATTAAAATTATTACTAAGAAGATCTTCACACAATTAAAAATCAATTAGGTATTGGTTCTTAGATATGTTCTCCTTCCAAGACCTCTCTGAGAGCTTATGAATGCAACAGGCCTTCTAGTCAGGAAGAGCGCCTATAAGCACATACCGACAGGGTTCTGCACACACTTTTAGGGGTTCATGGCTTTCCCTCATGGCTTGGGCAGTAGAGAATCTGCCTGCAATGCAGGAGACCCAGATTCAATCCCTGGGTCGAGAAGATCCCTTGGAGACCGAACTGGCAACCCACTCCAGTATTCTTGCTGGGAAATCCCACGGACAAGAGGAGGCTGGGAGTCTACAGTCCATGGGGTCCCAAAAGAGTCAAGCAAGACATAGCAACTAAACAACAACAAACCTATCCATGTAGAATATACTACAGTGCTTCTTTTCTGCTGCATACTAACTATTCGAGAATCTTGTTAACATGAACATAATTAAACCCACCTGCTTTGTCATCTCCGCCTGAAAAGGAAGATAAGAGTGATCAATACAGGTATTAATACTAAAGTTGTAAATCTCATAAGATGTAGAGCTAGATCTTCAGATTCTCAAGTTGTGTCATTTCCATCATATTACATAGTCAAGTGGTTAGAAAGTCTTTCCCTCTCTCTTGCTTCCTCTCTCCAAAGCACACACACACACATTACACATCACACCCATGGATGTGCACATATATATGGTAAAGAAAAAAAAATCCAAAGCATTGATTAAAGTTTTGCAATGGTAAGGAAATAAAAGGAAAAAACTTTTTAGCACTGTTTTTTAAAAGTAATTTTTTTGTTTACACTGATTGAAGTTGAGACTCTGAATTTGTAGGAACATGATTCTGCCACAGATTTGGTATATTTTCTTTGACAAGTTATTTAACATCACAGAGCCTCAGATTCTATTTTTGTTAAATAATTACTTATGAGACAGAAAGTTTAATTTTATTTTAGAATGCCTGTGTTTCTTGGAATCATGGATGACATGGCAACAAACTATAAAACACAATCACTCTCATTGTGGTTCCAATCCTTGATAATTCCCTCTGGTTCCTCCTTCCCTTCTGTTTTGTTGTTGTTGTTGTTTGTCTATGGCCTTGTGGGCAGACGGGATCTGAGCTTCCTTAACGTGCCTGCTTTTGTGGAGCCAGGAAGTTACATCACATAAAGTCGATAAATGGAAGCACAAGGGGATGTAGTTTAAGGTCTGTGAAATTTCACACATTGTCATTCTTTCCTACAATCAAGTTAAGCTCCAGTCTGAAATGGGAAAATACCATCCCAATCTTTAAAAAGGACAAAGCTGCTGTTTCTAGGACCTTATCAGTTTGGCTAGATGCATCGAGTGTCACAGGCCTTATCAGCTTAAGATGGACACTGGTGATGATTGAAGGTAAGAAGAGAAGGGGATGACAGAGGATGAGGTGGCTGGATGGCATCACCGACTCAGTGGACATGAGTTTGGATGGACTCTGGGAGTTGCTAAGACAGGATAGCCTGGCGTGCTGCAGTCCGTGGGGTGGCAGAGTCAGACATGACTAAGCGAATGAACTGACTGATGATATTTATTTCAGAAACACCTAGAGAAACTTCATCTTGCTAGCTGTATCAGTCATTACAGTGAATAAAATTGCAATAAGAAAGCACAGTACCATATCCTATCAATGTCCATAAGAACATCATTGTCATATTCTTGTTAAAGTATGATACTTATAGATACTAATGAAAACAGTACTCATTCGGAGAAGGCAATGGCACCCCACTCCAGGACTCTTTCCTGGAAAATCCCATGGATGGAGGGGCCTGGTGGGCTGCAGTACATGGGGTTGCAAAGAGTCGGACACGACTGAGTGACCTCACTGTCACTTTTTGCTTTCATGCAGTGGAGAAGGCAACGGCAACCCACTCCAGTGTCTTGCCTGGAGAATCCCAGGGACGGGGGAGCCTGGTGGGCTGCTGTCTCTGGGGTCACTTAGAGTCGGACACGACTGAAGCGAATTAGCAGCAGCAGCAGCATGCAATGCTCCCTAGTAACTCCATATGATTGGTACTAATATAACTACCAGTTTTAGACTAGGAAATTGAGAATTGAGAAAGGATAAGTAAGTGCTAGTAAGTGGTAAAGAAAACCAATTTAATTTTTTATTTATTTATTTTTTAAATATAAATTTATTTTTTTTTACTTTACAATATTGTGTTGGGTTTGTCATACATTGACATGAATCCACCATGGGTGTACATGTGTTCCCCTTTAAGAAACTCCCTCCCACCTCCCTCCCTATCCCATCCCTCTGGGTCATGCCAGTGCACCAGCCCTGAGCACCCCGTGTCATGCATCGGACTTGGGCTGGCGATTCGTTTCACATATGATAATTTACATGTTTCAGTGCCATTCTCCCATATCATCCCACCCTCGCCCTCTCCCATAGAGTCCAAAAGACTGTTCTATACATCTGTGTCTCTTTTGCTGTCTCGCATACAGGGTTATCATTACCATCTTTCTAGATTCTATATATATATATGCGTTAGTATACTGTATCATTGTTCTTCTTTCTGGCTTACTTCACTCTGTATAATAGGCTCCAGTTTCATCAACCTCATTAGAACTGATTCAAATGTGTTCTTTTTAATGGCTGAGTAATATTCCATTGTGTATATATACCACAGCTTCCTTATCCATTCGTCTGCTGATGGACATCTATGTTGCTTCCATGTCCTGGCTATGGTAAACAATGCCGTGATGAACATTGGGGTACACATGTCTCTTTCAGTTCTGGTTTCCTCGGTGTGTGTGCCCAGCAGTGGGATTGCTGGGTCATATGGCAGTTCTATTTCCAGTGTTTTAAGGGATCTCCATACTGTTCTCCATAGTGACTGTACTAGCTTGCATTCCCACTAACAGTGTAAGAGGGTTCCGTTTTCTCCACATCTTCTCCAGCATTTATTGCTTGTAGACTTTTGGATAGCAGCCATCTGACTGGCATGAAATGGTACCTCATTGTGGTTTTGATTTGCATTTCTCTGATAATGAGTGATGTTGAGCATCTTTTCATGTGTTTGTTAGCCATTTGTATGTCTTCTTTGGAAAAATGTCTGTTTAGTTCTTTGGCCCACATTTTGATTGGGTTGTTTATTTTTCTGGAATTGAGCTTGTATATTTCTGGAGTTGTTTGTATATTTTTGAGATTAATTATTTGTCCATTGCTTTGTTTGCTATTATTTTCTCCCATTCTGAAGGCTGCCTTTTCACCTTACTTTTAGTTTCCTTTGTTGTGCAGAAGCTTTTAATTTTAGTTAGGTCCTATTTGTTTACTTTTACTTTTATTTCCAATATTCTGGGAGGTGGGTCATAGAGGATCCTGCTATGGTTTATGTCAGAAAGTGTTTCGCTTATGTTTCCCTCTAGGAGTTTTTTAGCTTCTGGTCTTACATTCAGATCTTTAATCCATTTTGAATTTATTTTTGTATATGGTGTTAGAAAGTGTTCTAGTTCCATTCTTTTACAAGTGGTTGACCAGTTTTCCCAGCACCACTTGTTAAAGAGATTTTTTTTTCTCCATTGTATATATTTGCCTCCTTTGTCAAAGACAAGGTGTCCATAGGTGCGTGGATTTATCTCTGGGCTTTCTATTTTGTTCCATTGATCTATATTTCTGTCTTTGTGCCAGTGCCATACTGTCTTGATGACTGTGGCTTTGTAGTATAGCCTGAAGTTGGGCAGGTTGATTCCTCCAGTTCCATTCTTCTTTCTCAAGATTGCTTTGGCTATTCAAGATTTAGAAAACCAATTTAATTTTTAAAATTTTTGTTTTAATGAAGTTTAGTTGATTTACAATGTTGTGTTAATTTTTGCTGTAGAGCAAAGTGATTCAGTTTTATATATATATATATATTCTTTTTCATGTTATTTTTCATTATGGTTTATCACAGGATATTGAATATAGTTCCCAGTGCTATACAATACGACCTTGTTGCTATCCATTCTATATATAATAATTTATATCTTCTAGCTAATCCCAAACTCCCAATCCTTTCCTCACTTCCCTCTTCCTTGATAATCACAAGTCTGTTCTCTATGTCAAATAGTCTGAAGAAAATTTAAGCTGGAATTTAAGCTGGAAGACTGCAAATACTGTGCATGCAACTTGGCATATTCTGTTTCAGCTGTTCAGTTCAGTTCAGTCGCTCAGTCTGTCCAGCTCTTTGTGACCCCATGGACTGCAGCACGCCAGGCCTCCTTGTCCATCACCAACTCCCAGAGCTTGCTGAAACTCTTGTCCATTGAGTCATTGATGCCATCCAACCATCTCATCCTCTGTCATTCCCTTCTCCTCCTGCCTTCAGTCTTCCCCAGCGTCAGGGTCTTTCCAAATGAGTCAGTTCTTTGCATCAGGTGGCCAAAGTGTTGGCGTTTCAGCTTCAACATCAGTCCTTCCAATGAATGTTCAGGACTGATTTCCTTTAGGATAGACTGGTTTGATCTCCTAGCCGTCCAAGGGACTCTCAAGAGTCTTCTCCAACACCACAGTTCAAAAGCATCAATTCTTTGATGCTCAGCTTTCTTTATGTTTCAATTGTACTTAATTATATAGTTCACACTAGAGTTCATACATAAAGGTATGCATTCACTTACTGTGTCATTCAGTTGGTGCATAATTTGGCCTAATCTAACATTCTGTTTGTGCCACATACAAATGTTTTGCCAGAGTGATCTTTATGAGCACTTATTTAAGAGTCAAGAACTCAATCTGGGTGTGGTTGGTTGTTTGCAAAAAGACAGTAATTTTTTCTTACCCAGTTCTTTGCCAGGTGACTTTGCAGCATTTTTCATCAAGAAGTAGGGTCTGTTCACACTTCCCTTGAATTTGAGCTGGCTTTGTGACTTTACGTGGGAAATTAACATATCAGAAATTATGTTGCACCAGTTGTGAGTCTAAGCACCAAGAGACCTCATACACTTCCATTTTCCTTTAGTCCTCTGCCTCTGACCCAGGAACAACCTGGGGCTTGTCTGCAGGATAAGAGCTGTGTGGCCAAGTCTTGCTTGTAGCACACGGCAACAGTCAACCACTATCAAATGAGCATGTGGCCTTAGATTGGCACCTCTCTGCCCAAGCTCCCAGTTGACCGCAGAGACATGAGTAAACGCAGCCGAGATCAGTCAAACGTAACTAGTTCAAACTGAGCTGCCTAGTTAATCCATAGACTCATCAGCGATATGACGTAGTTGTTGGTTGTTTTCTGTGATCAGTTTTCTTAGAAGGACTTTTGGTATGACAAAAGAGAAGTCAGACATCAGGAGAGGAACAGGAACGGCACTTATTTTTTTTTTTCATGTTGCCTATTTCACTTTTGCATCATTCATTCATTTGGTAATCATCTGACAAAGGCCTACTCTGCATCAACAATAGACCAAGCAAGAAGTAGTAATTTGGGACTTTAAATATGGTCTATTATAATGAGGCATCTGTTTACTTTAGAGCCAGCTAGAGGAAGCTGGGCACAGTGATGTTCTCTGTAACATAAAGCACCTTTGTCATCTGGCATTAATAAAGACTTGCTGACTTTATCAAGTCTTGGCTGTTCTGGCCAAACCCTGGTCACCAATTCAGCACCTGGGTGTCTTCATCATTGGTCCAGCTGTAACTTGGTTTATTAAGCTGCAGCTCCTGCACAGTTCCTAGTGCCTATTTCTGTCCTCTTAGACTTGGATCAATACTGAGACCTTTTTTTTTTTTTTAACTTCTCTTCCATTTGACCTACTTTATTTTGTCCTAGTTCTTAATTCAGAATCTCCCTGTGACCTGTCTTATCACTACTTAAATGCCTCAGTTTACCCACAAAGTTATAACATGATAAATGGCATCTACTTCTCACCGCCTGCCAGAATACTTTCCTTGTAGTATCTTTGAGACATAAAACACTAAAAATGATGATGGCGAGGAACTTGGCAGATATAAAAGAGCTATAAATATACATGCTAACTCATAAATCAATACCAATAATAAATTGCATTCAAGTGCTATTTAATTCTTTGTGATCATCAATAAAGATATAAAAAGTTCATCCTCAACACCTTCTCTGTGGTTACCCTCTCAGCAACTCCAAACAGTTGTCTGCACAATTAGTCATAATTCTGTTTGCTCTCTCCATGATGGGCTGCTTTAGTTTGCTTCATCTCATTCTGGAGGCATTTTACTATGGAATATCATTTTGAGGCTGATGTAGAGGAGAGACTGCTCCCACTCCCCTCTACACACACACACACACACACACACACCCACACACACACACACACACACACACACACACACACAACCAGTTAGAAAATTTGTGTATCAAAATTCTGCTAGTGACGTGCAAACCCAGAGTGTCTTCCTGTTTCCTGATAGCTAATCCTCCATGCACCAGGGAGCTAGTGGTTAGTTCCGGTGAGAGTTTATCACCACCCACCTACCCTAACCTGTTCCTTCCCACCCTCACTCCAGTGCCCCTTTTCTCCTGAACACCCTCTTCCTTGGTTCGTAATTAGACTCTGCAACCTCCAGGCCTCTCCTGAAAAGTGATGATCTACTAAAAATACAGCCCTGTAGGAATATGTTCAACTTCTATTTCTGTTATTTTTTTACACCAGTTTCAGATGAACAAAGCAGTGAAACAAAGGGGAGAGAAAGTGCTATGATTGCGAAGATGGAACATTGTCACATACTTTGTTCATGTTAATTATACAGACTCTTGATTTAGCAGGAGCTGAAGGATACTGCTAAAGAAAGGCTTTCACAGATCTCCTTTCTTTTGATATTTCCCACTTAAAGCCTCTTCCAATGACCCTGAACCTAAATATCTTTTTTTTGTAATCCTGAAAACCCCTACATCTCTGTATAGTCCATGAAACAGGCTGCTTTTATGGTATGGGGAAGGCTGAACGTAATTGGAACATTCTGCTAATGAGACCTACTTCCATCACTCTGCTGACTGTCTCATGGCATTTAAGATGGGCCTCCTAAAACTGGGTTATGAAAATGAGGGTGGGACAGGAGGAGGGCTGTGTGGAGGACTCCCGCGTACATTAAGACTTCTCAGTCTTCAGAAGTAGATAAACAAAGCTAGAACACATATGTGGAGAGAAAAAACAAAAGCCTTGCTTGTGTGAAAAACTAAAATCTGGATTTTTCTACTCCTCACCCACATGCTTGATATTTAGCAACCACTATTTTAAAATCTGTCTTGTGATAATGCATAAATGATTTCCCCCCCCTTTGGTAATGTTGTTGTTTAGTTGCTAAGTCATGTCCAGTTCTTGTGCGACCCCATGGACTGTAGCCCACCAGGCTCCTCTGTCCAAAGTCCTCTGGGACTTTCCCAGGCCAGAATACTGGAGTGGGTTGCCATTCCCTCTCCAGGGGATCTTTCCAACCCAGGGATCAAACCCACATTTCTTGCACTGGCAGGCAAATTCTTTGGGGGTGATGTTAGTTACCCTTTATTTAATGTGTCATTTATGAGATATACTCGTAAAATCTTATATCAAATAGCTTATTTAACCTGCCTAAAATAATTATGAATTGGCATTAATTTTCCCTGCTTTATACATAAAAAATATCGAGGCTTGCATTGGTTCAATAACACAGTAAAGGTCATACAGCTTTACACCTTGAGAGCAGTAAATGTCATGCAAGGTACATAGATGAGTCCAGGTTTGAACCCGGGATGCTTCAGTTAAAAGTCTAAACCTTTAGCCACAGCAAGCCCACCCGAGAACCTGAAGGCAGAGTCAATTTCACAATTCATTCATTCAGTGAACTTTATTTAACTTTTAACATATGAACAGTCCAGTACTAGACAGTAAGGATATTAACAGGTGAGACAATCACAATACCCTTTCATATGGTTGACAGTGTAGAGCTGTAGAAACATATTTACACAAAGCTTCTTCTTATGATAAAGTATGTTAACTGTTAGGTTCAGTTCAGTTCCGTTGTTCAGTGGTGTCCGACTGTTTGTGACCCCATGAACCGCAGCACGCCAGGCCTCCCTGTCCATCACTAACTGCTGGAGTCCACCCAAACCATGTCCATTGAGTCGGTGATGCCAACCAGCCATCTGATCCTCTGTCCTACCCTTCTCCTCCTGCCCTCAATCTTTCCCGGCATAAGGGTCATTTCAAATGAGTCAGCTCTTCACATTAGGTGCCAAAGTATTGGAGTTTCAGCTTCAACATCAGTCCTTCCAATGAACACCCAGTTCGCTGCTGCTGCTAAGTTATGTCAGTCGTGTCTGACTCTGTGCAACCCCATAGACGGCAGCCCACCAGCCTCCCCCGTCCCTGGGATAATCCAGGCAAGAACACTGGAGTGGGTTGCCATTTCCTTCTCCAAACATGAAAGTGAAAAGTGAAAGTGAAGCTGCTCAGTTATGTCCGACTCTCAGCGACCCCGTGGATTGTAGCCCACCAGGCTCTTCTGTCCATGGGATTTTCCAGGCAAGAGTACTGGAGTGTGTCCCCAGTGCCTTCTCCAAACACCCAGGACCAATTTCCTTTAGGATGAACTGGTTTCATATCCTTGCAGTCCAAGGGACTCTCAAGAGTCTTCTCCAACACCATAGTTCAAAAGCATCAATTCTTCGGTGCTCAGCTTTCTTCACCATCCAACTCTCACACCCATACATGACCACTGGAAAAACCACAGCCTTGACTAGACGGACCTTGGTTGGTAAAGTAATGTCTCTGCTTTTTAATATGCCGTCTAGGTTGGTCATAACTTTCCTTCCAAGGAGTAAGTATCTTTTAATTTCATGGCTGCAATCACCATCTGCAGTGATTTTGGAGCCCAGAAATTGTTAGGTTGATGGTACTCAAAAGAGAGAGTTACAAGAGCAGAGAGATTGAAGTCACTGGGCCAAGAATAGCTTCAGGGTGGAATTCTACAATATCTGACTGTTCCTTTCTACTTTTCACTACATCCCTGGTGCCTGCATGTGCCTGGTACATAGTTGGTGTTCAGTAAACATTAGCTTAATAAATGAAGGGATAAATGGGGATGTGAATATGTGACTTAGTGAATACATGAATATAATTTTCAAGTGGAAACTTGAAAGAAGCTGAGATATTTTTGCTAGGAAAATTGAACCATTAAACTCTAGAATATTAATTGGAAGCCACTGAGTATTTTTAACCAGTGAAGAGAAATCATCAGATAAGAATTTTTGAAAGATCACTGTGGCAGTAGAGAATGAATGGAAGGGAAGGTAAAGAGATAGTAGCAGATCTCAGCAGATTGTTTTATTTTTTGGCCATGCTGCACAGCTTATGGGATCTTAGTTCCCTGACCAGGGACTGAACCTGAGGCCATGGCAGTGCAAACAGAGTCCTAAACCCTAGACTACAGAGGAACTCCCAACAGCAAGAAAGTCAATCTTTATGTATAAAATTGTAGTTTACTTGCCTTTCATTGAATTGAAATTATAGAAAACAAATCAAAGAAAAACACTACTTTTAGGACTTATAGTCTAATGTTTTAGTAAGCTCTTTTTTCTCATACTGAATTGGACCACCTAGAGTAACTAAAGCAACTTGTCATGTGGATCAGTTATTTCCATAAATGTAGTGCTACAATCTTGGCTGTGTCAATTAGCTTTGTTTGACTTATGATCTGTAAAATGGGTATATTGATCGCAACATGGCAAAGTAGTGAGCACTGAAGTTCAATAGCATTTATGAAAATAACTGATAAGCTATGGAGCGATGATTTTAGTTATTGTCACTATAACTACTATCATTAATACAAATGCCAGTGTGGGTGTTAAAGTTGGGGAACAACTAACATTAGCACTGGTACCCCAGATTTCTGTGTTGGCAGTATGCCAGAAAAATGGAGGTCGCCATCTTCAAGTCTGAAAGAAAAGAGCTAAGATTGATTTGTTATCCTTGAGACTGAATGGCATGCAGCACAGAGTGAATCCTAAACAAATTCTCTTTACTGAGGTCACTGATATCTGAAATCCCCTTTCCCTTCTTGTCCAAGAATTCCTCAACCTTATGACTTCCCTTCACTTTGCCCCACTCCCAATTTCCACTCTCCCATTTTCCTACACACAGGAGAAAAGATGTCAGAACTATTTGAAGAATCCTTTTCATGTTGGATAATTGCCAAAAATGGGGACCTAATTAAAAAGCAGTAAACTATATGTTTAAAAATTACATGTGTATGTACATACACACATGTATATTTGACAAAGAATAAGCTAACTGAACATTCATTGCTATAAATTGTGGGTCTAGTCTCTCATCAGATTTCATTTATCTCTGATAATTTCTTCATCTGAAATGAAAGACTTTATTTCTGTCCACTCTCTGGCACAGTCTACTGAATTCCATCATCTACCCAGTCACAAATTGATTAGGTTATACCAAACCACTGCAATTAATTTATGTGGGCCTTTATTTATTTATTTTTTACCTCTCTGTCCCCAGTGACACATAAAGACACATTAGCCCTTTCACATCCTGGCTGGCACTTGCTTTTTCCCAAGCTCTCTTTCAGTTGCAAGTATGATTGTATCTGTTCATAAGTCTATAAAACGGATATTTGATTTGATTTAGACAGAGACTCACTGAGCTAATTTCGTTATGATTAACTATCTGAGTTTTGTACTTTTTGTGATTCTGAACAACTGTAATCCAATTTGTCAGTGAATAGAGCTTCCAGACACATCAGCAGGTCATTTTTGGTAGGGAAGGAAAAGGCAAGTTTGCTTTAGGCAGAGTTGGCTTCATTGGCACACTTGTATAACCACTCTGCACACACCAGTACCAGGCACTGGGAACAGAAAGATGAGAAAGATGCGGCCTTTGTCTTTAGAGATGTCTCCATTCCAAGGGGAAGACAGATGAATACAATGGCAGGTAATATGTACAAGTGGCTCAGCTGTAAAGAACGTCTGCCAAAGCAGGAGATGCAGGTTTGATCCCTGGGTCAGGGAGACCTCCTGGAGGAGGAAACGACAACCTTTCAGTATTCTTGCCTGGGAAATCCCATAGACAGAGGAGTCTGGTGGGCTACAGTCCATGGAGTCACAAGACAGTCGGTCACAGCTCAACAACTAAAGAACAACAACAGTATGAATGAGGAGTCACAGAGTCGAAATTCATTCACTCATTCATTCATTTGTTTTCATTTGCCAGATATCTCAAGAGGGCTAACTATGTGTCAAACAAAATGATGTTTTGTCCAGATGTGAGATCAGGAAAGATTTTGAAGACAGAAGTACAGCTGAGCATTATTTCAAAGGGCGGAGAGAACCTAGGTGGACTAAGTTCTCTGTAGTTGGACTCTGTGGGCAAAACAAAACGTGGCCTGCAATTGATCCTAAAGTCCACTTTTTCTCCTATCTTGTCCTTCCCAACCATGGACTTGGGATGGCCACTTGATCTTGCTTTGACCAAGTGAATACAGAAGAATAATGATGTGTCAGTTCTAAGTTTCAATCTCAAGAGGAACTTGCTTGCTTCCATTCTCTCAAGTGAATCCTGGGACAACCCACCCATGCATGCATGCATGCTAAGTTGCTTCAGAGGTATCTGACTTTTTGCGACCCTATGGACTGTAGCTAGCCAGGCTCCTCTGTCCATGGGATTCTTCAGGCAAGAATACTGGAGTGGGGTGCCATTTCTTACTCCATGGTGTCTTCCTGACCCAGGAATTGAAGCCACATCTCTTATGCCTCCCGGATTGGCAGGTGGGTTCTTTACCATTCGTGCCACCTGGGAAGCCCCAAGATAACCATACAAACGAGTATATGCTTGTCCATGGGATGAAGAAAGCTATGTGGCTCAGTCAGTCCTGATAATAGCCACCCAGCTCCAGAAGCAGAGAGACTAGCTATAGAACTAGTCAGTAATCCCAACTGAGTCCAGAAGAGCCATCCAGGTCAGTTCATCCATGAAGCAAATAAATGAGTATTGTTTCAAGCCCCAAAATTTTAAAAGGAATTGCAGTGCTGCGGAAACTTAATAATTAAACATCACCTGCCAGAGGGTAGAAATAACAAATGCAGGAGCACTGAGGCTGGAATCACCAAGAGAACTTCATGTCTGGGAGAGGTTCAGTGTCCTCGTTGGCCCCGTTCAAGTAAAAATGATGGGAATCCAACTCAAGCCAGTGGGAGGCAATAAGGAAATTTATTGGTTTTCATAGCTGGGGATTGCAATGGATGGAACCAGCTTCAGAAATAATTGGATCTGGTTTCCAAAGGATGCCATCAAGACCCTATTCATCCACACCCAGTGCTAATTTCATCTTGACAACTAGATGGGTACTATATTCTCTTCCTGTTGTGTGAAAAGGACCACAGGGAGCTTCAGGCTTCCACTGCCCCCCTGTTAGTTCCAATCTTACCCCTTCCCCCTCTGCGCATCCTGGGCTTCTAACAGGGCTCTGACTTGCCCTGGCTGCAGAGGAGGTACGGCAAAATTCACAAGACCACAGGGAGGAGGAAGAGTTTCCAGAATGAACAGATGTATTCTATCACCAGAAAAGAAGTTTGGAAGAAAGACTGTGGGGAAATAAAAATAGCAGCCTTCCTCTTAGCTAATAGTTTTTCAATGTCAGGCAAGAGAATGCCCATCTCCAGCTGATTTATGTAATAAGTGAACTATAAACGAAGTTTGTTGTATCATATAATAATACAGTTGTTTATAGCTTTTTTTTATTATGCTTCACAGATCCTGCAGTTATTACAAATCAAAAGTTTGTGGCAACCCTATTTATAGCAAATTTATCAGCACCATTCTTCCCAACAGCATCTCCTTACTTCCTATCTGTGTGTCATATTTTGGTAATTCTCACAATATTTCAAACCTTTCATCATTATTATATTTGTTATGGTGATCTGCAAACAGTTATCTCTAAGGTTACCACTGTGACTCACAAAAGGCTCAAGTAATGGTTGCCATTTTTTAAAGTACGTACATTGTTTTTTTTTTTTCTAGACATAATGCTGTTTCAACTTAATAAACTGTGGTATAATGTAAACATAATTCTTATGTATGCTGGGAAACAACAAAAGAAGTTGTGTCACTTGGTTTACTGAGAGAGTCACTCTATTGCAGAGGCCTAAAACCAAACCCAAAGTATCTTTTAGGCCTGGCTATAAAAGAGACTCAGTGTTGACTTCAGCAAAGTCTGTCAGAGTTTCACGGTGCTGTGGTGTTTGGCCCCGCTTCTCCCCATGATGCTGGTGTTCTCCCTCCTCTTTTGTCTTCAACCTGACGTTACTCATGATAGAAAGACTGGCCAGAGCACCTCCCAGCCTCACATCTTCAAGTTACAGAATCCAGAGAAAGAGAATCAATTTTGTCTACTAGCCTTGCAAGCAAAAAATCCTAAGCTTCAATCTTCAATGACAGGTTTAAATCATACACCCACCTAGAAAACAATAATTGTGGCCAAGAATCACAGGGGGAACCCCAGATGGAAACCTGGACTAATGGGGAGCAGGGAAACGGAACCTGGCAAGTCAGATAAACATCCTAATTGTTTCCACTACAGTCAGAATTGCTATGGAATAAAACCCAGGAGAAAGGATAAGAAATGAAGTTCTGGAACAAGGAGGGTCAGAGCCTGAAGGACTTTGAAGTCCATACTTGGAATTCCCTGCGTTAGTCTATACCTTCCTGGAATCCCTTTGAAATGCCAGCATCAGGTGAGCATGGATTGTAGCTCATCCTCCGTCAGCCTTCATCTGCTTCTTCATCCATCTGTCCAGGGAGCATATCTGTTGTGTGTGTGCCTACTGCAGCCAGTAGACTGATGTGCTGATGATGTGGGCTTCCCGGGTGACTCAGCGGCAAAGAATCTGCCTGCCAAGCAGAAAATGCGGGTTCAATCCCTGAATTTCCCAGATTGGGAAAATCTTCTGGAGAAGGAAATGGCAACCCTCTTCTTGCTTGGGAAATCCCACAGGTGTCCATGGGATTGCAAAAGAGTCAGACACGACTTAGCAACAACAAGAACAGCTGATGGTACACGGATATATAAGGTACTGCTATTCCTCCTAGAGACTTCCCTGGTGGCTCAGACGGTAAAGCATCTGTCTACAATATGGGAGACCAGGGTTCGATCCCTGGGTGGGGAAGATCTCCTGGAGAAGGAAATGGCAACCCACTCCAGTATTCTTGCCTGGAGAATCCCATGGATGGAGGAGCCTGGTGAGCTACAGTCCATAGGGTCGCAAAGAGTCGGACATGACTGAGCGCTTTCACTTTCATCCCTCCTGGGAGCTCACAGTCCAGTGAGCTTACCAGCCACAGTCCAGTAGAGAAATAAATGCTTAAGAGAGTGTTGTTTGCAATAATTAGCAAAAGTGCAGAGTTTCTTGTGTGTGATTGTATTCTGTTTATATTCTGGGAAGGGTAAGAGTCAGTGGGACTGTAACATAAATTTACGGCGAATGTGCCCCCAAAATGTCAGAGACAATATCTATGATTGATTGATGAGGTTAAGATTCACTTCTTGGCTTGATTTGCATCATTTTACTGAATATTCAAACACCTCGTGAGGCTGACATTATTATCAAGGTAGCTGGTGAGGAAATGGAAGCTCAGAGAAGTGAAGTAAGGTGCCTCAAAACACTGAGGCAAAAATAAGAAATTAATTCTGACTGAATCTAAAGCATATGATCCAACCACTACCTTAGATACCACTTTGTATTAAAAGCTCAGATCTTCGAAGATATTCCAGTGACACATAGTCATCTGGACTTAAAAAAACAAGGCAAAATTATTTCAAATATCTGTGTCATATGTTATAGCTTTTCAAATGATTTCTCCATTACTTTTGTATTGGGGTGAAGTTGCTGGTTCTTCTTTTCTAGTGACCCACTTTGGCTATAAATTTCTGCCTCTATTGGACCAGTTGTAGGGAATATTTTTTCACCCTATCCTATAATACCTGCTTGTTCTGCAGTGGATCAGCTTTGATGTGGAAGCTAATTTTGTTTTTCCATCTGGATTTCTAAAAAGAATAATGAAACAAAAAATAATCTCAAGACAGCCTTGTATATGGGTAAATGACTTTGTTGAAGAATTGGGTGATAAAAGGTATTTTTTTGCACACACATGCACACACACACACAGACTTTAAATTCTTCTGTTTCTGAAAGTCCTCTAGTTATTTCTGTTGTCACTGTTCATCCACCTTGCAGGCTTCTTGGTCTCCCTTTGTCCCGTTTATTCTCTATCCGCCTGTCTTCTTTATTTTCCATTTTTTTACATTCACTCCTTACTTTCTGTCCAAATGAGTTTGGCTGTTTGTTTGTTTCCTAGGCTCTTATAAGCCCTTATCTTCAGGATGACATCAACCCTCCAGAAAGCTCCGCAAGGTATTTTCCTAAACAAAGACAGTCTTCTCTCTAAAAGGATTTCTGATGACAATTTAAAAAATATTTTTCATCCCACTCATCTCCCCAAGGCTCAGATTAATAACATGACACCTGACATATGGAGGCAAGGTGGGAAGTGATACCCTGGTGTACTGAGGCAGGTTGTAAGGCTAAACTCCATTAAGTCAGTGAAATGAGGTGTTTTCCGTGAGCCTTGGAAAAACTTTTCTTAGATGCACTTTAGTAGGCCCAAACATCTTTCTGATATTATCTGGTGGTGATGTCCTGCAGAAGGTGGGGGCAAGTCCGTGTCCAACTGAGTCTGCACCTCTAATACTAACAAAGAGTCTAGTGCATTTTACAAGGTTCAATAACTTTTATCAGATCAAACTTAACGAAGATACAATTATTACATGAAATGTAAGCTAAACTTTTTTCCTTACATTTTTTATTGATTTCTTATGTTCTCTCTCCAAATATATTGATAACTTTTGGAGTTTTTAATTTATTTTCTTGCTTTTTTTTTTAGTTAGAACATTATATCCTTTTCAATGACTTCTAACAATTTTTTATTTAAAAATTTTAAATTATTTTATTGAAGTGTGATTTACAATGTTATGTAAGTTTCAGGTGTACAACATAGTGATTTGATATTTTTATAGATTACATATCATTTAAACTTATTATAAAATATTGGTATATTCCCAATGATGAACATTAGATTGTTGCATCTTAATTTATTTTATACCTGTTCTGTACATGTTATTACCCTTGCCCTATTTTGCCAGTCTTCATGTTCTCCTCCCCTTTGGCAAACTAGCTTGTATATGTGAGTCTGTTTCTGTTCTATTCGTTTGTATTTTTTTTTTATTTCACATATAAGTGAAAATATACAGTATTTGTCTCTCTCTGATTTACTTCAGTAAGCATGAAGCTCTCCAGTTTCATCAGTGTTCGATTATATATATTTGCATCTTCTTTATCCGTGTATCTGCTGATGAGCACTTAACTGCTTCCACATCCTGGCTATTTATTGTAAATAAGACCGCTACAAACATTGGGGCACATATATTTTTTTTTAAATTAGGGTTTTCTTTTTGTGGATATATATCCAGTAGTGGAATTGTTGGATTATATGGAAGTTCCATTTTTAATTGTTTGAGGAAACTTTTGTTACATTCCCAACAAAAGTGAACACAGTTTCTGTTTCTCCACATCTCTCCTACTTTTTACCTAAGGACAGGAGACTCCTCCTGTCTTCTTTTTTTCGTTTGTTTCTTTTTCTTTTTTTTTTTTTTATTAGTTTTGCCATACAATGACATGATATCACCATGGGTTTACATATGCTCCCCCTCCAGCACCCCCCTCCCTCCTCCCTCCTCCCTCCCCCCCTCGTTGCACCAGCCCCGAGCATCAATCCTGGGCTGGCGATTGATTACACATATGATAATTAACATGTTTCAATGCCATTCTCCCATATCATCCCACCCTTTCCCTCATCCACAGAGTCCACGAGTCTATTCTATACATCTGCATTCCTTTTGCTGTCTCGCATGCTGGGTTCTCATTACCGTCTTTCTAAATTCCATATATATGTGTTAGTATACTGTATTGTTGTTTTTGCTTCTGGCTTACTTCACTCTGGATAATGGGCTCCAGTTTCGTCCATCTGAGTAGAACTGATTCAAATGAATTTTTTTTTAATGCTGAGTAATATTCCATTGTGTATATATACCACAGCTTTCTTATCCATTCGTCAGTTGGTGGGCATCTAGGTTGCTTCCATGTCCTGGCTATTGTAAACAATGCAGCGATGAACATTGGGGTACACGTGGCTCTTTCAATTCTGGTTTCCTCGGTGTATATGCCCAGCAGTGGGATTGCTGGGTCATATGGCAGGACTATTTGCAGCTTTTTAAGGAACCTCCACAGTGTTTTCCATAGAGGCTGTACTAGTTTGCATTCCCACCAACAGTGTAAGAGAGTTCCCTTTTCTCCACATCCTCTCCAGCATTTATTACTTGTAGATTTTTGGATTGCAGCCATTTAAAAGTAGACTCTAAAATAAAGGCAGTGAAAAAAGATAAAGATGGACATTACATAATGATCAAAGGATCAATCCAAGAAGAAGAAATAACAACTATAAATATTTATGCACCCAACATAGGAGCTCCACAATATGTAAGGCAAATGCTAACAAGTATGAAAGGGGAAATTAACAACAACACAATAATAGTGGGAGACTTTAATGCACCACTCACACCAATGGATAGATCAACTAGACAGAAAAGTAACAAGGAAACTCAAACTTTAAATGATACAATAGACCAACTAGACCTAATTGATATCTGTAGGTCACTCCACCCCAAAACAAGGAATTTCACCTTTTTCTCAAGCACACACGGGACCTTCTCCAGGATAGATCACATCCTGGGCCATAAATCTAGCCTTGGTAAATTCAAAAATATTGAAATCATCCCAAGCATCTTTTCTGACCACAATGCAGTGAGATTAGATATCAATTACAGGAGAAAACCATTCAAAACTTCCAACATATGGAGGCTCAACAACACACTGCTGAATAACCAACAAATTGCAGAAGAAATCAAAAATGAAATTCAGTTATGCATAGAAACCAATGAAAATGAAAACACAACAGCCCAAAACCTATGGGACACTGTGAAAGCAGTGCTAAGGGGAAGGTTGATAGCAATACAAGCTCACCTCAGGAAACAAGAAAAAAATCAAATAAACAATCTTACTTTATACCTAAAGCAACTAGAAATGGAAGAGATGCAGAAGCCCAGGTCTAGTAGAAGGAAAGAAATCTGAAAGATCAGGGCAGAAATAAATGCAAAGGAATCAAAAGAGACCATAGCAAAAATCAACCAATCCAAAAGCTGGTTCTTTGAGAAGATAAATAAAATTGACAAACCATTAGCCAGACTCATCAAGAAACAAAGGGAGAAGAACCAAATCAACAGAATTAGAAATGAAAACGGAGAGATCACAACAGAAAACACAGAAATACAAAGGATCATAAGAGATTATTATCAGCAACTATATGCAAATAAACTGGATAACCTGGATGAAATGGACAGATTCCTAGAAAAGTACAACTTTCCAAGACTAAACCAGGAAGAGATAGATAATATTAATAGACCCATCACAAGCACGGAAATTGAAACCATAATCAGAAATCTTCCAAAAAACAAAAGCCCAGTACCAGATGGCTTCACAGCCAAATTCTACCAAAAATTTAGAGAAGAGCTAACACCTATTCTACTCAAACCTCTTCCAGAAAATTTCAGAGGAAGGGAAACTTCCAAACTCATTCTATGAGGCCACCATCACCCTAATTCCAAAACCCGACAAAGATGCCACAAAAAAGAAAACTACAGGCCAATATCACTGATGAACATAGATGCAAAAATCCTTAACAAAATTCTAGCAAATAGAATCCAACTACACATTAAAAAAATCATACATCATGATCAAGTAGGCTTTATCCCAGGGATGCAAGGATTCTTCAATATTCGCAAATCAATCAATGTAATACACCACATTAACAAATTGAAAAATAAAAATCACATGATTATCTCAATAGATGCAGAGAAAGCCTTTGACAAAATTCAACATCCATTTACGATAAAAACCCTCCAAAAAGCAGGAATAGAAGGAACATACCTCAACATAATAAAAGCTATATATGACAAACCCACAGCAAACATTATCCTCAATGGTGAAAAACTGGAAGCATTCCCCCTGAAGTCAGGAACAAGACAAGGGTGCCCACTCTCACCACTACTTTTCAACATAGTTTTGGAAGTCTTGGCCACAGCAATCCTCCTGTCTTTTAGACTGTTGCCACTCTGACAGCTGTGAGGTGATAGCTCACTGTGGTTTTGATTTGCATTTCTCTAACGATTAGCGTTGTTGAACATCTTTTCATGGGCCTGTGGACCTTCAATATGTCATCTTTGGAAAAGGTATATTCAGGTATTCTGCTCATTTTTAATTGGGTCGTTTGTTTTCTTGATATTGAATTATAAGAGGTCTTTATATTTTGATATTAACCATTTATCAGAAATAACACTTGCAAACATCTTCTCCCATTCAGTAGGTTGCCGTTTTGTTTTGTTGATGGTTTCTTTCACTGTGCAAAAAATTGTAATTTTAATTAGGTCTCATTTGTTTATTTGGCTTTTGTTTTCCTTGTCTGAGGAGACATATCCAAAAATATTGCTAAAACTTATGTTGAAGAGTGCCCTGCCTATGTTTTCTTCTAGAAGTTTAGGTTTCCAGTCTTACAGTTATGTTTTCAATCCACTTTAAATTTATTTTTGTATATGGTATTATAAAATGTTCTAATTTCATCCTTTTACATGTAGTTGTCCAGGTTTCCCAACACCAATTATTGAAAAGAATGTCTTTCCCTCCTTATATTTTTGCTTGTGCTTTTGTAGACTGATTGACCTTATGTGCGTGGGTTTATTTCCGGACTCTTTATTCTGTTCTGTTGATCTATGCATATGTTATTGTGCCAGTACCATAGTACAGCTTTGTAAGAAAATCTGAAGTCGGGAAATGTGACGTTTCATCTTTTTTTTTTTCATTTTTCTCATATACAGTCTGTTGTGGTTCCATACAAATTTTAAGGTTATTTTTCTATTTCTGTGAAAAACATTGTGGGTGCTTAGGTAAAGATTGCATTAACTTTGTAGATTGCTTTGGATAGTTTTGACTTTTAACAGTATTGATACTTTCAATCCGTGAACACTGGATATCTTTTCATTTCTTTGTATCATGTTCTGTGTCCTTCTTCAGTGTTTTATAGTTTTCAGAGTATTGGTCTTTCACTTCCTAGTTTACATTTGCTCAGTAACTTTATGATGCAACTTTAAATGTTTATTTTTTTTTGCTTTATCTTTCTAATAGTTCATTACTAGTGTATAGAAAAGCAGCAGAGTTCTATAATCTTGTATCCTGCAACTTTCCTGAATTCATTTAGTTAGTTCTAATAGTTTTTTGGTGGAGACTTTAATCTGCCTGCCAAGAAGGAGATGCAGATTTGATCCCTGGGTCAAGAATATCTTTTGGAGGGGCAAATGGCAACCTACTCCGATATTCTTTGCCTGGAAAATTCCATGCGCAGAGGTGTCTGGTGGACTACAGTCTAATGGAGTTGCAAAGGCTCGGACACAACTGAGCACGCTATGCACATGCTTTTAGGTTTTCTGGATGTAATGTCATGTCAGCTGCAAATAGTGGCAGTTTTACCTCTTCCTTTCTAATTTGGGTCACTTTTATCTCTTTCATGTTGGGTTGCTGTGGCTAGGAAGTTTAATACTATGTTAAATAGAAATGGAGAAAGTGGACATCATTGTCTTTTTTCCTGATTATAGAGGAAAAGCTTACAGTTTGGAGTAGAATGATAGCTACAGGTTTGTCATAAATTAACTTTATTATGCTGATATATATTCTCTCTAGACCAACTTTGTTGAAACTTTTTATGATGAATGGATACTGAATGTTGTCAGTATTTTTCTCTGAATCTATCAAGATAATCAATCATGTGACTTTTATCCTTTGGTTTGTTAATGTGATGTGTCACATGGGTTGATTTGCAGATGCTGATTCATCCTTACATGCCTTTAATGAAACCAACATGATCATGATGTACAATGATTTTCATATATTATTGAATAGTCTTTGTTAATATTTAGGTTTTTTTCATTATATTCATCAAAGTTATTAGCCTGTATTTTTTTATGTACTGTGTTTTTCTGATTTTGGTATCATGGTAATGTTGGCCTTATAGAATGAGTTTTGAAGTGTTCCCTCTCATTCAATTTTCTGAAATAGTTTGAGAAATACAATTATTAACTCTTCTTCTTTTTGGTAGAATTCCCTTGTGAAGCTGTCTGGTCCTGGGCTTTTCCTTGTTGGGAATTTTTTGATCACGGGTTAAATTTTCATACAAGTAATTGGTTTGTTTATATTATCCATTTCTTCCTGATTCAGTCATGAGCAATAGAATGTTTTTACAAATTTATCCATTTAGCCTATGTTATTCAATTTGTTGATATATGTTTCTAGCAGTCTCTTATTTTTGTATATTTTTGATACTTGTTGTAATTTCTACTCTTTCATATCTTACTTTTTTTATGTGAGTTCCTCTCTCTCCTTAATGAGCTTGGCTAAAAGTTCAAAAATGTTGTTTATCTTTTCAAAAAGCAAGATGTTGATTTCATTGATCTTTTCTGTTTTTCTTTTTGTTGTGATTTTTATTTATTTTCCCTTGGATCTTTATCATTTCCTTCTCGTTTAGGCTAACTTGGGGCTTATTTGTGCTTCCTTTTCTAATTCCTTTAGATGGAAGTTTGGATTGTTTGCAATTTTTATTGTTTCCTTATTGATTTTCTGTCTGGATAATGTGTCCATCGATGTAACTGAGGTGTTAAAGTTCCATAATACTATTTTATTATTAACATTGTCAGTTTTTTCATTTATGTCTGTTAATATTTATTTTACATATTTAGGTGCTCCTATATTAGAGAAATATATGCTTACAAATTTTATGTCCTCTTTTTGTATTTCATTTATCATTCTTTTGAGTTTGCCAAAAAGTTTCCCTTGGGTTTTCCCATGAACTTTTTGGCGAACACCACCATGTAATGTCATTCTTTGTCCTATATTATAGACTCTGTTTTAAAATCTATTTTGTCTGATATGACTATCGCTACCTTACTTTTCATTTCCATTTTCATAGACTATGTTTTTCCAATCCCACATTTTCAATTTGTATATGTCTGCAGGTTTGAAATGAGTCTATTGTAGGCAGCACTGAGGTAGGTCTCATTAATGCCCTCAGCCACTGCATGTCTTTTGATGAACTATTTCACTCCTTTGATATTTAAACAAATTATTGATAGGTATGTACTTATTGCCATTTTATTATTTGTTTCTGGTTGACTTGTAGTTCTTCTCTGTTCTTTTGTTGTTTTTTTAGTCTCTTAGCTTGTGGCTTGGTGATTTTCTTTGGGTTGTATTTGCGTCTCTTTCTCTTTAGTTTTTGTGTATATCTTGTAGGTTTTTGATTTGTGTTTCCAGCGGAGTTCATAAAGGCTGACCTATATCTACGTGTTCTAAACCAATAGATAGTCATTTGAGTTCAAACGCATTCTCAAAGCTCTGTATTTTTCACTCCAACCCACGCATTTTGTTTTCCATGTACAAGGTTTTGTATACTTACATTCATAGCAATGCTATTCACAGTAGTCAAAGGGTTGAAACAACTGAAATGTTCCCAAGTATGAATGAATAAACAGAAATATACAATATTATTTGGCCTTAGAATTAATAAATTCTGACACATCCTACACTGTGAGAAGACTTCAAAAACATTATGCTAATTGAAATAAGCCACATGCAAAAGTACAAATAATATATAATTCCATTTAGATGAGGTTTCAGTTAAGTCACTCAGTCATGTCTGACTCTTTGCGACCCCATGGACTGCATCAGGCCAGTCTTCCCTTTCCCTCACCAACTCCCAGAGCTTACTCAAACTCATGTCTATTGAGTTGGTGATGCTATCCAAACTTCTCATCCTCTGTTATCCCTGTCTCCTCACACCTTCAATTTTTCCCAGCATCAGGGTGTTTTCAAATGAGTCCGTTTTTCTCATCAGGTAGCAAAAGTATTAGAGTTTCAGCTTCAGAAGGAGCACTTCCAATGAATATTCAGGACTGATTTCCTTTAGGATGGACTGGTTGGATCTCCTTGCAGTACAAGGAACTCTCAAGAGTCTTCTCCAACACCACATTTCAAAAGCATCAACACTTCAGAGCTCAGCTTTCTTTATAATCCAACTCTCACATTCATAAATGACTACTGGAAAAACCAGAGCTTTGACTAGACAGATCATTGTTGGCAAAGTAATGTCTCTGCTTTTTAATATGCTGTCTAGTTTTGTCATAGCTTTTCTTCCAAGCAGCAAACGTCTTTTAATTTCACGGATGCAGTTTCCATCTGCAGTGATTCTGGAGCCCCAAACAATAAAGTCTGCAACTTTCCATTCTCTCCCTATCTATTTGCCATGAAGTGATTGGACCGGATGCCATGATCTTAGTTTTCTGAATGTTGAGTTTTAAGCCAGTTTTTTCACTCTTCTCTTTCACTTCATCAAGAGGCTCTTTAGTTCTTCATTTTCTGCCATAAGAGTGGTGTCATCTGCATATATTAGGTTGTTGATATGATATTTCTCCTGCCAGTCATGATTCCAGCTTCTGCTTCATCCAGCCCAGCATTTCGGATAATGTACTCTGCTAAAAGTTAAAGAATCAGGGTGAAAATATAAAGCCTTGGCATACTCCTTTCCCAATTTGGAACCAGTCTGTTTTTCCATATCCAGTTCTAACTGTTATTTCTTGACCTGCATACAGATTTTTCAGGAGGCAGGTCAAGATGGAATTCCCTTTCTTGAAGAATTTCTCACAGTCTGTTGTATCCATACAGTCAAAGGCTTTGGCATAGTCAATAAAGCAGAAGTAGATGTTTTTTCTGGAATTCTTTTGCTTCTTCGATGATCCAACAAATGTTGGCGATTTGATTTCTGGTTCCTCTGGCTTTTCTAAATCCAGCTTGAACATCTGGAAGTTCATGGTTCACTTACTGTTGAAGCCTGGCTTGGAGAATTTTGAGCATTACTTGGCTCGCATGTGAGATGAGTGCAATTGTGTGGTAGTATGAACAGTCTTTGGCATTGCCTTTCTTTGGGATTGGAATGAAAACTCACCTTTTCCAGTCCTGTGGCCGCTGCTGAGTTTTCCAAATTCACTGGCATATTGAGTGCAGCACTTTCACAATATCATCTTTTAGGGTTTGAAATAGCTCAACTGGAATTCCATCACCTCCACTAGCTTTGTTCATAGTGATACTTCCTAAGACCCACTTGACTTAGAATTGTAGGATGTTTGGCTCTAGGTGAGTCATCACACCATTGTGATTATCTGGGTCATGAAGATCTTTTTGTATAGTTCTTCTGTGTATCCTTGCCACCTCTTCTTAATATCTTCTGCTTCTGTTAGGTCCACACCATTTCTGTTCTTTATTGTGCCCATCTTTGCATTAAATATTCCCTTTGTATCTCTAATTTTCTTGAAGAGATCTCTAGTCTTTCCCATTCCATTGTTTCCCTCTATTTCTTTGCATTGATCACTGAGGAAGGCTTTCTTAGCTCTCCTTGCTATTCTTTGGAACTCTGCATTCAAATGGGTATATCTTTCCTTTTCTCCTTTGCCTTTTGCTTCTCTTGTTTGCATACCTAGTTGTAAGGCCCCCTCAAACAACCATTTTGACTTTTGCATTTATTTTTCTTGGGGATGGTCTTAATCACCTCCTCCTGTAAAATGCCGTGAACCTCCGTTCATAGTTCTTCAGGCACGCTGCCTAATCTAATCTCTTGAATCTATTGGTCACTTTCACTGTATAATCATAAGGAATTTGATTTAGGTCATATCTGAATGGACTAGTGGTTTTCCCTACTTTCTTCAATTTAAGTCTGAATTTGGCAATGAGGAGTTCATGATCTGAGCCACAGTCAGCTCCTGGTCTTGTTTATTGCTGACTGTATAGAGCTTCTCATTCTTCAACTGAAAACAATATAATCAGTCTGTTTTTTGTATTGACCATCTGGTGACATCCATGTGTAGAGTCTTTTCTTGTGTTGTTGGAAGAGGGTGTTTGCTAAGACCAGTGCATTCTCTTGGCAAAACTCTATTAGCCTTTGCACTGCTTCATTTACATTTCAGTCCCTTATAATGAAAAGGATATCTTTTTTGGGTGTTAGTTCTAGAAAGTCTTATAGGTCTTCATAGAACTGTTCAACTTCAGTTTCTTTAGCATTACTGGTGGGGGCATAGACTTGGGTTAGTGTGATATTGAATGGTTTGCCTTGGAAATGAACAGAAATCATTCTGTCCTTTTTGAGACTGTATCCAAGTACTGCATTTTGGACTCTTTTGTTGACTATCATGGCTACTCCATTTCTTCTAAGGGATTCCTGCCCACAGCAGTAAATATAATGGTCATCTGAGTTCAGTTCACCCATTCCAGTCAATTTTAGTTCACTGATTCCTAAAATATCGACGGTCACTCCAGTTTACATTTATTCATGTACCTAATATTCCAGGTTCCTATGCAATATTGTTCTTTACAGCATCAGGCTTTACTTCTATCACCAGTCACACCCACAGCTGGGTGTTGTTTTTGCTCTGGCTCCATCTATTCTTTCTTTCTGGAGTTACTTCTCCACTGATCTCCAGTAGCATATTGGGCACCTAGTGACTGGGGAGTTCATCTTTCAGTGTCCTATCTTTTTGCCTTTTCATGCTGTTCATGGGGTTCTCAAGGCAAGAATACTGAAGTGGTTTGCCATTTCCTTCTCCAGTGGGCACTGTTTTGTCAGAACTCTCCACCATGACATGTCCATCTTGGGTGGCCCTGCATGGGATGGTTCATAGTTTCACTGAGTTAGACAAGGCTGTGGTCCATCAGATCCATTTGATTAGTTTTCTGTGTCTGTGGTGTTCATTCTCTCTGCCCTCTGATGGAGAAGGACAAGAGGATTATGGAAGCTTCCTGATAGGAGAGACTAACTGAGGGGGAAACTGGGTCTTGTCCTCCTGGTACCTAGAGCATTCAAGTTCATGGAGAAATAATGTATAATAGTTACCAGGGATTGAGGAAAGGGGAGAATGAAGAGTTTTTGCTGAGCATTTATAACATTTTAGTCTGGAAAGCTCAAAAGTTCTTGAGATGGATGGTGATGATGGCTATACAGCAGTGTCAATGCATTATTCCCACATAACCGTACACTCAAAAGTGGTTCAAATGGTGAAATTTATGTTCTGTATCTTTTATTATAATAAGAAAGAAAACTGACATAAATAATAACCTGACCTGTTTGGTAAGGCACTAATACAAGCTGAGCATTGCATTCAGCATTCAGTGCTTTATGAATATGACATCTCACACATACCACAATCCCACAGGGGATGTATCAGCCATGGTACAAGCAAGAGATAGATGTTACCCCAGCTACTTAGAATCAGAAAATTTAATATGAAAAACTGTTAGTCATAATATGGAGAACTGAAAAGGAGAAAAGAAGATTAAAAAAAAAAGTATGATTGAGGTGTCTCTCCAAGGCCAATGGCCAAAGGAAGGAGGTTAGAATTATTAAAGTGGAGAGGCTTGTGTTGTAGGCTCCACAGAGTTGGGATCCAGTCCTTTGATTAGGTACCTTTGACTCTCGGTGGATGGAATCTCTGAGAGTATATGTAAGACTGTTTCTGAGAATGTGGGGAAAACTGCAGTCAGCTGCTGCTATGTGAACAAACTTGCCAGCCAGGGCAAGTAAGTGTTGCTGAGTTACACTAAAAGGAATAAGAACAAATAGGATGGATTTTGTCTTTTCTTCCATCTCTTGCCATGGTGCCTCCCTCCAGCACCCCGACCCCTAGTTGTTCAGTTGCTCAGCTGCGTCTAGCTCTTTGCAACCTCATGGAATACGGCATGCCAAAGTACTGGAGCTTCAGTTTCAGCATCCATCCTTCCAATGAACATTCAGGGTTGATTTCCTTTAGGATTGACAGGTTTGATCTCCTTGCTGCCTGATGGACTCTCAAGAGTCTTCTCCAGCCCCACAGTTCAAAAGCATCAATTCTTCAGCACTCAGCCATGTTTTAGGTCCAACTCTCACATCTGTACATGACTACTGGAAAAACCATAGCTCTGACTAGACCAATCTTTGTCAGCAAAATGATGTCTCTGCTTTTTAATACGCTGTCTAGATTTTTCATTGCTTTTCTTCCAAGGAGCAAATGCCTTTTAATTTTGTGGCTGTAGTCACCATCTGTGGTGACTTTGGAGTGCAAGAAAATAAAAGCTGCCTCTGTTTCCACTGTTTCCCTATCTGTTTGCCGTGAAGTGATGGGACCAGATGCCATGACCTTAGTCTTTTAAATGTTGAGTTTTAGGCCAGTTTTTTCACTCTCTTCTTTTCCCCTCATCAGGAGGCTCTTTTGTTACTCTTTACTTACTGCTATTAGAGTGGTATTATCTGCATATCTGAGTTTGTTTATTTCTCCTGGCAATCTTGATTCCAGCTTGAGCTTTATCCAGCCCGGCATTTCACATGATGTACTCTGCATATAAGTTAAATAAGCACGGTGACAATAGAGGGGGAAAAAAATAACATGTTTTGCACAATACAGAATAAATGGTTAAAATAGTTTAAGAACTAGTAGAGTTCGTAGCTTTATTCGTGTTTTACAAATACTAAAACTAGGAACTGGAGAGACTTGATAGCTCCATAGGTAACACAGTCAGTTGATGGAAGAGTCAGTGTATGAATTCAATACTTTTTAATGGAAAGTATGTCTTTCCCAGTGCACGATCTTGCTTTATTGATTAAGTTTTTTTATTTCTATTATTATTTTTAAAAATTCCATTCTTGAGAGTCTTCCTGGTGTCAAGCATTGTGCAAAGCCTAATATCAAATGGAAGAGCCCTAGCTTGTCGGATCAGGAATGCAGAAAGACACTAGATTGTCATAACCAAATGGCAGGTATAGAGTATGCTGTGGCGGATGCCAAGGTACTTTATCTAGAAAGGTCCGGGTAGATGCCAAGGAGAGCAGCTTGACTTGGTGACACCATTGCTATTTTCCTCGTTGTGCACTGTGGCAATTGACGAAAAGTGGGCACTTCTTTAGAAGATTGGTAGCAGGATCAGAGCTCTTTAAGAAATCCCAGTTTCTGCACACTTCAAAGATGAAGCCGATTAACTCAGCAGAGTGCAGGCGCCAATCTATGAAGCTTTCCTGCAAGAGTGGATGTTACTTCATTTGCCACAAGCCCGAGAGAGTTGACCTTTCTGCAGAAATGGACAAGGATTAGAGGTCAGGGATTTTGTTTAAGTGGGACACCTTTGAAGTTCTTAAGTTTCAGGAGATGAAAAGAGGTGCTCAGAGGCCTATCTTCAGGGCCTTGCCTTTGATTCGCAGACAAATATATAAGAAATAAGATCATTGTGTCAGAAGACAAATTCTTATTTCCAGGAAATTCCAAAGAGACTGATTTCTCCCTATATTTTAAGGCAAAGCAAGGGAACTTAACCTTTTTCTATCCTCTGCTTATTTATAGTGTTGATTGACAACAATTCAAAGAACTGTCTCAATCATTTTTTTTCTCTTTTCTCACTTTGATGTGTTAAAATGAAGTGCTATTTACTTAATACTGGCTGCATGAGATTCTTTGCCAAGAATCTTATATATGCGTGCATGTGTGCTAAGTCGCTTCATTCCTGTCTGATTCTTCTCAACCCTGCAGACCATAGCCTTCTAGGCTCCTCTGTCCACGGGCTTCTCCAGGCAAAAATACTGGAGTGGGTTGCCAAGCCTTCCTGACCCAGGGATCTAACCCACATCTCTTGTGCCTTGTGCACTGGCAGGCAGGTTCTTTACCACTAGTGCCACCTGGGACGCCCAACTTTATACGTATTAGCTCATTTATTCTCAAAGTGCAATAAGAAAGAAAAGTAAAGATCAGAGAAAACAAGTTACTTGACCAAAGTCAAGCTAAGAAAACCCGGGTCAAGCCTAACAAGTGGGATAAACTGCCTCTCACTGAAATGAATTTCTTTTCCTACCCACAAGGCAATTGTGAGTAGTTTGCCACCAAAATAATGCCATTTGAGGAATAAAAATATTCAGACACAGACTTGTTTTCTATCAGTCTTTGCTTGTTCTTGAAGTTCTAATAATTTTAAACAATTGATTCAGCACATACTTTGTGTCTATTGTCTACGTGGCTTTGTTCTTAGCATTAGAGATACCAAATAAAACAGTTAAATCCAATCCCTGTTATTATGAAGCTCACAGTCTAACTTACCAGTCATTTTGACCCTCAGAGCAAACCAGAGGGATGGATCCATGCCTTGAATCCCAGACCTGCCATTGAAAAATAACCCTTTTCTTAGACTAAAAGGGTCAAATTTTAATGATAAAAGGAGTCTTACAATTTTTCCTTCTTCCTCATGGGCTGATACAATAGGAGATGAGGTGCAGGTGTGGGCTTCCCAGGTGGTGCTAGTGGTAAAGATCCCATCTGCCAATGCAGGAGATATAGGAGTTTGATCCCTGGGTCAGGAAGATCCCCAGGAGGAGGGCATGGCAAACCACTCCAGTGTTCTTGCCTGGAGAATCCCACAGACAGAGGAGCCGGGCAGGCTATCGTCCACAGGGTCACAAAGAGTCAGACATGACTGAGGCGAGTTAGCACGCATGCAGGGTGCAGTTTTATTAGGGCAGTGTTTTAGCTTTGCTGAGGTGAAAGCATTTAGTTAACCCCATAGGAAGAACAGAAAAGAATTGATTTGTGCAGTTTATCTAGGAGAAGAAAAAGAAGAAAGCTTTTTTAAAAATTATTTGTTTATGGCATAGTATCTCATCAGCAAAGGATAAATTATTTGAAGCAGCCACTACTTAACCTGGAATAAGGAATAAGGATGTGATAGTGTCTCAATGCCCTGTCCTTGGAATCCCCACCCTAGCAAAGAGGTATGCTGATGGCCCCCGTTATAGACAACACAAGGATACCCTCACATTCCTTTCAGTCTCCATTCTCCATATAAAGGGTTCAAGATTCAAGGAAATTAAGAAGTGACTCAAAGACCACAAACCACACAGGATGAAACTCCATGTTTTCCACCCTGCAGAGCAGCATCCCCTCCTTTACAACACTCCAACACAAAGGACCGTTCCTCGGAACCCGCCTTGACTCAGAAGATGCATTTATATAAACATTAAAAAGTAGTATCTGCAGAGTCCACACCAATCCATCTTTTAAATCTTGCTTTTCATGGTGTTATTATGGGAGCACGCTTCATGAAGAGCTCTCTGTAGATGCTATTACCCCCATGGCAGCTTTGGAAAGTGGGCTGAAGAAGCTGTGAGTTTGTGCAACAGCACATGTTAACATGAGTTATAATATGTCAGGGGCCCTGTGTTAACGATCAGAGAACCTATTCAGCTCCTTTAAGGTTAATCAACTCAGCATTTGTGCCAGGTGTAATGTCTAATTAAAGTGATGGACGGGCGGAGAATGCCTCCAGGCAGAGGGAGGAGATGGCACAAAGAGGGAGCACCCGTGCCATATTGGTTTGGAAAAATCAATAAGAGGAGCTCATTTTATCCCAGTGTTATCTGTACATTTGCCATTCAGTGGGCTCATTTGACAAAGTGCCAACTGGCTGATGAGTAGGCTCAGCAGTGCTGTGTTTTTCAGCACTTAAGGATGCTCTGGTTGGAGGAAGCTCAGCAGTGGCCCAGAATGTCTCTGGAGGGGACCAGAGAGAGAGGAAGTAGGGCCAAGGGAATCCAGGAAGGCATTTCGGGTTCCACTTTGAACCACTAAGTCTGAGAGGTAGGAGGAAGCTAGTAAGAAGAGCTACCAAAAGAAGACTAGGAAAATCTGAGCTGGAGCTCCAGCTCTGTCATTAAATAGATTCTTAACCTTAAGGAATTATTTTGAGTTCTCTGTTTAACAGCTGCAAATGTGTGTAATCATAACATTAACTGCTTTGTGAATGCCTAAGATTGTTGCAAGGATTAGAAGAATTTTTAGTGTGAAAACTATTTAATAATATACACATTTTAAATATATATATTTTAATATGTACCTGTATTTCTTCTTATAGTTCGGTATTTATTAATATGTTTAATACACTTTGGGGGAAGTCTGTTATGTGCTCAGCACTGCTCTAGCCCTAGAGAAGCAAGAAGAAACAATCAAAGTGAGTGCTCCAAGAAAGCAGACGTCTAAAGGAGGAGAAAGCATCTCACAGATACTGACTAGGGTCTATTCTTGTTTAGCCAAATCACTTTTTTCCTTTTTCTTAGAAAAACCAACTCCAGGTAGGAACCACCTGGAAAGTCAGTTGCAAAGAGAATAGGCAGGCAAACAAGGAGTATGAAAGAAAGATTATTAGAAGCCATATCTTCCAAGGTAAATAGGTCATCTTATTTGAACCACAATTAATGCATGACTGAATATATGGTGGCAAAACGTGTGCCACTGCAGTACGTGCCGTGCCGTGCCGTAATGTCACTTCAGTCTTGTTCGACTCTTTGTGACCACTTGTACTGTGGCCCTCCAGGAGCCTCTGTCCATGGGATTCTCCTGGCAAGGATACTGGAGTGGGTTGACTGCAGTATGGAAGGATAACTAAATAACAACGAACGATAAGCTGAACTCAAAATGACCCAAACTTAACAGTAAACATAACAGCAGTTGAAAACTACAGCTGACCTAAGATATCACCAATGACACAACGATACCTCTTTCCAAAACTCGAGATTCTAGTTCTCCAGGTGTGCTCACGTGCACGGGAGACTTTCAGCATTGCCAGGGGGCGCATGATGCTGGGTATCTTTACATAGCAGTTACAGAGTCCTCTGCAAATTTCAGCTTGGTACTAATTTTTAATTTACTGACATCAGATGGTGGTGACCCTCATTGTACTTCTTAGATAATTCATAAATCAAAAACCTTGAAAAATATGAAATTGTTAACTCTTCCCCATACAGAATGAAAATGACTTTTTATCTTAGATTACAACCCACTAGGACTTCTGTAGCCCACCAATGAGTTTTACCAACTAAGTTATGAGGGAAGCCTCCACCAATGAGTTGGGTACCATAATTGGACAGATATAGTAGAATGATAGATAGATCATCATAGTAGATAGATAGATAGAATGATAGATATAATGGGATTGTATAGGATTTTGGGGAAATAGTTCTGTAATCTTAATTTGAGCACTTCCTCATGAGAGATCATTAAATCATGGAATTACCTGTACCACTGTTAGAGAACCCTGAGAACCTACAGCTTGTTGATCATTATGTTTATAATTTATATATACTTTCATTGTGAGACTTTTATTAGATGCCTACTATTTATCAGTTATTTGCTATAGATTATTAGAGATGAATATTAATTAGGAAAATGCCTTGATTTGGCGTATGGGGTCCATGGAACGAAACTATTTTAAGTATCACATTGCAGATTCTCAACCTATGTGTCTTAGAGGCTGGGTAATTGCCATCTGACATTTTGGCACAAGGTAAGCTAGTTAGAAGTGGATACTCACAAATGGGTTGTTCTCAAAAGAAATCACTTAAAGAGTCTCTTGAAATTCATGAATCCCAACAAATACCCGAGTAAGATTCCAGTCCTCTCTATTTTAACCTAAACTTTGCTCAGGGTTCCATGACACCGCAGTTACTGTGTGAAGTTGACAGTTATTATGAAAAAAATAAAGAGAGAGAAGTGGCTCATTTCAAGAAAGCATGTCATTAGTCTTAAATAGAAGGGACTAAAAGTCCAGAGAAAATGGTATAGACAAAGGTCAGTATGTTCATTCTTAGGGGAAATAGATAAAATTACACAAGAAATACTAAGTTAATTTTAAAACACTAAAAAAATCATTTTTTGCGATGGGTTTATATGGGAAGAAAGAACATGATTATACATTGAATAAACAAGCAGTATTTAATCAAAGGATGCATACCTGTCTCCTTCTGTACCTTGAACCTTGCTGACTTTGAATGGTTTTTTAAGAAAAAAATGTTTTAAACACTGAAAAATGGCCGTGGGAATGATTTTTAGTAAAAAGTGGCAGAATCTAACCAACTAGCCATTAGTTACTAAAGTTCTAAACATGTTGGATTGTGCCTGTTATGAGATGAGGTGGGAGGGAAACCCTCCTAAAAGTTGAGTGTTAAGAGTTTCCTAGATATCTAACTGAATGCCTTTTTCTTTGATGCTACAGTCCTTAACCCGTTAAGTATATTATCTAGCAGGGTTTAAGAAAAAGTATGAAAACAGAGAAGGAGCAAAAGAAGTAAAAGGAGGTAGGGAACAACCACCACCATCATTACTATAACAAATAAAATCATTGAAATGAAGTGATAAGCTTTATCAAGTGACCACTGTGTGTCAAGCACTAAAATGGTCTTTGACCAATGTTATCCCAGTTGATTCTCAAGATGCTGCCTTTAGAGCGAGGGATGCTACCCCGTATAGATGCGGACTTACATGGTCCCATGTGTCTAGTACGATATCATGGCAAGGAATACCACGGCATTTGGAAATGTAAACTGAAAATTGGAAAGATGCCATGGCATCTGTTAACCTCTGAATAGTCTGTGAAAATGAAATAGTAACTTGCTTAAACAGCTGTATTGAAATATCTTTGCTTCTGAATAATCCCAAACTGTACAGTGGATGTTAGAACATTAGAACTGAGGTTGTTAGACCTCATTCTAAATGTCTGGGAAATCTTCACTTATCTTAAATGATCTATCTTAATTTGACCATGAAATTACCTTTGATTCTTAAATAAATAGATGCCACTTGTGTACAATCCATTGTATGTTTACAATGGAATACAATCCATTGCATAGTTGCAGTGGAATCATTGCAAACATATGAAAGATGAAAAGTGTTCTTTTGCATAACAGTAACAAAAGACCCCTTGAACTTTCTGAGTAATGGAACTAGGAAAGACTCAATGAAAGATTAGCTGAGGCCCAAATCTGTGGTGTCATTGATAGTCATGTTTCCAACTTCCCACAAAGAGAAGAGGAGAGAATACTGGCATCCTGGCATCAAACAAACTTAATTGTTATTTTATCATATTGCCCATGAACTATGCCATTTGGGGTTTTTATAATGCTGCTTTGAAAACTCTATATCTTAATTTTTAAACTTGAATAAATCATAGCTGACCTGGTGTGTTTCTGAAAGCATCAAAAGATATACCAGAGACCTCTGTCAGCAGGAAAACTGTTGAGCTTGTACAGCCAGGTTTTGTTCAGTGCCCTGGGAAAGTCCAAGAAAGAGTCAAAAACGACAAGGTACCATCACTGCCTTCAGTTTCTTAGCAGCCAAGGTTAATAGTGGTAACAATAAATTAGACAGCGTCTGCAATAACTTGTGGATTTTGAGAGTGAAGAGAAGGCAGCGATTAACATTAACAGGTATATCAGAGGTGGCTTCAGATAAAATACATCATCTTGATGTGGCCAAGGCTGAAAACTAAGAAGAAGCCCAGGTTAGATCTGAGAGTCATTTGTAGCTAAAGGACAAAAGCAGGATATCGAGAGCACACACTGTCACAGAATTAGCCCAGACTCCCCCTGTGCTTGTGAGGATTTGATTACAGTACATGGCACAGTTATGACATGACTGGGAAAGGTACATGGCATTTTACAAATTTGAGGTTAGATTGAAACTAATGAGGCACTACCTTTTCATTCTGGGGTCATCCTGGCCCTGAGACCTACTAATAAGGACATGGTGTTTAGAAGTGATCATGGAGGGGATCCATGTACTCTTGCTGCTCTGTTTTCAAAATTGGAGAAAATAGCATCATTTCTGATTGTACTTCATCTGAGGCAAAAGTCGGGGCAGTGAATAGAGAAGCAACATCTTTGCTTCTAATTCTACATTACTTTTTGTTAATGCTTCAAAGCAAATGACATGAAAAGTCCTCTTTAATGGTGATGAGCAGATTTTTCCATTTGAAGGTGATGACCACACACATCCATAGCAAGATTATTCTTTATTTATGCTCAGCTGAGTTCTGCAGATAGGGAAATCGGCTAATTATCCACAAATTTCCATTCTTTATCTCCATATAACTTTAATGAACAAGAATTGCCATTTACTCACTCATATTTCTGAAGAGGGAGCAACCTCTCCCTTTGGTGATTTCTCTCTCTCTCTCTGAAGTTCTCAGACTCGACAGTATAAGGAGAAATAAAATTCTGGCTGGTCCTCTTTTCATCATTCACCAGTTCTCTCTACTGCATCCCTAACCACAATCTTCTAAGTCAGACTCCTTGCCCTGAATTAGGAAGATGAAGCAGAAATATTTTGAAGTTTTTCTTTGTTGTACTGTTTACACAGACCTGCCTCTCTGTGAAGACGTGGCTTCGATGTAATTGGGAAATGCTCCACAAAAAGTAATCAAATCAGCAAATACCCATTGAGGACAGCTATTACAAGGCAAAGAGCTTGACAAAATGCCCCTTCACTAATTTCTGTCTGGAATTTTACAGACCCTAGAAGCATTTGGCACAAGGGTACAACCTCTCTGCTGCTGACTGATCATCACCATTACCAGGAACAAGAGTTTTTATTGAACTGAAATGTTTTTTTTGAATCTGTCTACATCTTCATTTCAACTGCTGCTATCCTGATGCAGGCCCATGTTATCTGGCCCAGATAATGTTACTTCTATCTGATCTCCCTGCCCCTGGTAGTTCTCCTTCAATGGTGGCTGAAATATTTATTTTTAAGCCCAGACTTTATTTTGCCCTATTCTCCACCACAACTGTTCAGTGGTTTCATTTTTGTTTTTCAGTTGCTATGTCATGTCCAACATTTTGCAACCTCATAGACTGCAGCATGCCAGGCTTCCCTGTCCTTTACCATCTCCCAGAGTTTGCTCAAAATCATGCCATTGAGTCAGTGATGCCATCCAACTATCTCATCCTCTGTCTCCCCCTTCTCCTCCTTCCCTCAATCGTCTAGCATCAGGGTCTTATCCGATAAGTCAGCTCTTCACATCAAGTGGCCAAAGTATTGGAGCTTAAGCATCAGCATTAGTCCTTTCAATGAATATTCAGAGTTTATTTAACTTAGGATTGACTGGTTTGGTCTCCTTGCTGTCCAACCTACTCTCAAGAGTCTTTCCCAGCACTGCAGTTCAAAAGCATCAATTTTTCAGCGCTCAGCCTTCTTTATTGTCCAACTCTCATATCCATGCATGACTACTGGAAGAAT
Source organism: Antilocapra americana (assembly GCA_007570785.1). Classification (NCBI taxonomy): domain Eukaryota; kingdom Metazoa; phylum Chordata; class Mammalia; order Artiodactyla; family Antilocapridae; genus Antilocapra; species Antilocapra americana. Next base: position 5,827,602 of record ML662454.1, read on the forward strand.
CATAGCTTTGACTATGTGGAACTTTGTCAGCAAAGAGGTATCTCTGCTTTTTAATATGCTGTCCAGGTTTGTCATACTTTTCTTCCAAGGAACAAGCGTCTTTTGATTTCATGGTTGCAGTCACTATCCACAGTGATTTTTGAGCCCAAGAAAATAAAGTCTGTCACTCTTTCCATTTATTGCCCATCTTTTTGCTATGAAGTGATGGGGCCAGAAGTCATGATCTTAATTTTTTGAATGTTAAGTTTTAAGCCAGCTTTCTTACTCTCCTCTTTTACTTTCAAGAGGCCTTTTAGTTCCTCTTTACTTTCTGCCTTTAGAGTGATATATGTTTATCTGAGGTGCAATCTTGATTGGGATTCAGCCTTGATGCACTCCTTTCCCAATTTTGAACCAGGCTGTTATTCTATGTCTGGTACTAACTCTTGCTTCTAGCCCTACATACATGTTTCTCTAGGAGGCAGGTAAAGTGGTCTGGCATTCTCATCTCTTTAAGAATCTTCCATAGTTTGTTGTGATCCACACAGTTAAAGACCTCAGTCTAGTCAATGAAAGAGAAGTAGATTTTTTTTTCTGGAACTCTCTTCTTTTTTTTTTTCGTTTTCTGTGATCTAAAGATGTTGGAAATTTGATCTCTGGTTCCTCTGCCTTTTCTAAATCCAGCTTGTACACCTGGAATTTCTCAGTTCATGTACTATTGAAACCTAGCTTAAAGGATTTTGAGCATCACTTTGCTAGATGTGAAATGGGTACAATTGTGCAGTAGTTTGAACATTCTTTGGCAGTGCCCTTCTGTGGGATTGGAATGAAAACTGACTTTTCTAGTCCTTTGGCCATTGCTGAGATTTCCAAATTTGCTAGCATAGTGAGTGCAGAACGTTAACAGCATGATCTTTTAGGATTTGAAATAGCTCAGAAGGAATTCCATTATCTCTACTAGCATCTCTACTAGCTTTGCTTATAGTAATGGTTCCTAGGCAGAGGAAATAGAAATAAAATTGCCAACATCTGCTGGATCATCAAAAACCAAGAGAGATCCAGAAAAACATCTATTTCTGCTTTATTGGCTATGCCAAAGCCTTTGACTGTGTGGATCACAACAAACTGTGGAAAATTCTGAAAGCAATGGGAATACCAGACCACCTGACCTGCCTCTTGAGAAATCTGTATGCAGGTCAGGAAGCAACAGTTAGAACTGGACATGGGACAACAGACTGGTTCCAAATAGGAAAAGGAGTACCTCAAGGCTGTATAGTGTCACCCTGCTTATTTAACTTATTTATATGCAGAGTACATCATGAGAAACGCTGGGCTGGATGAAGCACAAGCTGGAATCAAGATTGCTGGGAGAAATATCAATAACCTCAGATATGCAGATGACACCACCCTTATGGCAGAAAGTGAAGAAGAACTAGAGAGCGTCTTGATGAGACTGAAAGAGGAGAGTGGAAAAGTTGGCTTAAAGCCCAACATTCAGAAAACTAAGATCATGGCGTCTGGTCCCATCACTTCATGGCAAATAGATGGGGAAACAGTAGAAACAGTGTCAGACTTTATTTTTTTGGGCTCCAAAATCGCTGCAGATGATGACTCAACCATGAAATTAAAAGATGCTTACTCCTTAGGAAAGTTATGACCAACCTAGACAGCATATTAAAAAGCAGAGACATTACTTTGCCAACAAAGGTCCATCTAGTCAAGGCTATGGTTTTTCCAGTAGTCATGTGTGGATGTGAGAGTTGGACTATAAAGAAAGCTGAGCGCCAAAGAGTTGATGCTTTTGACCTGTGGTGTTGGATAAGACTCTTGAGAGTCCCTTGGACTGCAAGGAGATCCAACCAGTCCATCCTAAAGGAGATCAGTCCTGGGTGTTCAGTGGAAGAACTGATTTTGAAGCTAAAACTCCAATACTTTGGTCACCTGATGTGAAGAGCTGACTCATTTGAAAAGACCCTAATTCTGAGAAGGACTGGGGGCAGGAGGAGAAGGGGATGACAGAGGATGAGATGCTTTGGTGGCATCACCGACTCAATGGACATGAGTTTATGTAAACTCGGGATATTGGTTATGGACAGGGAGGCCTGTCGTGCTGCAGTTCATGGGGTCACAAAGAGTCGGACATGACTGAGCGACTGAACTGAACTGAACTGAATGCTTTCTAAGGCCCACTTGATTTCACACTCCAGAATGTCTGGCTCTATGTTAATGACCACACCATCATGGTTATCCATGTCATTAAGACCTTTTTTATACAGTTCTTCTGTGTATTCTTGCCATCTCTTCTTAATGTCTTCTACTTCTGTTTGTAAGGGTTCTGTCCTTCACTGTGCCCATCTTTTCATGAAATTTTCCCGTGGTTCTCTAATTTTCTTAAAGAGATCTCTAGTCTTTCCCATTCTATTGTTTTCCGCTATTTCTCTGCATGGGCTTCCCAGGTGGCTCTAGTGGTGAAGAACCCACCTGCCTATGCAGGAGATATAGGAGACATAGTTTCAGTCCTTGGGAAGATCCCCTGGAGGAGGGCATGGCAAAGCACTCCTATATTCTTGCATGGAGAATCCCATGGACAGAGGAAATCTGGCGGGCTATAGTCCATAAGGTCCCAAAGAGTTGGACATGACTGAAGCAAGTTAGCATGCATGCGTTTCTTTGCCTTGTTCTCTTAAGAAGGCTTTCTTATTTCCCCTTGCTATTTAGAGCTCTGCATTCATTTGGGTATATTTTTCCCTTTATCCTTTGCCTTTCACTCCTCTTCTTTTCTCAGCTATTTTTAAAACCTCCTCAGACAACCATTTTGCCTTCTTGCATTTCTTTTTCTTTGGGATGGTTTTGGTCACCACCTCCTAAAAAACGTTATGAACCTCTGTCTGTTGTTCTTCAGGCACGCTTCCAGATCTAATCCCTTGCATCTATTTGTCACTTCCACTGTATAATCATAATGGATTTGACTTAGGTCATACCTGGATGGCCAAATGGTTTCCCACACTTTCTTCAATTTAAGTCTGAATTTTTCAATAAGGAGCTCATGATCTAAGCAACAGTCAGCTCCCAGTCTTGTTTTCGTTGACTGTATAGAGATTCACCATCTTTGGCTGCAAAGAATATAATCAATCTGACTTTGGTGTCGACCATCTGGTGATGTCCATGTGTGTCCATGTGCAGAGTCATCTCTTGTGTTGTTGGAAGAGGGTGTTGGCTATAACTAGTGTGCTCTCTTGGTAAAACTCTGTTAGCCTTTGCTGTGCTTCATTTTATACTCCAAAGCCAAATTTGCCCTTTACTCCAGGTATCTCTTGACTTCTTACTTTTGTCTTCTGATCTCCTTTGATGAAAAGGACATCTTTTTTTGGTGTTAGTTCTAGAAGGTCTTGTGAGTGTTCATAGAACCTTTCAACTTCAGCTCCTTCAGCATTAGTGGTTGGGGCATAAACTTGGGTTACTTTGATCTTGATTAGTTTGCCTTGGAAACAAACTTATATCATTCTGTTGTTTTTGAGACTGCAACCAAGTACAGCATTTCAAGACTCCTGTTGACTAGGAGGGCTACTCCATTTCTTCAAAGGGATCTTGCCCATGGTAGTAGATGTAATAGTCATCTGAATTAAATTCATCCATTCCAGTCCATTTTAGTTCACTGATTCCTAAGATGTCTATGTTCACTCTTGCCATCTGCTGTTTGACAACGTGCTGATTTACCTTGATTCATTCATTCCAAGTTCCTATGCAATTTGGTTCTTTACAACATCATACTTTAATTTCCCCACCACACACATCCACTACTTGACATCATTTCTACTTTGGCTTGGCCTCTTCATTCTTTCTGGAGCCATTTCTCTGCTCTTCCCCAGTAGCATATTGAACACCTACTGACCTGGGGGGCTCATCTTCCAGTTTCACATCTTTTTGCCTTTTCGTACTGTCCATGGGGTTCTCAAGGCAAGAATGCAGATGTAGGTTGCCACCCCTTTTACCGGTAGACCATGTTGTGTCAGAACCCTTCGCCATGACCCATTCATCTTGGGTCACCCTGCACACCATGGTTTGTACTTTCTTCGAGTGAGACAAGGCTGTGGCACATGCAATCATCTTGGTTAGTTTTCTGTGATTGTCGTTTACATTCTAGAGGCCATAGAGTTACAGTTCTTGCTTCTTTTTCCTTTACTAAATGTAAATTAATAATGAAGCTCTTATTGAAAGAGTAAAGAATATTTTTGTGTAGCACCCAGTAATTCCAAAATAAAAATGCTAAATTTTCATCATAGTGCTACTCAAGCATGAATCTAGGCATATATGTTTTAGAATAATAGTGCTTTCACATATTTACTACCAAATCATGTTTATATATGAAACACAAACAACATAGTAAAGCTAAAAGGGGGGAAAGGAAAAAGTCACTATGATCATTGTTCCTTCTGAAACCAGCTGTCAACACAGGATTTAACAGTAGAAAGAAGTGTCGGTGTTATAAATCCTTACTTTATCATGCAATTCTTAAAAAAATTTGCCATGATAGGTCAGCACTTGACCCCTTGTCATCGTTAGTTTTTTGTTTCTTAAACTACTGGTATCCTGCTTTGTCGATGTGTGGTTGGTTTGCACTGCTGTATCAGTTTTAGGTGTATAGTATAGTGGTCAGCATTTTTATAGGTTTGCTTCATTCAGAGTTATTACAAAGCAGCAGCTATGTTTCCCTGTGTGCTACGATATATCTTTGTTGCCTCCGTGGTTGTTTGTGTTTCTTAGTCACATCCTCCTGTCTTGCCCCTCCCCCTGTCTCTCTCTCCCCGTTGGAAACCACTACTTTGTTTTCTAAATGGGTGAGTCTGTTTCTGTTTTGTTGTATACATTCATTCGTTGTATTTTTCAAATTCCACATATAAGTAGTAACATATAGTATTTATCTTTCTCTGTGTGACTTATTTCACCAAGCATAGTATTCTCTAGGCTTCCCAGGTGGCTCAGTGGTAAGGAATCTGCCTATTAATGCAGGAGAGGCAGGAGATGCTGGTTTGATCATAGGTCAGGAAGATCTTCTGGAGTCGGAAATGGCAACCCACTCCGGTATTCTTCCTTGGATGATTCCAGAGACAGAGGAACCTGGCGAGCTGCAGTCTACAGGGTCACAAAGAGCCAGACACCACTGAGTGACTGAGCGAACACGCACACAATACTCTCTGGGTCTATCTGCGTTGCTGAAAATGGCAGAATTTCATTCTTTTTATGGTTGAGTAATATTCTTATGTATATGTGCCTGTGTGTGGGGGTTGTGTGTGTGTGTATTGTATGGATCCATCTATATATCTATCACATTTCCTTTATCCACTCATTCATCTGTTAATGGACATTTTGATTGCTTTCATACCTTAGCTATTATAAATAATGCTGCTATGCACATTGGGGTGCATGTATCTTTTTGAGTTAGTGTTTTGGGGGTTTGGGGATTTATCGGCAAAAGTAGGATTTCTGGATCATACTGTAGTTCTGTTTTTCTTTTTTTTAAGCAAACCTCCATACTGTTTTCCACAGTGGCTACATCAATTTACATCCCACTAACAGTGTAAAAGTGTTCCCTTTTCTTCACATCTTTTCCCTGATCATTGCAGCCCTCACTCTTTGCGGAGATCTGTCGTGAAGTAGGTTGGGTTGGAGTGTTTGCTCTGCTCAGGCCGGGGCACGTACGGAACTGGTCATAGGGAGAGGGCAGCCACTAGAGCAGTACTCTGCCCACCTCGCCTCCCTGCCTTGGGAGCAAGCCACCCTTGTGCTCCTCAGGAGTGGAATCCAGGCTTCCCACAGCCCTCCCTTTAGTCCCAGCAGCCCTCCTTGCATTCCCTGTGTTGGACACCAAGACTGGGGCACCCAGGATGTGGCTTGAACCTCTCATTCCCCAGGGCAAATCTCCAACCATGTCATCCCCCTTTTCCCCTGAGGCTCTTCCCAGGGGCACAGGGATCACTTCTCATGTTCCTACCAAATTTTGTGTGTACCTTTCTAATGGACTTGATTGTAGAGGAGTCTTTCTTCCAGGTTCAAGTAAGTTTTCAGTGAGACTTTTATACAATTAGATGAATTTTGGGTGTGTTTTTCATGGGAGAAGATGAGTACCATATCCTCCTACTCTGCCATCTTTATTAGTCTGTAATGTGATTTTTAATAACCGGTCATATAGAAGGATCAAATCAATATGGTAAAATTCCCACAAAATTAAAAATAAATTAATCATGCTTAAGAAGAAATCTTGCTTCACTTTTAATGTTTAATTTCTTTCTAATGAAATAAGGTTACATGTAAAGAGGTTTTGATTATAAGTATATTTAAAATGTGACCATCATTCCAACTAAACCTTTTAGTTCAGTATGACTATACTTTCACAGTATAATTGAATAGGATAATTCAGTTTTACCTTGCCTATTTTTTTCTTAAATCTCACAAATCTCTGTTTTCTATAGCATGTAACATCATCACCCACTCGCAGCTTTGCACAAACATGATGATAAAATAAAGGAATTAAAGTAGTATGGGGATGTTTGATTATATGTGTGTGCGCTTAGTTGCTCAGTTGTGTCCAACTGTTTGTGACCCCATGGACTATACAGTCCATGGAATTCTCCAGGCAAGAATACTGGAGTGGGTAGCCTTTCCCTTCTCCAGGGGATCTTCCCAACCCAGGGATCACACCCAGGTCTCCAGCATTGCTGGCGGATTCTTTATCATCTGAGCCACCACATGATGAACATATAAGTGATCCACAAGATATTTATCATTAAATTAAACATTTTTTCAAATATTTTTAAAATGGATTCTCATAGATAAGTCATATAACGTCATGGAAGAGTTAATAATGTTTCATTTCCCAGTAAAGTCCCAAATCTCTATCCAACCCACAGTCTTGTCCCCTCTGTACTGTTTCTCTTTATGCCTTGGTATCTCTGCTCAGCCTTATTTTCCTTTCTAAAATGTTCTCCTATACATCTCATACCCCTCATCACTCTCTAAAACAATTGGAGAAATATTCCAACCTCTGTGCAAACATTCTGGACAGATTAATCACTTCTTCTATATATTTCTCTATTTCAAAAAATATCCACTCAAAAGGCTTTTGTTTCTTGAAGAGTCTTCTTTCTTTGCTCCCTCCCCACCTCCATCCCAACTCCCATCCTTACTTCAGAATTTAAGTTCCCCCAAGTTAAGGTTCAGTAACCAGCACAGTTCCCAGCATTAAGTCAGTAGTCATTAATTAGAAAGAAATACAATAGAATGAGATAGAATGAGATGGGATTTGATAAGATGAGATGAAAGAGTTATTAATCCAATCCAATGTCATGGGCTTTGAATGTCATCAAATATTAAGACTACTTATGAGTTTGGGAGACAGGGCATCTATAAGACAGAAAAAATAAGAAGCAGCAGAAACTGTAGGAAGCATATGAAAATGTCTAAATGAGGAGCATGGATAGTAAGTACAATAGGAATTCATAGAAATGAGAAATGACATGGATAGATGCAGTAATAAAAATTTTTCCAAGAATGGGTCATGAAAAAATGATCAAATATAGACAAGAAAAGAGATGGAAATAGGACTTTAGACAGTGGACACTGTGCAGTCAGAAGAGGGGATGATGCTCAGATAGTTCTGAGTGACAGTGAACTGATCAGCCAACTTGGAAATAATATATAAAGGTTGGGGGGTGGATCTTGGAAAGTTAATTCACAACACTTGAGAGGATTCTAGTTGGAAACTAAAGTGGAGATTCAAAATGCCTGTTTTTTGTTTTGTTTTTTGAGTTATCCAGGATGCCACATTAAATATAGAGTTAACTTTTTAATCTCCTGGCTTCCAAAGTAGTTAAAGACTTAAAGCCCTTTTTGAAGATATAATAAAATCTCACTAATGATACATACCCTTGTCCTGAACAGATCAGCTCCTATTATCTTTTCATCGTAGCACTTATTAGAAATATAAATACATAATGGTTAGTACATTTCTCTGACCCCCGCTATAAAGAAACTCTGAGAGGAAAGGACCTATCATTTGATCTTGTCAAAACTCTGTCCTTAGTATTCCACATAGTACCTGTCATTGAGTAAACATTTAATACATAGTGCTTCAAGCTGAAAGCAGGTGAATTTGGTCGAGATTGAACTCAAACACTGCAGCCACTGATTCAGGTTGAGGTTTGACAGAAAACAGCAAAATTCTGGAAAGCAATTATCCTTCAATAAAAAATAAATTAATAAAAAACAACAAGCAGGAAAAACAATGCTTAGCCCATTGCCCATAAACCTGTCACTGTCACAAATACTGGGGACAAACAGAATTCAGTGAGTGAATAAAATGATTTGTGAAAGAAAAAAAAACAACTGCAGCCCCTAGTCCCCATTTTCTTTCTTCACTGGCTCCCAGAGTGGCTTAGCACAATGTCCGAGGTTTGACAGAGTATATTTTGGGGAAAAGGAAGCCTGTGTTCTCAGTTTTTCATTTTTCATTGACAAAGTGAAGAAGATGCTGAGCAACCAGCAACACTGCAAATAAGCTATGAATAATATGAGCTTCAGTGGCAAGGAACCCACCTGCCAATACAGGAGATGCAGGTTTGATCCCTGGGTCAGGAAGAGCCCCTGGAGGAGGAAATGTCACCCCACTCCAGTATTCTTGCCTTTGAAACCCCATGGACAGAGGAGCCTGGTGGGCTACAGTCCATGGGGTCACAAGAGTCGTGCCTGACTTAGCAACTAAACAACAACAGCGAGAGTAATGTAAGGCTTTAAATTTTAAAACTGTTACCAGCCTTTGCTACATACAGAAATGTAGAATATGGCCATCATCCAAGCACACCTTCAAAGGCTGGTATAAAATCTTGAACTTACTGGTGTGAGCCAAAGGTAATTGCTGAAATATTCATTAAAAACGTTAATAGCCTCTCCTGTGGACTCTGGTTCCATAAAACCAGTCAAGGCTAGATATGTCCAAAACAAATCAGCCCCATACCGCCAAATACTACTTAAAGTTCCCTTTTTGAAAAAGTCTTACCTCCGCTTCCCACAGATCTCCTCCTCCCAACCAGTTTCAGAGAAATATGTTCCATCACATACATCTTTATTTGCAGGTCCTTGAGAGGAATTATGCATATGCCCGACACTTTTAAGTTGGGAGCACAACTAGAAATAGTTTGAAATTTCTTATTCTGGAACCTCCAAATTGTAGGCATGTGCAGGGGTTAGAATGGTGCTAAGATTGAGGGGCAAAAGGAGACAAGAGGAGGGAGGGAGGCTCTGGAAGGGGAACACATGTATACCCATGGCGGATTCATATCAATGTATGGCAAAACAGACACTATAATGTAAAGAAAAAAAATAAATAAAGGAGAAAAAAAAAAGAAAGAGTTTATTTTTAAAGAATTAAGAACAACTATTCTAAGTAGCCTCCTCTGTTGCTTTTGTTTGAATAAATGCTGCAGTTAAGGAAGATGCTACATAACCCGGGCCTGAAAATCCCTGTCTGCGTTAGACAGTCCTGAGTCCCAAATCTGGCTTCAGCACTTCCCGTGTATATTCTTAGACAAGTGACTCAGTCCTCTAAGTGGCAGTTTTCTTACAGGCAAAAATGCGGATATTATTAACACCCACCTCCCAGGGTTGTCATGAGGATTAAATCAGGCAGTTCCTCCCCTGCAGTTGTGAGAGGTCTGCAGAGAAATTCGAGAATGTTGCATTGCTATATGGTCAGACGCCAGAACTTCCCAATTTATGCTTTTCAAATTTATAATTACACCCTGTACTTCCTGGTCATGTGCTAGATATCAGTGTTTATATTAATATATGGGAATCACATACCGCTTTATTAGATAAGCAGCGTACCATCTCCTTTCTCTACCCCATCAGAGGTGGGCAGCACAATGATTAAGGGCTTAGACCTTAATGCAGAATGCATCATTCTCAATCCTGGCTCCACTACTTACTGTATGTATCATGTTGGGCAAGTTAAATAATCCCTCTGACCTCCTCTGTTTAACCATGTGTAAAATGAATACGGTAGTGACACCCTCAGTGTAGGGTTTTTAGTAAAATTTTAATGTTATTATACACAAATGCCTAGAGAAGTTTCTGGCACAAGGAACACAATATATGTATTAAATATTACTATTAATAATTTTTTTTATTTTATTGCTTAATAACAGATTATAAAATATATCTGTCAGTATATCTAAATATGTCTTAAGTTCATTGATTACATACATCATGTCATTTATCATCCTCATCAACTATTAAATGTGGGAGATATTTTTCCTCTTATAGAGTTGAGGAAATTGAGGTTCACACATATCATCAACCTGTCAAGATCCCACATAATTAGTATGTGGCAGAGATGGGGATTAAGTAACTGATCTGGGTAACTCCAAACTTCACACCAATAACCCACGAAAGAGCATGGGATATGGTCTACATTTGCAGGCCACATGAGAAGGCTTTTAATACCACATTCCCGGCCCTCCTTCAATTGTGTGCGGGAATAAAAGAAGCGTTACTTAATGATCCTATGTGCTTACATACATTTCTGTCTGTATCACAGTCTGTGACTCACAGCAGACTCTCAAGTGCCAGACCTATAAAGGAAATACCTCTAATTGTAGCTATACTTTGTGGGATATTTATTACATCCCAGGCTCTGTAGTTAGTATTTTACATCCTTTCTCTCATCTATGCCACAAGATGATTCAGAAAGATGGGTACAATTTGTGCATTTTAACAGGTAAAATCCAGACCTTAAATGTTTTTTCCCAGACATCCCAGCCCAGCTGATGTGTAGCAGAATTGGGATTTAAACAGATACAGTGACCTAACACTTGACTCTATATTTCACTCTGAGGAGACTGACAATATCAAGCCTGATATTGGAACTTTAGTCTGCTTCATCAAAGATTCAGGAGCAAATATAACACTCAACATACGAGCAGGTGGGTGGTCAAATTGGGTAGCGTGTTTCTCTCTCTCTCTCTCTCTCTCTCTCTCCTTCCCTTTCTATCTCTCTTGCTGACTCCAGCTTGCTTTGGACAAAATAGAAATAATTAAGTGTCAATAACTAAAGTTTATTCCTGGCAAACAGCTGATGAGTATTTTCAGAGGCTCCTGTTTTTTGACCTTTACTGCCCTAGACAATGATGGAATCTTGTTGAAAGCTCTTTAAGCTGAAATTAATTTATGCTCGACAGTGATTAAAAGAGAAAGTGAGAAGGGGATGGAAATTAACAAATCCATCTTTATTGCTGAGATCCCATTATGATTATAAGGAGAGGGAAAAATCAACGTGGCGGGTGCCAGCTGCAATCTGGTAAGGAGTTTGAACAGCCCGTCCCGCTTGGAAAATGTCCTTGGGTGGACAGATTTATCTGTCGCTTAGGCTATCAGAGAGAGGGGCTTATTTATCAAAGACTGGAATGCTGAGGTCCTTGGGCTTGCCTTTGGAATAAGTTTCCAGAGAGTCAGCTTCCAGAGAGACAGGCAAGGGATCTTGACAGATGAGACCTCTTAAAAAGTTGATTCTGCAGGTGTTTTCAAGAACAGATGTGGCTGAATTGCCATGTTCTGGGTTCTTGTTGGCCATCCTTTGGCATGCCTTTAAGTACTGATATAAGCATACCTTCAATGCATCACGTGCTCCCTGGGAGTTATCTGAGTTCAAGGACCTTGTTTGGGACCTTTTCATTTTTATCCAAATAACTCTTTGGACAGTGAATCATAATATGAACAAGACTAAACAAACATTGAAGATGTTACCACCATTTACCCATCCAGTTTTCAAAAATACTATGTGCTAAGCCCCCTCTGCATGCCATGCTCAGTACCAGACAATAAAGCTAAGATATTTTAAAATGTTACTTCACTGAGGTATAGTTGATTTATAATGTTGTGTTAATTCCTACTGTACAACAAAGTGATTTAGATATACATATATATTTTTATATTCTTTCCCATTATGGTTTATAACAAGGTATTGACTGTTGTTTCCTATGCTATACCATAAGACCTTGTTGCTTATCAATTCTGTATTTAATAGTTTGCAAATCCTAAACTCTGAATCCATCCCTCCTCCATCCTCCCACGGTTTTGTAGACAGTTCATTTCTGTCATATTTTAGGTTGCACATGTGAGTGACATCATATTGTAATTCTTTTTCTCTCTCTGACTTACTTCGCTTAGTCTGGTGATCTCTAGGGCTATCCATGTTGCTGAAAATGGCATTATCTCATTCTGTTTTATGTTGAGTAGTATTCCATTTTATTTTTATACCATGTCTTCTTTATCCATACAGGATAAAGATTTTAGGCAACACAGTACCTTTCTCCTTCTCAGACCAACCAGAATGAGGCTTGTTTCCCCTTAAAATTAAAATCAGAATTCTCCCAAAGACAATCAGTCTCATAGCATTTCAAGAGAACTCATATGTACTGAGAACTTTCTATATGCCAAATATTTGACCACATGATATCTCATTTAATGCTGGAATAAATGGAAGTGAGTGTGCCTTTTCCCCTGATTTTAAAGATAGGTGAATAGAGGCTCAGAGAGGTAAAGTAACTTCCCCAAGAGCACAAAGATAGTAGAGAGGGTGCTAGAGAATCTATCTTCAGATCTGATTATACACCAAAGGCTGGGCTCTTCTCCACTGCTCTCATCACATCAATGCTATGCTGGTGAAGGAGGAGCATGTATCTGAGTGGAAACCTGAGTGTAGGCTTTGCTCAGCCTATTAGTGGCTTTGTGACCTTGGGAGAGTCATTGCATCTCCCATGAAATGACCTTTCTGTCTGCAGATACAGGGATGATTCCCTGCCCTTTCTGTTTCACAGGTTAATCTGAGGTCCAGAGGAGACAATGTATGCAAAAAATGATTTGCAAATGTAGGCTATTATCATTATGTAGTCCAGCTTCTGCTAATACATGAATCTTCTCCATAATTGGGCTTAATGTATCTCATAATCATTTATATTTAAAAAGAATGAAACTGACAATGTTATATTGCCTCATGTGAAAGTATAACCAAGAGGACAGATGTGTAAGCTGTGACTCCTCCAATTTGCTTTAATTATCATTGGACACGTACTCAAAGGGAAAGCTGCTTTATTTCAAAGCAGGCAAAATACAGTGAGTTAAATATCTAAAATATTAATAATAAAGAGAAACACAATAAAATTCAGATTTGATTCTTACTATACTCTCAGGGAAATCAGTATTGATAAAAAGAGGAAATTGACAGCTTGCTCAGTCCTTGAGGGGAAAGTTTTGTCACTGTGACCATGTGCAAAGTTCAGTGGTTGCCTCAGAGAAAAGTTTTGGAAACAAGGGTTGGGATGTGGAATTCAATGTCTTAGCTTACCAATGCCTTAAGTGAAGTCTTTTTACGTATTTGGACCTCACCTAGGAAATAATTCCTATCCTTACCTGTCCCCTCTCTTCAAAATACAAATCTTGGAATTGAAATTGCCAGAGATTATTGTAATTCTTACCTAGCTTAAGAGAGAGAGAAGGGGGCAAACAATTGACTACTTGTCTAGAAGCCACGCTCTTGTAGAGCTGTTCATGTGTAATGTAGAAAACAAGAACTGTACTGCACAAGACCATTATATAAATGCAGAATAGTCCTTCCTACAAGTGATCATGGCTCAATTAAAGTTTTGAACTCTGAATCAGATTATCAACTCCCCCCTTCCTTAGAGAGATGTTGGTGAGTTAAGAGAAAGTGATCATAGGCTAACGTTACATGGCTTAAGAAGTGTGGTGAAATGTTTGCTTCTCTCTAACATTTGAGGGTTTTCCATACCTGGTGAAACACTTTCAGTGAGTCTACACTGACCAGAGCAAGATTCCCCATGCTTTGCTCCATAGAGCATGAACTTCACAAGCTATTGTTACTTGAAAAGAATTCTGTGGGGGAAAAATGTGTCTGCAGAGCACTGAGTCAAAGAGCTTACCACATTTCTTTATTGTAGGAATTTCACAAAGCCTTTGATATACTGGTATAAATTATGAGTGTCTAAGAGGGGATGCAATATAAAGGATATTCAGACATGTCGAACAACAATAAAAAGGTCATTTAGGGTGGAGCATGTTTATGACGAGTGTTATGGCAAAGGCACTTTTGAGAATGCCGATTTAAAATATAAGATCTCAAGCTAGGTATACTTCCTTCATTACTAACATGATACCTTAATGGTTGATTTCTTGTGCATGAAAATCCTTGTTTGGTGGCCTCTCCCAGGGAGATTACTAATAGTCTGGTAATCAAGTTCCTTTTATCCAGTGGCTCTACCATCTCAAAGACCTTCACTTCTAGCCTGGGAGAGAGAGAGATCACAGCTTAGAGAAGCACCTGAGCCATCTCATGAATGGATCCAGAAGGGGCTCATGTCACTTCTCTCCACGGTCCGCTGGCAGAATTCTGTCGTGTTGTTCTACCCAGACACAAAGAGGGCTGGAAAATGTGGTCTTTCTTCACACACTATCTCATCCATATCTGCCACTTTGAAGTTCTCTGTTCTTTGTCCCCAGAAATCACTTGTCATGCTGTAACTCAACATAATTTTATGTTCTATCAACCTCTTAGCTCCTCAAAGTTCAGTGTTGTTGATTTTGTAGTTTTTACCTCTTTCTTAATCTCTCTTCTTCCTTTCTTTCCTTTCTTATGTCTGAAAGGAAATCTCACCCACCCTAAAATGCTCCAGGATAATGTCACTTCTTCCATAATGTTCTGTCTGGTCTGATCCAGAAAGCACTATTCTCTCCTTCCTGTATAACTTGCTCACTCTATTATATATCAGATACTGATTAATATGTATTGGAGACTCTTCATTCGTATATAATCTGGGGGATATCACGTTACACAAAGAAGAGCAGGGTGTTAAGAACAGGACAGATCTGAGTCTGAATCCAGGTTTTTCATTGACCAGGTGCGTTACCTTGGGCAGGTCCCATTGCCACTCTACAGCACTTCCTCACTTGAAAATTGTGGATTTAAAACCTTTCTAAGTAAGGTCGTAGGGAGACAGTATGCATGCATGCTAAGTTGCTTCAGTCATGTCCAACTCTTTGTGACCCTATAGACTATAGCCCACCAGACTCCTCTGTCCATGGGATTTTTCAGGCAAGAATACCAGAATGAGTTACCATGCCTCCTCCAGGGGATATTCCCAACCCAGGGATCAAACCAGAGTCTCTTATGTTTCCCACATTGGCAGGCACAGTCTTTGCCGCTAGTGCCACCTGAGAAGCCCTGTAGGGAGCTTACAGTGGCATAATGCACAAAAGCCCTGACATGATGTACCTGCCACACAGAAAGTCACCTAAGGGTGTTAACTTTTATCAGTGTGGTCATTGCTGTCACTGTTACTTGGAGCCAGACAGACTCAGTTTTCAGTCCTGATCTTGTCATTTATTAGCAGGTCTGACTTAGGAAAATTAGTTTATACTTATGTGTCTCAGCTTCTTCAGTTTTAAAAACGGAGGTAATACTTTCTTTCTGAGTAAATAGCAAGAGAAATGCCTGTCACAGGGTGTCACAATGGTTGGCACAGAGCAGAGGCACAAGTAATCCGTGAAGCTGTTCTGAAACACCAGCACCCCCAACCCCAGGCATAAAACGTCTGCTCACTTAGTGAGTGTCTGGGAGGGAAAAAAGACAGCCTCCTCCATATGGATCGCTTTTGTGCCTTCGAACCTGTAGCCAGGCAGTCCTCGTTAATTCCCCTCTAAGTCCCCGAAGCTGTAATCTAAGTCCAGGTTTTCTTTTCCGAAGTGAACTGGGTCACCTTCCTCCTTATGCAATCTTCTTAGGTACTTGAAGACTGTGAAGCCAGCTCCTCATCTTTCTCTTCTCCAGGCTGAATTCCTTTAATCTCCAATCCCGAGTTCCCTTTTCCAGTCCTTTAATTATTTCCGGCTGCACTGCCCTTCCGTTTCTGAACAGTGCAGAGGCACAGGGCACACAAAGTAAGTCCTCCAATAACGTGTGGGAATAGCAAGAACTTACTACAGACCAACTAGTAAAGAACAGTGTGGACGCCCATGGGCGCTGGGAGACATCAGTTCCAAGAAATTTCACTCCACTGACTACTACTCATACAACGGCTCCCACCACATTCAAGTTCAAGTATTTTGCAATTATTCCTTCCTCCATGCACACGGGACATTTAGCCATACACTCGATTGAATATTAAGTGCCTACTATTTGTTAGGAATTTCTCTGTAGGCAGAGAGCATTCTGGATGAAGTCCTCTTTCTATGAATACCGAATAAACTAGTGAACAAGTAAAGCAGACAAGTAAAGTATAATCAGACAATGGCTATCGATATAGATATTGGAGAAAACTGTCATGTATGGAAAAAACAAACAGCCTTTAGTCTCAGACAGAACATGGGTCTCACACTTATTGCGTGAGTGAATCCTTTCTTTAAGCTTCAGCGTTATCATTTGTGGAATTGGGTGCTGCCAACAACCCTTCAGGGCGCAATTGAAAATTAAATAAGTGAACACACAGAAAGAAGCATCTAGCTCTGTGTCTGACACTAGGTCCTCAAAAAAATTGACTCCAGTTTCTTGTCTTTGTTTTGCAAGTGCAAAGAAGAAATACTAAGTCAAGAAATCACAGCGGCAGAAGCCTTTTCCAAATAGGGTACCCGAGTTTGATTTGTTAATAAAAATTTCTTTGCAATGTTTTCTACCTTTTTTAAAAGGAATTAATTTTTATTAGTCTGAAGGCAAATCGTACAACCCCCACACTTTAATCAAAATCTCTCTGACTGAAGGAAGATGGCTATCTCCAAGCCAAGGAGAGAGGCCTTAAAATGAAATCAACCCTCCTGACACCTTGATCTTGGACTTCAAGCCTCCAGAGCCTTGAGGAAATAAGCTTCTGTGGTTGAAGCCACTCAGCCTGGGGTACCTTGTTCTGGCAGCCCTAGCAAACTAATTCAGATCCTGAGCGAGGCTTCTGCAGCTAAACTGCTGTCTGGGAACTATCAGCTTGAAGCACTAACTCTCCAGTAATCGATTGTTTGGAGGCAGAGGCTGATCGATGACCTGAGGATGAAGAGGCACAGAAGGCCAAATCAGATTTTCAGATTTACCCCCCATGTCTAGGACTAGGCTTCCCCATCAGTGACTGGCACCACCCTCCCTCCTGACTGCGCACAGGTCTAGCAGGGCAGGGGAAATGTGAGATCAGGTTTGCCTTTTTAATCAGCATTGCCCCTCCACCGTGGACACCATGTTCTTACCATTATTACAGCTTGCTCAAGTTAAAAGAAAAATGTCTATCTTTCATAGCCTTCTCTGCTGGTCTATCTTTGTGCCTCAAAAACTCCCCCTTCCCTTCCTTCAGGATGATCTGTGTACCTCGCCTTCATTCATTTCCTTATTTTCCCTGATGGATCTATGCCCACCATGTACCTCGTTTCTTTTCTTGTGTCTTGAACCAGTTTTTCTCTCTCCATAATAAGTCTTATCTTGAAAGACATTGGCACGTATATGGTTAGACCTGATGATGATAAAGCCCCCAGAATCAGGGTCATGAGGGTTGGAGTCAGCAACCTCTGGGTTTCAATCCAGGTTCTCTCATTCATCAACTAAATAACTATGTTACAGTTACTTGACCCTTATAAAGCACCCCCTCCTTTTTTAATCAAGAAAGTCAGCATATTTCTTCCTTCGTAAGATTTGTATTAAAAAAAGTATGTTTGTGAAGCATTCAACCATAAACCCTATTATTTCCTGTACTGTCTATTCAGAGATAGTTATTCTGTGAAGTGCCAAGCACTGTGTTGGGCACCAGACAGGATGGGCAGATTAAAAAGGCAGGATATCTATCCTCAAAGAGTTAACAGTTCATTGGAGAAGCAAACATGCCTATAAAGAAACATAACCATAATGGAAACTGTGGAGCAAGGCTTTCTGTCAAGTGAATGCGTTGGATGAAAGATCACAAATAAGGTTGTGTTTTAAAAGCTAACTCTAATATATTGGTTTTGGCTGCCTGTAAGTAAGAAGAATTCTGAGGCCAATAACAGAGCAAGTAGAAAATAAAGTGTCATAACTGATTGGCAATGTCTGCCAAGGATACAGAGGGAGAGATTGTCCATCTTTGGTATAGAGTGTGCTTTAGAAGGCAGTGTTGAAAGAAAGAATGAAATGTATTTCTGAGTTCTTTTCATGAGACCTATATTTCACTTGTGTTACTCAATATATGGCATGCATGTTGCTGTCCTCATTACAACTGAAACCGAAACTCAGAGAAGTTAAGTAACCTGTCCGGGTCACACAGCTAGCAAAGTGACTTGGTACAAGTCTGGTAGAGACTTATTTAAACACTCTTGCTCTTTCTAATTCAGCACTGCCTGCAGGATGAAGAATGGCTTACCTCTGGCAAAAGTGGTGTAGCAGACTGTGGAGATGCTTAAGAGTGCCTTTGATTTTTCTAGGCCCATTTATTGTTTTTGTTTAGTCGCTAAGTCATGTCCAACTCTTTGCATCCCCATTGACTGCAGCACACCAGGCTTCCCTGTCCTTCACCAGACTATATTTTGTAATCTCCATTGCAGTTGGATCAGGACTGATTCTGAAAAATGGCATTCAGAGTAAACCTATATGCCACTCTCAATGGCATACATGCCGTTGAGAAATGGCCTCAACCATTTCCCATGAGATTCTTGGCTCCTGCATATTTCCTTTCTTCTGAACTGACATAGAGGTTCCCAGGGGACTACCAAGATGGCCCAGTGGACACATAAGAGGTAAGGGACTTGGAGCCCTGTTATACCTCTTTGAGGGGAGGCACTCCAGAGAAAAGTTAAGTCCACATAAGTTTGTGTCATATGTTAGAATAGACAGCATTTCTCATCCTGACTGACAGAGGGTATCAGAAATTACTCAGTGAAGAAATGTGCTTTCCCTAGGGCGAGAAACTGGCAGATGGACCTTCCAGATAGAAAACCACTTTCTGGAGAAGCACAAAGCTTGCAGAGTATTCAGATAAATTACGTTGGATTTTAAATAGTGGCTAACACTGGAGTGCCAATTTTCCTCCCACATTGACACTAGGGATGTAACTGGTGTTCCGGTTACCCACCCCTGTATTACAAAGTCCTCAAACAGAATGGCTTGAGCCATCATGTCATGTGATTTTGTGGGCCAGGAATTTAGTTAGGGCTCATTTGGTTGAGTCTTCTGTCCTACATGGGATCAACAAAGGTTACTTGGCTTTACTTGGTTGGCAGATGAGTTGTTATGAAAGATCCAAGATAGCTTTACTCCCACATCCGTTGTAAGTACGGGCTCAGCTGGGTCTGTCAGTTGCAGTGTGTACACGTGGTGTCTCTAAGGTCAGAATTCTAAGAGGCAAGGTGGAAGTTGCGGTCCTCTTAGTGGTTACTCCAGGAGCTGATGAAATGTTACTTCCTTCACTTTCAGTTGGTCAAGCACTTCTTTAAAGCCCCAAGACTCCACCTTGCATAGGGATAAGGGGCAAAGATTTGTAGCAATCTTTAGCTGTGGAGTCAGGTCCTCAGAGGCAGGGAGCCAGCTGTATGCATTTCAGCTTCTCAAGAACTTGTCACTGACCATACTGCCTGGGGTCCAATCTACACACTGGTAGAATTACAATCACACCCTAAGCATACATCAAAAGAGATGGAAAAGGAAACCAAATTTTACAGAATAACAGCTCTTAATTCAAATGCCCGACCTTAGCATATTCTCAAAATGACTCAGTTTAGTGACAGAGGTTTCATTTCTCCCGTGTATTGCTTAAGACACAACCAAGGTGCCCTGAGACAAAACGCTCTCAAGGTCAATCAAAGCAGTAGATTCCAAAAACAGTGCTCTTTTCATCACACAGCACTTCTTCCCATGAGAGTAGTCAAATGCCCCCTGCTGTGGTCAAGTGCTAGAATCTCACCCTGGCCCCTAGTCCACTGACAGAAACTGGGTCAAAGACTTTAATTTTTCTTCGCCCATCATCTCATTGCCTCCCAGGTAGTTCAGATGGTTAAAAAAAATCTGCCTGCAGTGCAGGAGACCTGGGTTCGATCTCTGGATCAGGATGATCCCCTGGAGAAGGGTATGGCAACTCACTCCAGTATTCTTGCCTGGAAAATTCCGTGGACAGAGAGGCCTGATGAGCTACAGTCCGTGGGGTCACAAAGAGTCAGACATGATTAAGCGACTAACACTTTCACTTTATTCATCTCTTTAGAACCAGAGGAGGTCCCTGTCTATGCCTTTCTCACCATGAGATTATGGGGGATTGCCAATAAAAATGAACCCTAAACTTCTTGCAAATATAAATGCTAAAGAATAATAATATGAAAGATGAGGGCAATAACATTGCTTCATATGATATTTAAGAGCCAGGGATGAAAGGCATAGTAAGAACTGCTATTATCTCTGCATATTCAAGTCCCCATCCTTACCCCTCTGTTTTAGCCTCTGTCTCTGAAATGCTTGATTAAGGCTCTTTTACAGTTTGTTTTACTTTGTCTTTTTCCCCTTGCTTTGAGAAATACTTCACTGTATCACTGGGGACAGTTTACCCTTTTGTTCCATTCGAAGAGAGAAAATAATGCAGGGTTAAGTCAAAGAAGAATCAAACAAAATCCAATGGGGACCTGGTAATGAAGAAACCTCACTTTGTTTTCAAGCAGGGATAGGAAATTACACAATTAATTATACAAGGCCTGGGGGCTGAGAAGCGAGAGATGAATGCTAGTCAAAAATATTGGCCCCATGACTGGAGGCTCAGGCTACAACTCAGAGATTCATGGAACAAGAAGATTTTAGAGTGGGCTGGACTTTAATCCCACTTCCTACTCCAGCCTGGCATCATTTTTGTGATGGCTCTAAAGTGAGCTTGAGTCTCAGTGTTTCCTACTTAGGTATGAGCCTCTCCTCATGGTTCGTTCAGAGTGGGATGTTTATTCTTACTTGGATCTGCAGTCATACACTTGGCTTTTTTATTTACAGTTTCTGGTTCTTTCTTTGCGGACTTCACAGAGCACCCTTGGTCTTCATTTTTAGGGATATTGAAGAATTGGGGTTGAATTAGCATGCGCTAACACCCACAACTTCTACAAGGGTTCCTTGAATGATTTTTGATGAGATTATGCCAGTCTCCTTGGAGCCTGTAAGGGGACTGGAGAAAATAATTTGAGAAAAACATAGGTGGAAGCAAATTTGATTTTCCTGGCCAAAAGTGGTAAACGCCTTAGTGCATGGATAACAGCTAAGAGGTTGGAAAACGGTTTCTAAGCAGCAGACCTGGCCTGGCCACGAGCACGAGGGAAGAGAGGTGGACTTAGGGACAGTGTGGGAAGGACCCTAAGATTGTTACCCAGATCATGTAGGCTGAAGGTTGCAAAGCTGGAGTGCAGAAGGGGTGATTAATGTGGCTGCGCAGGAGGCAGAAGGAGGTGATTGCCTTAATTATGTGGGCGGAGGCTGATTAGTGGAGTAGTTGAGAGGGAGGGTAGGGGGATACAGCTCTTTAAGAAGCTCAGGTAAAGGGGCTAAAGAAAGGCAGCAGAAGGTGATAGGAGAGCAGAGGCAGGAAAGAGCTTTCTGTGAAGCTTGGAAATTAAATTCATTATTCAAAAGCATATGTGTGAGTCCTGTGACAGTTTCCAGGGAAAATCTTCTCCTCTTCCACTCTTTATACTTTCTTTATTGGATGTAATTCAACTAGGTTTATGTGGGTCATTTTTTTCATATATATCTATACACCAATGCTACTTTTCTTTCACAACTACCTTATCTAGCTACTGGTGCTCAAGTTTCCAAGAACATGAAGCACACAGGAGGGAAAGATCTTCTCGGGGTGTGATGGCAAATGTTTAACAACTGGCTGACTCTCCAGGAAAAGAGAAGGCACTGACTTAAACATTGGCCAATTTCTGTGGCATAAATACTCTCTTAACCAGCTACCAAAAAGACATCATGGAATGCAGAAGTGAGAAGAGATGCGTAATAGCATGACATTTTATAGTATGGACACCACACCATACGGATACAAGAGACATAAATAATATCAAGAATATAGATGATAGCAAACTGTAGAAAAATTATCCTTTAGGAAATGTTGAGGCTTTATTAGCTTTGCTTTTACTATAATTAGTTTATTTGCATGTTTATATAATTTAATTTTTCCTAATAGCTCTGTGTAACAACTGGCTTGCAAAATTCTGGAAAATTTATGATTTTGTTTGTGAGTTGGTTCAAGCTGATTGCAGAAGACTACTGGGTCCTTCTCCTTTCTCTATTCAGTGGTGAGGATGTGTGTTGGCTCACTACTGTGGCAGGCCAAAAGGAGGGACAAACTTGTAAGTATGGTAGTCTAAAACATAAGTGGAGATTGGGTAGCATCACCAATTGAATGAACATGAATTTGAGCAAAACCTGGGATATAGTGAAGGACAGGAAATCCTTCCATACTGCAATCCACGGGGTCACAAAGAGCTGGGCACAAGTTGGCAACTGAACAACAACAAAAGCTTAGACCTTAACAACGCTTAGCCAAGTTAAAGCATCTCTCTATATGTTTCATTTGTGTATCTGTTTACAAAATCTGATACGTTAAGTGTGTTGATATATGTATGACATATACAAATATGTATTTTCATTTATTACATAACTGCAATTTATAGATGAGCTACTCTATATACATATGACTGATTTAGATATAACAGTATCACATATAGGCATGCACATTTCCTACATATCCTACATTAAATATGTAATGTTTATTATGTTAGGAAAGTGCATTACCTATAGAAAATTAACTAGGGCAGAGTCATGGAATATTTGTTAACTAAGTTCTTCAGGCAGGAACTGCAGAAATAAAGAGACCCCAAATCAGAAGAAACTTGTTCTTCCTTTCAAGAGTCTACAGTGTATCAGAATAACAACAACAAAAATCTATACTATAGAAAATCAACAAATACATCATAAGAGCTATCATATATTGATACTGTGTTCTCTGCCATGCACGGTCTCCGGTGACTCTCATAAGAACCTTGTAGAGAAGAACTCTTATTATTTCCATTTTAACTTGAGATCACTAATTCCGAGAGAGTTTCATCAGCTTGCTTAAGGTCAAGCAGGTAGTATATGACCAAAAGGGATTTCACCAAAGGTCTGACTCAGGACTAGAGCAGGATCCATCACTTCTTTCCATCGACTAAGCTGTATGATTCAGACTATGAATGCTTCCATGGCTCCAAAGAAGAGAAACACTTCATGAGCATTACAGAGGAATAGACATTTGTCAGCCTTGAAGCAGATTTGCAGAGATACAGAAAAAGAGTAGGAATCAACAATAGAGACTTTGGCAACAATGAATACATATATTGCTTCTGATAATCTGATGTACTTGGTGGAATGTGGAAGCTTATGGAAAGGTTTAAACCTAATTTTGGCCGATTTCAGGAATAATTCATGATCATTTCAATAGAAGTTCTGATATTAAAAAAAAAAACTTGGGAAAATTTAAATTTTTTTAATCAAATTAATTAGCCATATCAGTAGGGTTACATGAGTGTTTATACTATCTAAAACAACAGTAGTTTAAGGAACACTTCAAGAAATTTAGATGGGCCCATGTTCATGCTTACAATTTCTAAGCTAATTGCAGATTATTCTTATCTAATCAGTGGAGCCTTAATGACCTCTCCTAGGCAACAGTAGGTTAGCCTATATGGCGATTATACATAAATTTGATAATAATTAAGGGTTTAAAGAGACTCATTTTAAATGTTCCCTAATTTGGTAATTTTACTGCAATTGTAAGGTGGTGTGTCTGCGTGTGTGTGTGAGTGTATGTGTGTCTGAGAGATCAAACATATCTTTATACATAACTATAGATTTAGTTTTAAAATGGAAATCAGGTTTTATACTTATAACTTAAATGTTCACAATCTCACTTCTTTTTGACATTTTCATATGGAGGCTTGGGTTTGTCCAAATAGTGGGCAATCCCCTACATTTATAATGACAGAACAAATGTTTATTGTTTCTTATTCTGTGTTGGATTCTTCTAAGTGCTGTATGTAAATTAATACATTTATTTGTCATAATTGTTTTATGAGAAAGGCATAAATATTAATTGCATTTTGCCTATGTAGAAACTGAGTCACAGAGGTTAAATGACTTACCAAAAGTCACACAGCTGTTAACTGACAAAAAACATGTAATCGTTTTCCATAGTTCCTATATTTTACCAAGACACAAACCTACCTATCATTCTAACAGATCATAGTAAGAAAAAAATACTCTGTTCCCTTGAATGCAAATTCTCACTACCTGTTGGAAGTTAGAAATGTGGGCTGCCAAATTTGTGTTTTTTCTCCTAAATCCTCCTGTCAATTCAGCACCACCTTCTCTTATAAAATTACCATGGCTACCTAACTCAACCACTTGTTAATATTCCCATCCTTTTCAAGTCTGATATCAAATTCTCACTCTCCATTTCCTTCTATTCACTTTGGAAATGGCCTCAGGGTTCTCCATTCCCAACAATGAATATCCCTATTTACACATTCTATTTGCTTTTATTTGCTGCTTTCAGGTTTTAACACTACAGGGAGGTCTATCCCAGCTATTTAGCATTTTGCCAATCCTGCTGAAAATTCACCTCCTTTAACAGATTTACCTGTTCCATTTGGAAATTTTATATCATATTGTATCCTCAGTTTTTCATTGATTGGTAAGTGCATTTTTTAACAACATAAATTGAATTCCAACTCTATGCCAGGCAGAATGTAGAATTCCTGAGATAAAAGTATTAGAAATAAAAATAGGACGTCTTGAGCCTCAAGGAGTAAGTCACCAACTTGATTGCACATTAGAGTTATTGGGAGATTTTTCTGGTGCCCAGGTTATACTCCATACCAATTATATCAAAATTTCTGCGTAAGGGACCCAGGCATTCGTTTTCTTGTTATTCTTTTTAAATTTAATTTATTTTTTTATTGAGGTATTTTTGCTTTACAATGTTGTACAACAAAGTAAATTAGCTATATGTATACATTTATCCTCTCCCTCATACACCCCTATCCCACCCATCTAGGTCATCACAGAACATGGAACTGAGCTCTTTGTGCTATACAGCAGGCTCCCAGTGTTTTCTTATTTTTAAACGTTCCCAAGTGATTCCAATGTACAGCAGAGTTGGAGAATCTTTATATTAAAGGACACAAGTATTGATATATAAAGAAATGATTTAAAAAAGAAATGTACACAACATGGAACACTATCAGAGACAGTAATGACTAACTCAGCTTTTTGAAGAGTGTCTTAGAGGATTTTTTGAGAGAGGAGTAAAGTTTGATTTAATAAGAAGTTGGAGAGCCCTCAAGAACACTAAGCAAACTGTGTTGTCTGAAAGTAGAGGATAGGAGGGGTCAGGAAAGGAAAGGAAGGGATAGTCAGGGTGGGAGGTTATGAATACCCACTGGTGCCATTTTAAGGAGCTTGACCTTGTGTTCTGGGTAATGGGTGGCCTTTAAATGACATCAAGCAAAGGGAAGACCCAGTCACACTTAGATTGAGTAGAATTCTCCAAGCTAGGCTTCAACAGTATGTGAACCATTAATGTCCAGATCTTCAAGCTGGATTTAGAAAAGGCAGGGGAACCAGAGATCAAATTGCCAACATCTGTTGGGTCATAAAAAAGTGAGAGAATTCCAGAAAGACATCTACTTCTGCTTCATTGACTATGCTAAAGCCTTTAACTGTATGGATCACATCAAATTGTGGGAAATTCTTTAGGAGATAGGAATGCAAGACCACCTTACTTGGCTCCTGAGAAATCTGTATGCAGGTCAAGAAGCAACAGTTAGAACCAGACATGGAACAACAGATGGTTCCAGATAGGGAAAGGAGTATGTCAAGGCTGTATGTCATCACCTTGTTTATTTAACTTATATGCAGAGTACATCATGTGAAATGCCAGGCAGGATGAAACACAAGCTGGAATCAAGATTTCCAGAAGAAATACCAATAGCCTCAGATATGCAGATGGCACCACCCTTATGGCAGAAAGCAAAGAGGAACTAAAGAGCCCCTTGATGAAAGTGCAGGAGGAGAGCAAAAAAGTTGGCTTGAAACTCAACATTCAGAAACCTAAGATCATGGCATGCAGTCCTATCATTCCATGGCAAATAGATGGAGAAAAAATGGAAACAGCGAGAGACTTTATTTTCTTGGGCTCCAAAATCACTGCAGACAGTTACTGCAGCCATGAAATTAAAAGATGCTTGCTCCTTGGGAAAAAAAGCTATGACCAACCTAGACAGCATATTAAAAAGCAGAGACATTTCTTTGACAGCAAAAGTCTGTATGGCCAAAGCTATTTGGTTTTGCCAGTAGTCATGTATGGATGTAAGAGTTGGACCATAAAGAAAGCTGAGCAGGGGGCGGTCCCAAGATGGCGGAGGAATAGGACAGGGAGACCACTTTCTCTCCCACAAATTCATCAAAAGATCAGTTTAATGCTGAGCAACTTCTACAAAACAACTTCTGAACACTGGCGAAGGACACCAGACACCCAGAAAGGCAGCCCATTCTCTTCGAAAGGAGGTAAGACAAAATATAAAAGACAAAAGAGAGACCAAAGAGTTAGGGATGGAGACCCATCCTGGGGAGGGAGTCGTGAAGGAGGAGAAGTTTCTAAACAGTAGGAAATCCTCTCACAGGCGGGTACATGCGGAGTTTTGGAATCTCAAAAGGCAACATAACCGGAAGGTCAAAAAAGAAAAAACAAAGAAACACAGAATGCTGCCTAACCCCAACTGCCAGTGGAGAAGTAGCCCAGACGCTTACACCCGCCACAAGCGAGCAGGGGCTGGACAGGGATGCATGGGCTGCATCATCGGTTCTTAGGGTAAGGACTGGACCTGAATGCCCTGAGGACAATCTAAGAGAGCAAACGTGAGATAGCAATCCAAACAATGGGATTGCTGCGGGGTAGGGAGGAAAGAGAACTTTCCCGAAACAGGCTCTAACTCGAAGCCTGTCCAGCTCACAGAAAAAAGGATTGAGGGAATAACAAAGGAGAGCTAGCCAGCCGGTACAGGCCCCTCCCCACCTCCAGAGGCAGAGAGGCAGGCGTGCAACAACCAGAGCCAGAAGGCAAGGGGCAATCTTGACCCTAGAGACCTGCATTTTCCACCAAACTGTGAGCAGGCTCCCAGTTGCTAACTACGTCCTCCTGGGATCCTGGACGGTTGCCAAGAGGGTCACAGCCTGAGATCAGCTCCCCAGAGGAGACATATGACGCACCCAGGAAATCAATCGACTGGGACTGGGGGAGGTGATTAACATGCACGGCCCACCTGGGACAGTGTGCCCACCAAGCACCTGGTTGCCTGAGCTGCTTGGAGCTGGGAAGGGCACAAAACTCACCTCCAACCAAGTCTGTGCCCAAATCTGTACCCAGGAACCTGAACCTGAGTGGCTTAGACCTGGGAAGTGCACGAAATGCAGGGTCTGCTTTGGACAGTGCCCCTGCAGAGCACCCTGGTGTCTAAGCAATATAGACCCAGAAAGCACATGGCACCGTGAGCTGGGGCAAACCCAATCTGGTCCATACACTGCAAGCACTCCCCACACATGCCAGTGATATTTGTTTGCAGTACCCCTCCCTCCCCACAACACAACTGAACAGGTGAGTCTAAACTAGTGATCATCTTCACCCCTTTGTGTCACTGAAGAGACTTGCAAGCAGAGGAAGCCGAAATAAAGAATAGGGAACCGCTCTGGAAATGACAGGTGCAACAGATTAAAACCTGGTAGTTAACATTAATTAAGCATTGAAGGGGCCTATGGACCTTGAGAATAGTACAAGCTGGAACAAGGAACTATCCGAAACTGAACTGACCCCACACTGTCTATAACATCAGAGAAATTTTTAGATATATTTGTACTGTTATCACTTCTGAATTTGTTTTAAATTTAAGTTCTTTATTACTCCTTTAATTTTCATTTTTATAACCTACTATACCTTGCAAAAAAAAAAAAGACCCTATTTTTAAAGCAAACTTCATATTTTTTAAAAATAGTTTTTGTGGTTGATTTTGGTTTGTATTTTTAATATTGTATTTTTGAGAGCCTAACCTCTACTCTTTGATTTTTAATCTTTGATTTTTGGTATTTGTTATAAATTTTGTACCTTTAAAAATCTAATCTTCAGTATCCATTTTCACTTCGGGGTGTGATTACTGGCTTGATGGCTGTCTCCCCTTTTGACTATCCTTTTTCTCCCCAAGTCACCTCTATCTTCCTCCTCCCCCTTCTCTTCTCTACTTAACTCTGCTAACCTCTCTAGGCATCCCTCACTGTGGAGAATTGTTTCACCATTAACCTAGATGTTTTATCATCTGTGCTGTATGGATGGAGAAGTCTTGAGGCTATTGTAAGAATAAGACTGAAAGCTAGAGGCAGGAGGCTTAACTCCAAAACTTGAGAACATCAGAGAACTCCTGATTCCAGGGAATGTTAATAGACAGGAGCTCACCCCAAAGCTTCCATACCTACACTGAAACCAAGCTCCACCCCAAAGCAAACAAGTTCCACAGGAAGACATACCACGCTAATTCTCCAGCAAAACAGGAGAATGCACAGCCCTGAGCATTAAAAGACAGGCTACGCAAAACCACACCAAACTGCAGACAGCCCAAAATTCACTACTGGACACTTCATTGCATTTCAGAGAGAAGAGACCCAGTTCCACCCACCAGAATACAGATGCAAGTTGCCCTAGCCAGGAAACCTTGACGAGCCACTAGTCCAACCCCACCCACAGGGAGCAACCTCCACAATAAAGGGGAATGACAAACTTCCAGCCTACAGAAAGGGCACCCCAAACACTGCAGTCTAAGCAAAATGAAAAGGCATAGAAATATTCAACAAGTAAAGGAATATGATAAATGCCCACCAAACCAAACAAAAGAGGAGGAGATAGGGAGTCTACCTGAAAAAGAATTCAGAATAATGATAGAAAAGATGATCCAAAATCTTGAAAACAAAATGGAGTTACAAATAAATAGAGACAAAGATTGAGAAGATACAAGAAATGTTTAACAAGGACCTAGAAGAAATAAAAAAGAGTCAATCAATAATGGAATAATGCAATAACTGAGATCAAAAGCACTCTGGAGGGAACCAACAGAAGACCAACTGAGGCAGAAGATAGGATAAGTGATGTGGAAGATAGAATGGTGGAAATAAATGAAGCAGAGAGGAAAAAGGAAAAAAATAATTCAAAGAAATGAGGACAACCTCAGAGACCTCTGCGACAATGTTAAGTGCCCCAACATTCGAATCGTAGAAGTCCCAGAAGAAGACCAAAAGAAAGGGCATGACAAAATGCTTGAGGAGATAATAGTTGAAAACTTTCCTAAAATTGGGAAGGAAATAGCCACCCAAGTCCAAGAAACCCAAAGAGTCCCTAACAGGATAAGCCCAAAGTGAAAAACCCCAAGAAACATACTAATCAAACTAACAAAGATCAAACACAAAGAGCAAATATTAAAAGCAGCAAGGGAAAAACAACAAATAATACCCAAGGGGATTCCCATAAAGATAACAGCTGATCTTTCAACAGAAACTCTTCAGAAGGGAATGGCAGGACATACTTAAAGTGATGAAAGAGAAAAAGCTTCAACCCAGATTACTGTACCCAGCAAGGATCTCATTAAAATAGAAAGGAGAAATCAAAAGCTTTACAGACAAGCAGAAGCTGAGAGAATTCAGCACCACCAAACATGCTCTTCAACAAATGCTAAAGGATCTTCTCTAGACAGGAAACACAGAGAAGGTGTATAAACTGGAACCCAAAACAACAAGGTTAATGGAAATGGGATCATGCTTATCAATAATTACCTTAAATGTGAATGAGCTGAATGCTCTAACCAAAAGATAAAGACTGGCCAAATGGATACAAAAACAAGCCCCTATATATGCTGTCTATAAGAGACCAACCTCAAACCAAGGGACACATACAGATTGAAAGTGAAGGGCTGGAAAAAAGATATTTCATTCAAATGGAAACCAAAAGAAAGCAGGAATAGCAACACTCATATCAGATAAAATAGACTTTGAAATAAAGGCCATGAAAAGAGAAAAGGAAGGACACTACATAATGATCAAAGGATCGATCCAAGAAGAATGATATAACAATTATAAATATATATGCACCCAACATAGGAGCACCTCAATATGTAAGGCAAATGCTAACAAGTGTGAAAGGGGAAATTAACAGTAACACAATAATGTGAGACTTTAATACCCTGCTCACACCTATGGATAGATCAACCAAACAGAAAATTAGCAAGGAAATGCTAACTTTAAATGATACAATGGACCAGTTAGACCTAATTGATATCTATAGAACATTTCACCCCAAAACAATGAATTTCACCTTTTTCTCAAGTGCACATGGAACATTCTCCAGGATAGATCACATCCTAGGCCATAAATCTAGCCTTGGTAAATTAAAAAATTTCAAATAGTTTCAAGCATCTTTTCTGATCACAGTACAGTTAGATTAGATGTCAGCTACAAGAAAAAAAAACTAATTAAAATATAAACATATGGAGGCTAAACAACATGTTTTGGAATAACCAACAAATCATGGAAAAAAATTTTAAAAATCAATCAAATATGCATAGAAACAAAGAAAATGAAAAGACAACAACCCCAAACCTATGGGATTCAGTAAAAGCATTGCTAAGAGGAAGGTTCGTAGCAATACAAGCTTACCTCAGGAAACAAGAGAAAAATCAAATAAGTAACCTAACTTCACACCTAAAACAATTATAAAAAGAAGAAATGAAGAAACCTAGGGTTAGTTGAAGGAAAGAAATCATAAATAATAGAGCAGAAATAAATGAAAAAATAACAAAGGAGACTATAGCAAAAATCCACAAAACTAAAAGCTGGTTCTTTGAGAAGATAAATAAAATAGACAAACCATTAGCCAGACTCATCAAGAACAAAAGGGAGAAGAATCAAATCAACAAAATTAGACATGAAATGGAGAAATCACAACTGACAACACAGAAATACAAAGGAGCATAAAAGACTACTATCAGCAACTATATGCCAATAACATGGACAACTTGGAAGAAATGAACAAATTCTTAGAAAAGTATAACCTTCCAAAACTGAACCAGGAAGAAATAGAAAATCTTAACAGACCCATCACAAGCATAGAAATTGAAACTGTAATAAAAAATCTTCCAACAAACAAAAACCCAGGGCCAGATGGCTTCACAGGTGAATTCTACCAAAAATTTAGAGAAGGGCTAACACCTATCCTACTCAAACTCTTCCAGAATATTGAAGAGGAAGGTAAACTCCCAAACTCATTCTATGAGGCCTCTATCACTCTAATACAAAAAGCAGACAAAGATGCCACAAAAAAGAAAACTACAGGCCAATATCACTGATGAACATAGATGCAAAAATCCTCAACAAAATTCTAGCAAACAGAATCCAACAACATATTTAAAAGATCATACACCATGACCAAGTGGGCTTTATCCCAGGGATGCAAGGATTCTCCAATATTTGCAAATAAATCAATGTGATACACATTTACAAACTGAAAGATAAAAACCATATGATTATCTCAATAGATGCAGAGAAAGTCTTTGACAAAATTCAACACCCATTTATAATAAAAAAAAAAAACACCTCTCCAGAAAGCAGGCATAGAAGGAACATACCTCAACATAATAAAAGCCATACATAATAAACCCACAGCAAACATTATCCTCAATGGTGAAAAATTGAAAGCATTTCCCCTAAAGTCAGGAGCAAGACAAAGGTGCCCACTCTCACCACTACTATTCAACATAGTTTTGGAAGTTTTAGCCACAGCAATCAGAGAAGAAAAGAAATTAAAGGAATCCAGATTGGAAAAGAAGAAGCAAAACTCTCACTGTTTGCAGATGACATGATCCTCTACACAGAAAACCTTAAAGACACCATCAAAAAATTACTAGAGTTAATCAGTGAATATAGTAAAGTTGCAGGATATAAAATTAATACACAGAAATTCCTTGCAGTCCTATACACTAACAATGAGAAAGCAGAAAGAGAAATAAAGGAAACAATCCCATTCACCATTGCAATGAAAAGAATAAAATACTTCCTAAAGAAAACAAAAGACCTAGATATATAAAACTATAAAACATTGATGAAAGAAATCAAAGGTGACAAAAATAGATGGAGAAATATACCATGTCCGTGGATCAAAGAATCAATAGAGTGAAAATGAGTATACTACGCAAAGCAATCTATAGATTCAATGCAATCCCTATCAAGCTACCAACAGTATTTTTCACAAAACTAGGACAAATAATCTCACAATTTGTATGAAAATACAAAAAAAAAACCTCGAATAGCCAGAGCAATCTTGAGAAAAAAGAATGGAACTGGAGGAATCAACCTACCTGACTTTAGGCTATACTACAAAGCCACAGTCATCAAGACAGTATGGTACTGGCACAAAGACAGAACTATAGATCAATGGAACAAAATAGAAAGCCCAGAGATAAATCCACACATCTATGGACACCTTATCTTTGACAAAGGAGACAAACATATACAATGGAGAAAAGACAATGTCTTTTACAAGTGGTGCTGGGAAAACTGGTCAACCAGCTGTAAAAGAATGAAACTAGAACACTTTCTAACACCATATACAAAAATAAACTCAAAATGGATTAAAGATCTGAATGTAAGATCAGAAGCTAAAAAACTCCTAGAAGAAAACATGGGCAGAACACTGTCTGACATAAATCACAGCAAGATCCTCTATGACCCACCTCCCAGAGTAATGAAAATAAAAATTAACAAATGGGAGCTAATTAAACTTAAAAGCTTTTGGACATTGAAGGAAACTATAAGCAAGGTGAAAAGATAGCCTACAGAATGGGAGAAAATAGCAGCAAATGAAGCAACTGACAAACAATCAATCTCAAAAATATACAAACAACTCCTGCAGCTCCATTCTAGAAAAATAAACGACCCAATCAAAAAATGGGCCAAAGAACTTAACAGACATTTCTCCAAAGAAGACATAAAAATGGCTAATAAACACATGAAAAGATGCTCAACATCACTCATTATCAGAGAAATGCAAATCAGAACCACAATGAGGTACCACCTCATGCAGGCCAGAATGGCTGCCATCCACATGTCTACAAACAATAAATGCTGGAGAGGGTGTGGAGGAAAGGGAACCCTCTTACACTGTTGGTGGGAATGCCAACTTGTACAACCACTATGGAGAAACGTGTGGAGATTCCTTAAAATACTGGAAATAAAACTGCCATATGACCCAGCAATCCCACTGCTGGGCATACACACCGAGGAAACCAGAAATGAAAGAGACACATGTACTCCAGTGTTAATCGCCACACTGTTTACAATAGCCAGGACACGGAAGCAACCTAGATGTCCATTGGCAGACAAATGGATAAGAAAGCTGTGGTACATATACACAATGGAATATTGCTCAGCTATTAAAAATAATGCATTTGAATCAGTTCTAATGAGGTGGGTGAAACTGGAGCCTATTATATAGAGTGAAGTTAGTCAGAAAGAAATACACCAATACAGTATATTAACGCATGTATATGGAGTTTAGAAAAATGGTAACTACGACTCTCTATGCAAGACAATAAAAGAGACACAGAATTAAAGAACAGACTTTTGGACTCTGAGGGAGAAGGCAAGGGTGGAATGATTTAAGAGAATAGCATTGAAACATATATATTACCATATGTGAGATAGATGATCAGTCCAAGTTTGATG
Organism: Antilocapra americana; assembly: GCA_007570785.1. Classification (NCBI taxonomy): domain Eukaryota; kingdom Metazoa; phylum Chordata; class Mammalia; order Artiodactyla; family Antilocapridae; genus Antilocapra; species Antilocapra americana. The sequence continues at coordinate 5,861,464 of ML662454.1, forward strand.
CATGAAACAGGGCACTCATAACCAGTGCACAGGGACAACCCGGAGGGATGGGATGGGGAGGGAGGTGGGAGGGGGTTCAGGATGGGGGACACATGTACACCCATGGCTGATTCATGCCAATGTATGGCAAAAAACACCACAATATTGTATTAACCTCTAATTAATATTTAAAAATTAATTTAAAAATAAACTAGTAAAACTTGCTAATAATTTTTAAATCACCATAAGTAACAGTAAGTATTTTCATAAATAAAATTATTTTCATTATTCATTAATAAAATAAAAAGAATGCTGAGCACTGAATAATTGATGTCTTTGAACTGTGGTGATAGAGGAGACTCTTGACAGACCCTTGGACTGCAAGGAGATCAAACTGGTCCATCCTCAAGGAAACTGATCCTGAATATTCATTGGAAGGACCAGTGCTGAAGCTGAAGTTCCATTATTTTGGCCACCTGGTTGTGAAGAACCAACACATTGGAAAAGACTCTGATGCTGGAAAAGATTGAACACAGGAGAAGGGGATGACCAAGGATGAGATGGTTGGATGGCTTCACCGATTCAATGGACATGAATTTGAGCAAGCTCCGGGAGTTGGTGATGGACAGGGAACCCTGATGTGCTGCAGTCTATGGATCACAAGGCATCAGATATGACTGAACGAGTGAACTGAACTGAACTGAGACAATGGATGGAAAGAATATGGTTACAAAGTAGAAGAACAGTTCAGAAGTGTGGTGATATTCCAGTGAAAGTTCATGAGGATAGTGGCAGAAAAGGTGAAAACAAAATTAATAGATTCAAGATTCATTTGGAAGAGATTCTACTTTTACTGATGGATTAATAGTGGATTGGATATGAGGGATAAGAGAGAAATGGAAATATAAATGAAAAGCAAGAGTGAGAAGAGAATTAGAATCCAAGAGATTCTGTTTCTGGCTTGAAAATCCAGGTCTATATTGGACTCATTTACCAAAAAGAGCATAGTTAAAGAAAAGAATTATTCAGCTTTCCTTCCAAGCTTATTCAGTTCAGTTTTATCCACCATAGACTTGAAGTGCCTGTGGAAATGGAGTGAGGAAAATGTGTTTAAAGGAGAGAGTCACTGACTGTGTTAAAATTGACTGTGCAGGGCAAGGGCAAAATGCACCCATTGGTTTTGAACTTGGAGATTACTGGTGAATTCGAACACCTGTATTCCAGTACGATGGTGATAGAAACCTAAATGGAGTGGGTTGAAGAGTAAGTGGAAGACGAGGGAGTTGAGGTAGCAAGTAAGCAACGTTAAGGGGTGGAATAGAGAAATGAAAGAGTAGCTGGAAGAGAATATGAGGGCAGACGAGGGTTTCTCTTACCTTGTGGGTGATGCTGCACACGGATGTAAAGTGATGCAGTGGAGGGTGAGTGTGACACCACAGAAGTCAGGGAAAAGAGAATGTGTGTGGAGGAAAAGCCCGTGAACCAACGGAGGGGCGATACCTAGAGTGCCCACAGAGGGTCTGACTTTCTATAGAGGGTGAGCACCAAAGGAGGTGGGCTGTGGATTTATTACTGAGACATGAAGAGGCTCCTTTCTGACGGCTTGTATTTTCTCAAGGGATGGCTTCCCTATTGGTACCTCCCTTGCAAGTCTCCTCTGTGATGTCAGTAAACAGCAGGCTACTTCCCTCCTTACTACTTCCAGAGAAGAGGACTCAGGGAAACTAGCAATAGACAAGGGGAAGACTGACAATGATTATCTATTCTACCACAATTACTTTCATTGCTGTGTTGCTGTCATCACCACTGGTATTTCAGCCTTCATCCACTAAGTATTTCTATGTGCCAGCAACAGTGTAAAATTCTTGAGCTTTATTTCATGTAATGTTCACATCGTTCCTGTGAAGTACATACTATTTCCCCAGATTTTACAAATGAGAAAAATGAGACACATAGAGCCAGAAATAGAAGAGCATTTCTGAGGGCTCAGAGAAAGATGTCTAGCTGGGTATAGTCAGTTATAGGCTTCCCAAATGGCACTAGTGGTAAAGGATCTGCCTGACAGTGTGGAAGGCATAAGAGACATGGGCTCAACCCCTAGGTTGGGAAGATCCCCTGAAGGAGGGCATGGCAACCCCCTCCAGTATTCTTGCCTAGAGAATCCTTTGGACAGAGGAGCCTGGTGTTCTGTGGTCCATAGAGTCGCACAGAGTCAGACACGACTGAAGCAACTTAGCTTGCACACACACCTAGTCAGTTGTGCCAAGTACTGCTGTATAAACAGGAAACCTCTTAACTGGATTTTTTTCTTCCACAAACTTCAGCATCCTTTCGCTGAGTGGATACCGTGGATGAATAAAAGAATGATCAAAAGTTTGTCACTGGATGCACAGTGATTGTGGATCTGTTTCTTTATCTTTGTTCTCTGGTTATATGCTATGAGTGAGATGCTGTGCCTGGTAGATGGCCCAAGGAGCTTGGACTTTTTATTGCAACCAAGGGAAACAGTGATGGGAAACACGCTGGACTGGTCCATTCTGCCATCTAGTAAGAGAGTAGCAACTTAAAGTTGTCCATAGCTCTTGAAAGCTTCATACTGAGGCACAAAGGTAGAAAGCTTTTTGACAACTGGGTAAAATTCAAATAGAATAACAGCTGCATTCCTGTTCTTTTTCTCTAGCTGTGCATATAACCAATACAGAAGAAACAGTGAGACATACAGGAAAAATCAAATGAAATAAATGTCTGTTGAGTAAAGGCCCACTGTACATGTAGTACAGTTAAAGGAAATTGGTGTTTTTTTTTGGGGGGGGGTGGGAGGCGTTGTATTGTTTTGACTCTAGGAAGATTGATATTATTTCTCCCTTTTTCTCTGCAAGACAAAAAATGATGTAAAGTCCTAAAGCTGGCTAGTGGCAGAATGAAAATTGACATCCAGGACCTAAAACTTCTACTTTTCATTCTGTCTCATCGTGGTTCTCGAAATCTAGTACATACCCACCCTTTTCATCTTCACCATTTGCATAATGATGACATGCCAGGGCCTAGAGCTTAATTCCAGAGTCTTGGACAAAACTCTTGGAATTGATCTCCAGGCATGTTTAAAGTCTTCCTCCTTTCCCTGAGGCAATCCCTGCTTCCTTCTCATCTGTGTTGAGTTCTTCCCACCTCCCTTATTCACACTATCCCCATTTTCCAAACCTCTCCACTCCCATGTTAGAATGCAATAGTTTTCAAGATGCCACAATTTTTTCAGAACTCAGCTCATAAAGCAATGGTCATGAAGAGTGACCATATTTTTCCCTTGACATGATGTTGAGATTAAAATCACCTTTTATTTTGTTTCTTAAAAAAAAAAAGCAAAATAAACCTATTATTAGATTTACACACTGGGCCAGGATCTTAGGCAGACACACAGAAAGAAAAGAAAAAGGAACCAGCTCTTACCAAGTGGACACAGTATTTTCAATATTATGGATATGCAACCTCTTTTCTACACAGCTCTATAAAACAGGCATTGCTATCCTTACTGCATAGAAGATTGATTTCCAGTGAGAGTTAGTAATAAATGAGGTAGAATATCAATCATGTAAGTATAGAATTGAAGGCAGGTGGAGAAGGGGATGACAGAGGCTGAGACAGTTGGATGGTATCACCGACTCAATGGACATGAGTTTGAGCAGGCTCCAGGAGTTGGTGATGGACAGGGCAGCTTGGAGTACTGCAGTCCATGGGGTTGCAAAGAGCTGGACACAACTGAGCAACTGAACTGAACTCTGGCATAAGTGCTTTCTCCATTACACTATCCTACCTTCTTCAGGAGACTAAACAAACATGTCTGCCTTTAAATATACCCAAGCCTAGTGCTGCCAAATAGCTCAATGGGTAAAGAATCTGCCTGCAATTCAGGAGGCACAAGAAATGTGAGTTCGACTCCTGGGTCAGGAAGATCACCTGGAGGAGGAAATGGCAACCCGCTCCAGTATTCTTGCCTGGGAAATTCCATGGACAGAGTAGCCTGGCTGGCTACAGTCCATGGGGTTGCAAAGAATCAGACATGACTGAACACACACACACACACACACACACACACACACACAGAATAGTAAAGCGAGTCTACTTATGTGAGCATCCATTATCCATGAGTGTAAAATAATGGTCAAGGATAATTGTTAATTGTACAGATGTTGAAGTCGGAAGGATCAGGGCATTAATTCTAGCTCTGCCATCTTTTGGCACAAACTAAGGCATTTTGTAGATGTCCCAGAGTCTCAGAGTTCTCATCTTTAGATTGGGATAAAGTGAGTCTGAGTTAGAAAGTTAGAAATTAACTTGCAAAGTTAATTAAGTTAGAAAGCTCATGTAAGATATTTAGCCTAGTTCTTTATATGTTAAGCATTCAATAAAATGGTGACTGTTTGTTATTGGGAGTATTAATGGAACAGAAAGGGTGATGTAAAGTGCTAGAGCAACTAAGAGCCCAGGGCCACTGACTCTCTCTAGGGTATTAGAGGGACGACTTCACTAAAAAACATTTTGTTTGAATTAGATGTGAAGAATGAAGGAAGGAGGTCTCCAATGGAAAAGGGCATGAGGACATGAAAATGCACGAGGGCCAGGGGGCTGGAGAGTGGCCAGTACACTAGAGACTTAAACATCCTGCGTGAGTGTCTGGACTTCATTGCATGAAGCCCCAAAGGAAACCCTGAGAAATCTTTAAGCGAGGAGGTGATGAGATGCTTTTAACATCACTATGGCCACCGTGTGATGCATGGTCTGGAAGCCTCGAGAGAGTCATCACTCCTCCTCCTTCATTCTTTGTGCGTAGTCACACCTCTGGGTCCTAAACATCTCAAGCTATGAAATCACATTTAGAGGGCATGATGGTGGATCGGGGAAGGAGAGGGAGAGAGAAAACAAACAACCAAAGGGAAAAAGCAAGTCCCCGGAGATCCAGTCAAGATGCCCTCACTGTTCTAACATGGAGAAAATGAGAAAAACAAGGAGCACATTACAAACAAGAACATGTGTATGCATTTATTAACATTTCCAGCGTGGATTTAATTTTCCGTGTGCATCCCGCCTCCACAGAGCCCGGTGCATTTCATCTAACCTCGCGTTGAGTTGCATGTGAGCCATCTTTTTAACATGTCCTCTGGGGGAATCTTCAAAGAGCCTCTGTAATCTCGCTTATAAATGACTCTCCTTCAAAATGCTGTTTACAGTCATCCTTTCACCAGCTCCTCCTCCACCCCAGCCCTGCGAGGCCATGTGAACCCCTTTCCTTTTAGAGCAGGAGATGGATTGCCAGCCCCTTAGTACCGTAAGTGTGCTTTGGGGTCAGGTGCAGTGGCTTTAGTTCCTAACTCCACCACTAGCCTCAGGGTGTGTCTCTTTGAGGCAGGAGGTCATCGTCTGTAAAATCTGGCCAGAATTAGAAGCTTCCTCATTTTGTTGTTGCAGGTTAACTGAGATGGTGTCTGCAGAGCTTTTAGCACGTGGCTGGGCACACACTGAGGGCTCAGTAAATTATGTGGTTATTCTTTTTTCATCATACTTATTATCAGCCTCTAGAACTGAGTGCAAACACTGGCTCCTACCACTTATTAATTGTATTCCTTGAGGTATCTGAGTTTTGCTTCTATTATTTGTAAATGGTATTCATATGTAAACACTTAACTCCTAACATTGCATCGGGACGAAATAACACTGGCTGACACTTATTTAGTGTGTGTGTGTGTGTGTGTGTGTGTGTGTGTTTTAATATGTCCAGCACCAATTTCAAGCGAGTTAAGTGGTTTATTTTCTTTAACACTTTTAGCTATTTATGAAAGAGGCAATATTATAGTCCTCGTTTTACAGGTGAGAAGAGTAAAGTGCAGACAGGTTAAGTAATGCGACAGGGCCACACAGCTTGGATTATCATTCAAACCCAGGCAGTGAGGTTCCAAAGCTTGTTTTCATCATCCCGTTACATTTGTGCCAAGAAATAGCTTCACTGCAAGCATTTTGCATGGTTCACTAGGCCTAGAAAATTGGTAATATTAATTTCTTTCACCCTCTTACATCCCTCCCTCCCTCCCTGGTCTAGGAAGCAAATATGGCTGTTGCACTTTGAGCAAGCAAGGGGAGGATAAAAGTCAAATTAACAGAACACTGCAAGGTGTGAATAAGGTGAATGTAGTTATCATCCTGGAGAACCAACATCGAGCGCCTCTGTTGTGCAAGGCTTGAGATAAGGAAAAGGGAGTAGGAGAAGATGGCAGTCAGCTCTTTGCCCTCAAATGACTTTAAATCTAGTAAAGGAATTGGCGTGTATGTCATTACCAATGATACAATGCGTCTTCACAGATGAACCCTAAGAAGTGCTATCGACCTAGGAGAGATGATGCTTAGTTCCATAGGGCAGGAAATGTATGATGGTCACAGAGCACTGCTACAAGCAGAGACAACTTCAGCTCTATGAGAAAATATACACAGAATCTGTTCTCTCATATTTCCCATTCCTAGCCCACTCCCCATTTGAAAATGAATGAAAATGTTGGGAAGAGATCATTTTAGGACATGTGTATGCATTTACATTTTACACAGGTGGGAGAAAATATCTGCAACTCATCCTAGCCAGTTATGTAAATACCACATCTAAAGTCTTATTAGCCCAAGTAATGCATTTACACAGATAATGAAAAACAAAGTTGAAATCAGGCAAACTGCTCCCCCTATCCAAGAACTGAACCTTAAACCAGTTTGGAATAAAAATATCTGTCCAAATGGATAATGGGACTTTCCAGGCAGTGCTAGCGGTAAAGTGCTAGCCCACCATTGCAGGAGACCTAAGAGACGTGGGTTCGATCCCTGGGTCAAGAAGATCTCCTGGAGGAGGGCATGGCAACCCACTCCAGTATTCTTGCCTGGAGAATCCGATGGACAGAGGAGTCTGGTGGGCTACAATGGGGTTGCAAAGAGTCAGACTCGACTGAAGCGACTCAGCACACAAGCACAAAGGGATACAGGTCACATGCAAAATAAGTCTGATTGTTGCAAAATTCCAGGTTTTTTAATGAGTTTCAGGTGAGCTAGGTGATGGTGCATCTGCTTAGATGACATAGGTACAGCAAGGGCCACATATTAAAAGGACTACTATTGCCTCTGCGTGTGTTACCCTCATTAGCTCCCAGCACTAATTCATGAGGCGGTCAGACCTGGAGGACTTGTTGCTAGCGCAAGCGGTTTGCTTTACTGGTTCTAGTGGCGCATCCTAGGAGACAAGTCCCTGAGGGCTGAAGAGGAGGGGAGAAGCACACAACCAAGTCAGTCTGAGGATTCGGGACAGAGATGGGGATGCTGTCTATATGATGTCTGTCAGTCGTCCTGTGCTCTCTGCTCCCCATGGGTGAAAATGAAAACCGTGTCATCTTCATTTGTATCATTTCAAGTTTCAAAGCAAGTAATTCCACCTTCAGAGAAAAACGAAAGCGAAAATTCAACAGAGATTATAAACAGACCATAAAAATGGAAGTTTAGCATACTCCTTTTCAAACTATACATAGTCCTCTCTCCCTCTCGTACACAGACAGACAGACAGACACACACACACACACACAATCCCCTCCTATGGGGAATATCTCCTCTCTCCTCCCCTTCTGACTCTGAGAAGGGAATGTGGCAAGTTTGTCAACAAGCATGGAAACTAAGGCAAACATAAGCCAAGATAGATTAAAAAAAAAAAACTTAGGAAATAGATCAGAGATCAGTCTGAAGTTAGTCATTGTAGAAATAAATACTTTTTCACAAACTGATGAATCTTGAGATCTTTACTGAATCACATCAGTACTCAGGACCACCAGATGCTAAGACAAGGTACAATTACATCTAAAACACTCTGCTTAAGAAAGTAGTGATGTGAGCATTGCAGGGACTTGACTAGACTTCAGGTTTCTAGCATCCTAAATATTTCCGGACTCCCTTGTCTACCTGGTAAGTGTATTATCATTCAGTTCCTCACCTTTGATTCGAATTTCCTAATTTATGTTTTTCTTTGCACATTTTCCCCTAGTTGGGGGTGTGTGTGCATGTGTGCACACAGAAATTAAAACCGAGATTTTGCTCTTTGGATCCCAAGTTTCCGACGTGTTGCTAGACAAATTTGTGTTTAAGTCATTTAACTGCTCAAGGCATAGTTTCTTCATTTGGTAGAGAGAGTCACTTATAAGAAAACATACAGCCCAATTGTGATAAAATAGAGAACTTAATCGTGCCAAGAAAACAATCCTAACATAAATGAATGGCAAGCAAAGGAAAAGACTAGAGTCAAACAAATGGATATTCTGCCGTTTGGAAGATGTATAACTTTGAGCAAGTTATTTACCCTGTTTCTGCCTCATTTTTCTCATCTGTGATCAAAGAATGGCAAAGCCCACTGCACAGGATTGCTTTGAGGATTTGACTAAATGATGTCTGCATATCCTGGTTACTCTATAGATGTTTGCCATCACTGATTGTGAATTATCAATGTATTAACTAAATGCAAAGAATAATATTACTAGTGATAAGGAGTAATTTGATTTGATTGTTGACTCACTGAATACAGGGGCTAAACTTTTAATTTTGTATCTATCAGATGATATATAAACTTGATAAATTAATTAGAATGAGAACACTGTGAAGCAGATTAAACAAGCAAATATTTGATGGAAGTGGTGTGTGTCACTTCACATGCTAAGACGTTTCAGTTGTGTCCGACTCTTTGAAACCCTGTGGACTGTAGCCTTCCAGGCTTCTCTGTCCATGGGATTTCCCATGCAAGAATACTGGAATGGGTTGCTATTTCCTTTTCCAGGGCATATTCCCAACCCAGGGATTGAACCTACGCCTCTGATGTCTCCTGCATTGGCAAGAGTGTTCTTCCCCACGATCTCATAATGAGGGGGAAAAAACTATGCATTGACCTTCTTCCAAGTGAATGCCTCTAGGCTCCACCCAAATGCTCTCCCCAGGCTACCTGACTTAGGGGAAGCTCTGTGAACTCAGGAGCTTTGGCAAACACTGCTGAATGGACATTGATGGTGAGAAGTGAGGGAGGGTACTTCTTTGCTTCAGGAATCTCCCCATAATTCAAAAGATTGTTGTTCTTCAGCTGCTCAGTCATGTCTGACTCTTTGCGACCCCATGGACTGCAGCCAGCCAGGCTTCCCTGTCCTTCACCATCTCCCAGAGTTTGCTCAAACTCATGTCCATGGAGCCAGTAATGCCGTCCTCTATCCTCTGTTGTCCCCGTCGCCTCCTGCCTCCAATGTTGCCCAAGATCAGGGTCTTTTCCAATGAGTCAGCTCTTCACTTCAGGTGGCCAAAGTATTGGTGCCTTAGCCTCAGCATCAGTCCCTCCAATGAATAGTTAGGACTGATCTCCTTTAGGATTGACTGGTCTGATCTCCTTGCAGTCCAAGGGACTCTCAAGGGTCTTCTCCAACACCACAGTTCAAAAGCACCATTCTTCAGCACTCAGCCTTCTTTATAGTCCGACTCTTATACCCATACATGACCAATGGATACATGCACCCCAACGTTCACTGCAGCACTGTTTACAGTAGCCAAACATGGGAGCAAACTAAATGTCCATCAGCAGAGGCATGGATAAAGAAAATGTGGTACATCTATACGATGTAGTATTATTCAGCAATAAAAAGAACAAAATAAATGCAAACAAAATGATTTTTAAATCATTATAAATCAACCACACCCAAATAAATCCATGTGTAGCAGCATGGATTGGCCTCATATCATAAGAATCATGGGTAGATTCTCCTATTGAATGAAGTGAGTCAGATAGAGAAAGACAAATATCATATGGTATTGCTTGTATGTAGAATCTACAGCAAGGCTACAAATGAGCTTATTTACAAGACAGAAATAGAGTTACAGATGTAGAAAATAAACTTATGGTCACTGGGGTTTATGGGGGAGGGGTAAACTGGAAGACTGAGATCAACATGTACACACTACTATGTGTAAAACATAACTAATAAGGACCTCTTGTATACAACAGGGAACTCTACTCAGGGCTCTGTAATGGCCTATATGAGAAAAGCATCTAAAAAAGGGAGGCTATACATATAATCGAGTCACTTTATTGTAAACCTGAAACTAACACAACATTATAAATGTTGTAAATCATTATAAATCAACCACACCCAAATAAAAATTTATTTAGGAAAGAAATAAACACACCCTTGGAAGATTGGTCAGAATCATCCTATAAACTGTAAAATAGTCAAGACAATGGGAAACCAAGAAACTATAAGCATGAAATTATTACAACAGGGGACCCGTTTGTTTGCAGAATGACCATGGTCTCAGGCAGTCATGTGAATCACTGTTTATCTCAAAGAGCACTTTGGATGACTGTCCAGCATTCATGACTTTAATTGGATTCTCAAAGGAATTTGTGACTCAATATCTAAAAACTCTGCTTCTAAAGAGAGTAAGTTCCCTATGAATAACAGGAAACTCTCAGGGCTCTTTGTTGTTCTTGCTGTTGTTCACTCCGTCATGTTCGACTCTTTATGACCCCATGGACTGCAGCACGCCAGGCTTCCCTGTCCTTCACTTTTTCCCAGAGTTTGCACAAACTCATGTCCATTGACTTGATGATGCCATCCATCATCTCATCCTCTGTTGTCCCCTTCTCCTCCTGCCTTCAGTCTTTCCCAGAATCAGGATCTTGGCATGAGTCAGCTTCACCATCTCCTAGAGTTTGCTCAAACTCATGTCCATGGAGCCAGTAATGCCGTCCAACCATCCTATCCTCTGTTGTCCCCGTCTCCTCCTGCCTTCAATGTTGCCCAAGATCAGGGTCTTTTCCAATGAGTCAGCTCTTCGCATGAGGTGGTCAAATTATTGGAGCTTCAGCTTCAACATCAGTCTTTCCCATGAATATTCAGGTTGATTTCCTTTAGGATTCACTGGTTTGATCCCCTTGCAGACCAAGAGACTCTCAAGAGTCTTCTCCAACACCACAATTCAAAAGCATCAATTCTTTGGCACTCAGCCTTCTTTATGGTCCAACTCCCATATTCATACATGACTACTGGAAAAGCCAGAGCTTTGACTATGTAGACCTTTATTGGCGAAGGGTGGTCTCTGTTTTTTAGTATGCTGTCTAGATGTGTCATAGCTTTTCTTCCAAGGAGCATATGTCTTTTAGTTTCATGGCTGCAGTTGATTTTGGAGCCCAAGAAAATAAAGTCTGTCACTATTTCCACTTTTTCCCTATCCATTTGCCATGAAATGACAGGACTGGATGCCGTGATCTTAGTCTCGTGAATGCTGAGTCTTAAGCCAGCTTTTTCTCTCTCCTCTTTCACCTTCATCAAGTGGCCCTTTAGTTCCTCTTTACTTTCTGCTGTTAGTTTGGTGTCATCTGCATATCTGAGATTATTGATGTTTCTCCTGGCAATCTTGATTCCAGTTTGTGATTCATTCAGCCTGGCATTTTGCATGATGTAATCTGTGTATAAGTTAAATAAGCAGGGTGACAATATACAGTGTTGACATACTCCTTTCTCAGTTTTGAACCAGTCCATTGTTCCATGTCCAGTTCTAACTGTTGCTTCTTGAACCTGCATACAGATTTCTCAGGAAATAGGTAAAGTGGTCTGGTATTCCAGTCTCTATGCATGTCTTATTTTTAGCAGAAAGCATAATCTAGGAATAAGGTATGTGATGTACTCTTCATGAGTTGATTGAGATTGTACTTTTTTTAAGGAGACTATGGTATATTTTAATAAAATAGGGCCAGTGTCTGTGAGATACCTGTCATTTCATGATGGATTTTGACATTACAGGTGAGGGCAAAGAGTGCTGAAGGAGAAGTCACAGTGTCTGAATCCTACTCTGACCTCACCCCTGCAGCTCAGTAGACGGTGTAATGGACCTTCGCCACTGTGGAAAGCACACAGTGAGGTACACCATAGGAGCTAAAGGAGCAAGCTGTCTCTCCCTGGAGTGGCGAGTGTGGCAGAAGACACTTCACCTCTCCCTCTGTGACAACAGAAACAGGGGCTCAACACTAGATCTCTTCACACCAGCATTCGGAATTGAAACTGCTTCTGCAATATTTTTTTAGAAAACAGATTCTGGGTGGTGGTAATTCTAGCAGGTTTCTTGGCTTAGTGGCACTTTTTTCCCTGGGGGTGGAGTACATTGTTATAAGAGAAATGGGGACCAATGAGCACCCCAACCTCCCTAATTATACTATTGAGATAACCTTGACAGAGCACTTCCCAGGACCCTCCACTAGGCTGTGTCCTTGACCTTCCAGATATCATTATACTCTTAAAAACCTCTCCAGGGACACATTTTCCAGCCTCTCTTTCACAGAGGAGGAAACTGAGATTCGCAGGATTTAAATAAAAAAATGGTTTAAAATCACAAAGCTAGCAAATGGTGGAGTCAATATTACCACCCAGCCTATCAGACTTAAGAATCTACTGTCTCACTGGATCCAAATTTTATAATTTAATAATCTTTTAAAGAAATAAATTATGATAGTATTATGCACTGATTTTAGAAAATCAGGAAAAATTCTGAAAACTGTAAATCACTTACCTATCCTCTTAACAAAAAAATGTGGTTCCCGCTGATAAAAGTAGTACAGTATATTAGCACAGAAATTTACAACTTTCTCCTTATTATTTCAGATGCTAAACATTTGATCCTTATAAAAATTGTGGCTTTCTTGAGCTAGGTCAGAAGTGGCTCAGGAAATGTGCTCATCCCTCGGTTTTGCGTGCTTCTCTTCTGCGCTATCACATGACAGATTCCTTTACTTTTTTCATCTCTCTGTTTAAACATCCATCATGTCAGAGGCCTTTCCAGGTTGTAACATAAGCTCTCTGTGATCAGGCGCTTTGGTTTCTACTATATTGCTATCATATAACCTGGTATAGTTTTTGGCACATAGTAGGTACTCAATAATATTTGCTGAATAGGAGCAATATTGGGTAAAAAAATCATGTTTCCCATTCAGAAGGAAGGGAATGTAAAGCGATTCAGGTGAGAAGCCTTACTGACAGCTAGTAAATAGCAGCATAGGGCTTGGTGCCAATTCTGACTCTTAACCGCACGCTTTCCCCCACTCAGCTCGGCTCTGCCTCTGATGTAATTGGCTCCGAGCGCAGGGCCAGCACGGCTGTGCATAAAGCCGCATCAGGGCATCACACCCAGTAAATGGATCTGAGTCCTGGTACTTAAGGGGAAAATGCAGTGTTGAAAGAATGGCCTCTTATTTATCTTTCTGAGGGCTCCACTTTTGGAAATGCTAACAGGAAGAAAATGAATTACTCCAATGCAACTACAGGAAGCATAAACCTTTCCTTTGTTCCAGAGAGTGGCGTCTGTTCCACTTAACGTCTAGAATCCGGGGTTGAGGCCTCAGATCAGCCCCCAACCTGTTGCCCTTGGGTGAGTCACAGCCTCTCCAGAACTCAGGTCTGAGTCTGTAACACTCTGAGCTGGAGCAGACGATCCTTAACCCCCCTTGTGCTTTAATGTTTTCAGGTGTGAACACCCTCGATGCCCTCCTCACTGCAAGGAAAACAGACATGTCTCTGGGGATGGAGAGGAAACACACTGGGTACATTAGTATGAGAAGAGTAATGTATCCAGGATCCCAACCTGGTTCTCAGATAAGTAGGAGAGAAACCAACCCTGTTGCTAAGTTAAAGGACAAACCAATCTCAAGAACGAAATCTGTTACCTTACCCTGGTACCAGCGACAGCAGCCAGAAGAGCAGGGGAACAAAAATAAATCTGTGGCAAAGTTCTTTTGCTGCTGCTCCTAGCAGTTTTCTGATGTCTTTCTCTCACTTCGCGCTGACTGTCAAATGGTCTATCAAGAGGTTAGTTTGTAATTAAACTCAGCTCTAATTGCTGGAACAAGTAACTAATTGTGTTCTTAAATCCTTTTATTTTATACCCTAGAAACCAGTGCGTTCTTGCCTTTAAATGCTAGTGGTTTGAGAGAATCACATAAGTACAGCTTTTAGCAGAAATTTGGTTCATTTGAAGCTTTTACCCAGAGCATCAATCAAGAAAACTAAAAGGAAAAAAAAAACAAAACAAAAAAAACATGAAACCAATTGGTGAAGGGAATAATCCTCCCTCCACAACAATAACAAAAAATAAATTTGTAGAAATGTTCTGCCTTCTCTCTTTCTGAATTATAGATAGTGCCATGTTTAATGATTGGTTTATATGCTAAGACCCATATTCAGGAATCTGTCTATTTTTGAATAGGCTTTCTATCTTTAAAGGGTCAGTTGGGTGCTTTTGAGGTATGGAAAATCTTTTGAAGCCACTCAGATCCATTTAGTGAGTCATCATTTTGAAAAAAAAAATGTGAGTAATGCAAATGTCAGTTTAATGTGACTTTGAGTTGTGTAGGGCAAACAAAGCAATGAGTCTGGAAGATTTTTGCAAGAACAACAGAGCAAAGACGTTAATTCAGATACAGGACCTGTTTGTCCTGTTAGGTAATGCCAGTGGAGGCTAGCGGCTCTAAAAGTTTAAAATATCTTTCTATATTTGGACAATGTGGTGAGTGTTTTGGGTTGTGTCTCAGCCTCCAACTCCCCCTTTTTCCCTCCCTATGAAGTTCTTCAGCTTTGGGCGCTAGCGACCCCAGCCCCAGGCTTCCCAGGTGGCACAGTGGTAAAGAACCTGCCTGCAAACAGAGGCGATGCAAGAGATGTGGGTTTGATCCCTGAGTCAGGAAGATCCCCTGGAGTAAGAAATGGCCACCCACTCCAGTATTCTTGCCTGGAAAATTCCATGGACAGAGGAACCTGGCGGGCAACAGTCCATGGGGTCACAAAGAGTCGGACATGGGCATGCACAGGCATGACCCCACCCCCAGCGTCCATGGCTTTAGTTTTTCAGTGTAACCTCACCCATCCCAAGCTCCTGGCTGGACTAATGTGGTCAGTGGACCAGGGTTACACCCGTGACTTGCACAATTTGGGTCAATGAGGACGGGTGAGAATTGGGTCAATGTCTTCCTTTGTGTCAACAGAGAAAAACCTTCTTTCTCTTCGGCTGTTTTTAAATGTGGATCCGTGAAACCCCAAGGAGAAAATACCCATCACATCTGTTGCCATACAGAATCATTTGAACATTTTTTCTAATTTTTGGAGATTTATTTTGCTTATAGTTAAAATGCTGAGTGGTGGAGTCTGAGATGAACAGGAGCCATCTGACTTGTTCTAGAGAACTTGGACCTAGCATGAAGCTGACACCTCAGTGAGACAGAGAGAAAGGGAGACTATAGATCTTAGTGACTTCATGCAGTTGTTTGATCAAACCTTGCCTAAAATTATATGCATAGCTTTTTCTTAAGCTGGATGAGTCAATAAACTCTATTTATTGTTTCCAAAAACGTTTGTTGAGCATTTAGTACATGGCAGCCAATGGTCTAAAATCAGCAATGGCATCAAACAAGAGGTCCCTATATTCCAGTGTGAGAAGAAAAGGATCAAAACTAAGAACAAAGCAAGCAAAAAGATAGGTAGAATGATAAAGCTGAAATAGAACATATTCATTTCCCAGGGCTACCATAATCAAGAACCACCAGCCAGAGGTCTTAAACCACATCCATTTTTGCCTCACAGTTCTGAGCATTAGAAGTCCTGGGTCTAGGTGTCAGCAGACCTGGTCCTTCTGAGGGCTGTGGGGAAGAATCTGCCCCATGCCTCTCTCCCAGCTCCTGGTGATGTGCTGGCAATCCTTGGCATTGCTTGACTATAGATACGTTACCACAGTTTCTGCCTTCATCCTTGCATGCTGTTTTCTCCTCTATCTTCACACTGTCTTATTCCTGTGTATATATGTCTCTGTGTCAAAATTCATGCTTTGCATAAGGACACCAGTCATACTGGGTTAGGGCACAGTCTTATGACCTCATCTTAACTAATTATATCCGCAAAAACTCTATTTCCAAATTTAACCACATTCTGAAGCAATGGGGGTTTAGACTTCAACAAATTATCCTTCTGGGGTGGGAGGGGATGCAATTCAACTCTTAGCAGAGAATAATGTGATTAGGAGACACTCTAATCTTATGGTACATATGTACTCAGTCGTGGCTGACTCTTTGCAACCCCATGGACTATAGCCCACCAGGCTCCTCTGTTCACAGAATCTTCCAGGCAAGAATACTGGAGTGGGTTGCCATTTCCTTCCCCAGGTGATCTTCCTGACCCAGGGGTCAAAACTGTCTCCTGCTTGGCAGTGGATTCTTTATCACTGAGCCACTTTGTATGGGTGATCATGCATTTCTGAGGAGATGCCATTTACTCTGAGAATTAAAACATAAGATGTAACTGAATGACTAGAGCTGATTATCTGAGGAGGAAAATTTTTTTGGGCAGATGGAAAATCTAGTGAATAGTTTTTAATAACCAAGCTACAAAAAAAAAAAGACCAAAGAGCAATGATTTAAAAAAAGACCTTTATTGCTTATGTCAATTTGAGTTATATTTTCTATAATTTGAAAGTTAAGGAGTTAAGTATGATCTATCTGAATAATTCCTATTAGAAATTTACTAACTATAATTTACTTATAAAAGCTCTAGTCCTTGTTTTCTTTATTGCACAGCAAGATGTCTTTCTACTTCTTGGTTTGATACTCATCAGATATTGTGATCTTTGGTTTTATTCCATGTCAGTTTTGCTAGTTGTATATTTCTGAAGTTGGGGATCATTGTGGTACTATTTTTCTCTCTGGTGCTGACCATAAGCTTGTCAAATAGGAGGGCCTCAACAAAAACTGAATAAATGAAAGGAATTTCAGTCTAGTTTAGGAGCAGTGGTGTGCCAGTATAAGTCCATCAAGAGGTTAATCTGCCCCCCACCCCCCCAAAAAAATCCTGATTTTTAGCAGGTGCAGATTTCCAGGGTGTAAATACTCCCACCATTACTGATTTCACCCTACTAAATGACATCACGAGCTGAGGAATGCACACAATTGCCTTTGACTAGCCAGCACCAGCTCACCATGATGGGGGGAATCTATTTCAGGACTGTATTTTGGGAAATGGGCCACACTTTGTTATCAGACTAACTTAGGTTGTAGATTTGTTGCTAGCACTGAAAGCTGTGTAATCTTCAGAAATTCATCTCAGGTCAGTTGCTCAGTCATGTCTGACTCTTGGAGACCCCATGGGCTGCAGCACACCAGGCCTCCCTGTCCATCACCAACTTCTGGAGTTTACTCAAACTCCTGTCCATTGAGTCGGTGATGCCATCCAACCATTTAATCCTCTGTCATTCCCTTCTCCTCCTGCCTTCAATCTTTCCCAGCATCAGGGTCTTTTCCAATGAGTCAGTTCTTCACATCAGGTGGCCAAAGTATTGGAGTTTCAGCTTCAACATCAATCCTTCCAATGAATATTCAGGACTGATTTCCTTTAGGATGGACTGATTAGATCTCCCTGCAGTCCAAGGGACTCTCAAGAGTCTTCTCCAATGCCACAATTCAAAACCATCACTTCTTTGGCGCTCAGCTTTCTTTATAGTCCAACTCTCACATCCGTACATGACAACTGGAAAAACCATAACCTTGACTAGACAGACCTTTGTTGGCAAAGTAATGTCTCAGAACTGAAATTCATCTCAGTTTAGTGTTAATATCCTCATCTGTAGGTCTTCTCTGGTGGCTCAAATGGAAAAGAATCTGTCTGCAATGCAGAAGACCAGGGTTTGATCCCTGGGGCAGGAAGATCTCCTGGAGAAGGGAATGGCTACGCACTCCAGTATTCTTGCCTGGAGAATTCCATGGACAGAGGAGCCTGGCAGACTACACTCCATGGGGTCACAAAGAGTCAGACACAGCTGAGTGACTAACACACTCAGATACACACACACATCTATAAAATAAGAGTAATACTTGCTACAGAGGGTTTTTGTGAAAATTAAAGTGAAGTATCACTGATAAGGCAAGCAACAGAATAGAGGGTTGGTTGCTTTATGCCAACAAAAACTCACATGTTAGCTTTGTCTCAATTTTGTTGTTGTTGATAGGAAAGGTTTCTTATCTCTTGAATTTGGTTCTAAAAATGAAAAGAAATCTAAATGCTGTAATAGAACATGGCCCTTATCTGAAGGGAACCAATACTGTCTACTGACTTTGACTCTAGGATCATTGCAAAAATGCAGGTGTTTGAGTGGACATCAGTACCTGGAAGTTGGCCTTGAGTTCATGAGGCTTGAGCTGTAGTTTGTTTCTGGCCACAGAGAGTATATGATGTCAGCTTTTGAAAGAAAAAAATGGAGATTCTAAACAAAGAAGTGACTCGAATGATGGAACTATGAGACAAAAGGTAGGAAAATCTTTGAGGACTCGGAGTCCTGTCACTCATTCTCCTCAAAAACAGCTTCATTTATGTTTATATTCACTTTTCTCCCCAAGAGGAGAATAGACAGTGGGCTTTCCTCTGTGGAGAGGGCTGCAAACCCATGTTTGAAGTGGTGGACAAATTAAAGGGAATAAGTGAAACAGACCCTGTGTATCTGAGAGAGAAAAAGAGAAAGAGGCAGAGAGAGAGAGAGAGGAAGAAGAATATGGCTAATTAATTTGAAGATTATATCCCAAGGCATTCAAATTTTAGAATATAGACTCAAATAAACATCCTTCATGGGACGGATTCCAAACCATGGGTCTCAGTTTGAGACCCTGGTATATCTGTAGAAGCCTTTCACTCTTGCTTCTAGAATCCATGTCAGCTCAGTTTTTAATGGAGAGAAACACGATCAGCTTAACTTGTTTTTCCACTAGATTGGCTTATTCGTATCTGATTCGTATTTTTAGTGTTTCTCTTTTATCTATAATGAATATAAGATAATTGCAAATAATCTGAACAGAATAGAAAAGCATATGGCATAAAGCAAAGTGCCATCATGACCTCCTACTCAAAAGATGACCTCTGAACAGTCTGTGGATAGCCTCCTGTGGCAGTGCACATGCGTGCACACATGTGTTACACACGCATGTGCACACACAGGCCCTGTGTGGCCTTGCAAACTGAGCTCGTGCTATGCATGCTCCTATTTAATGGAAAACATACAAAGAATGTTCAGTCGCTTTTACCTTAGAATCCCGCTTCTACAATTTAGCAAATTCTGGCTCAAAGCACGGCATAAAGTAATTGTAGTCCAGGTATCAAAGTCTCACATCTAGTCAGTTTCCACCTTGAAATAAAGTGTTTCTTCTTTAGCCTCATTTCTAACAGTTCGGGGAGAAAGGGGCAAGCCTGTTTTAGAAATCAGGCAGTACTATTATTAGAAATTTATCAACCTTTACTTATCTCTGGATTTCTTTCTCCTCTCTCCTCACTGTGTTTTATCTTCTCTCCGTTGATCTTTTTTCGCAGATGACCTTTCATCTTATTTCTCATCTGCTGGTCCCATCAACCCTAACTTTGTATCTGCTAAAACTCAGGTAATTGGTTTTAGATGGGTATAATTAAGAAGCCATTAGTGTAAAGTTTCATTTCAGTTTACGCCTTGGTCTGCATTTGAGCAGAGAAATATGAAATTAAGGTATTAGCTCCTTTCAGGAGTATGAGTCACAAGCTAATAAGTTTCAAGAGCAGTTTCTCAACTGTAATGATTGTGCTTTTCTCTTTGAAAATCTTCTCTTTGGAATTCTCATAGAGGGAATATTTTAAAAGGAAGGCGAACAAATTATAACGACAGACCTGAATTGGGTACATGGTCCCTGAAGGGTGACTGTCCCTGGTGCCCTCAGAGGGTCACATGAAATCTTTAAAAAGTAGCTAGTGTGGGAGGGTCCAACCTAGAAACCCATAAATTCCCTTTCACAATTGTGTAAGAATTCTACTCTTTTGAGGACAGCTCTGAGAGGCATTGTAGAGGGGATTAATGACCTGAATGAAGAAGTTGAAGTCAAGATGACCTACTGTGATTGGGGGTAAGCTAACTAGAACAGTTCTCAAATTTGGCTGCAGAACAGAAGTACCTGTTATATGAGTTTCCCATGGCTGCCGTAACCAAATCCCACAAACTGGGTGTCTTAAAATAGTGAAAATTGATTCTCTTCACTTCTGTTGTCTAGAAGTTTAAATTCAAAGTGTTGGCTAGACCACGCTCCCTCTGACAACTCTAGAGTAGAATCCTTCTCGCCTCTTTCTAACTTCTGGCGATGCCTGAAAATTCTTGACTTCTTTTGTCTTGTAGGTGCGTTGAGCCCAGTCTCTGCTTCCATTGTTTCACAGCCATCTGCTTGTTTATGTGTCACTGTGTGTCCTCTCTCCTTACAAAGAGACACTAGTCATTAGATTTAGAGCCCCCAGTCCAATAGGAGGGGCTTCCCATTTGACTCAGAGGTAAAGGATCTGCCTGCCAAGCAGGAGATGTGGGTTTGATTCCTGAGTCAGCAAGATTCCCAGGAAAAGGAAATGGCAACCTGCTCCAGTGTTCTTGCCTGGGAAACCCCATGGACAAAGGAGCCCAACAGCCACAGTCCACAGGGCCCCAAAGAGCCAAACATGGCTTAGCAACTAAACAACAATCCAATATGACCTTATCTTTCCATTTGCAAAGTAAAACATCTGCATCCTAGCAAAATAAAAGCCATTGCAAAGACTTTATTGTCAAATAAAATTTCATTCTGGGACTCTAGGAAAATATGAATCTAGGGGAATGCTATTCAACCTACTGTACCTGGGAATATTTTAAAAGCCCCAAACCCAAGCTGCACACCAGATCAATTAAAGTAGAATTCCTAGAGGCCTCAGGGATCTTGAAAAGAGACTGATGCTTGGGTCTTACCTCCAGAGAATCTGATCTACAAAATCAGTATTCTAAAATGTGTATTACTGGATTATTAAGGAAAGAGAATGAGATCAAGTGACATACAGAGCAAAAGCCTGGCATATAACATCTGCTCAATTAATATTTTGCTATTGATTGGTTTGGCTTGATGGGTTTATAAAACAAGGACGTAATTTCACATATGTAAGGATGCAGTGTTCAGCAAGCAAAGGTACCCTTATTCCTCTGCCCTTTCCAGGACAAACCCAATTATCTGCTTTATGTTCCTAGTGTCAGGGCTTCCCTGGCGGCTCAGATGGTAAAGAATCCACCTGCAGTGCGGGAGACCTGAATTTAGTCCCTGGGTTGGAAGATCCCTTGGAGAAGGAAACAGCTACCCACGTCAGTATTCTGACCTGGAGAATTCCATGGACTGTACAGTTCACAGGGTCACAAAGAGCTGGACACAACTGAGCGACCTTCGCTTCACTTGCTAGTGTCAGGGTCTTCCCTGGTGTCTGGTTTTCTGTTACCATAACCCTTACACCTTCTGCTTTCCCAGCAGAGCAGTGCTTTTCAGCTCTTACACATTCGAGTCTAATTGCCGCCGTCCTCCTCAGCCCACTCCTTTCCAGGTCAGTTGTAAGTGCCAATTGTTTCCAGTCTGCCAGAGTGACTAACGATCCTAGTTTGCTCAGAATTTAGGAATTATCCAGAATACAGCACATTCAGTGTCAATTCTAGGACCATCCCAGGGAAAGCCCCCTAGCTAATCACTCTAGGCCTGCCTCAATCCGTCATGGATAGCAGAACATGCCTAGTGTTTCCCCAAGAATATTACACGTATTAGAAATGCAATGATCTCTAAGAGTGAATGCAAACATATAAAATACAACACGTGTCTTCATGTCTATATAAGAGCTATCAAAGAGAAAAAAAAATAATGATGATAATGAAAATAATAAGGATGATAATGATGATGAGAATATTTACTGATCACTTACAGTAATCTAGTTTCTCTGCTAAGGGTTTTATATGTATTATCCATTTAATACACATAGAAACTCTATATACTAAGTGACATTATTATCCTAATTTTCTAAATGAAGAAACTTGGATTCAAGCAGCTTATGTAACTTCTGTAAACTTCTTAAAGCTAGTTTGTGTCTTGTTGCGAGTGTAAACCCAGGCAGTTTTCTCCACTGGTGGTAATCATTCCTGTACCATGCTGAATGGAAGCATATGGTCGCAGCTGTACAAGTTAGAGGAGGACAGGGGGGCAATACATCAGCCTGGTGCAATTCACAGAGTCATCACCGAGAAAGAGGGGGCATTGAGCTGGCACCTTCAGTTCATAATGCATCATAACTTCCCTCAAGTGGTTCATTTAAGGGAAACATTCATTAAGAATCTAATACATGTAGAGTACATATAGAAATATTGAAGCAATAAGAGAAGCCAGAGTTTCTGTGGGAGTTGCTATGTCCCTGGCAGTATGTCAAGCCTTGATACAGTATAACCTCAGGGCATGGTTTCACAATAACCACCCAACAGAATACAAGAACTATCCTCATCACAGAAAAGAGACTTGTGGGTCAAAGCCATCAGTGGCCTTGACCCAGGATCTCACAGGTAGCTTATGACAAATTTGGGATTCAGACCTTTGGGTTGGTCTGTTTATAACAATAGACTCTATGACAATAGAGTCTGTTGTCATAACTATTGTATTGGCTCATTCCTTAAGCTGAGCAAGGCATCAGGATGGCTCACTGCGGCTTAAATGAAAACAGAGAGTGTGTGTGGGGGGATGCTTCATAGAAAAGTTAGTTAAGTCACCCATGCAAGACTGGAGTAATGACGTGAACGCTGCCTTCATCTTTGGGGTACAGCGAGTCCTCATCTCCATAAGGAAGGGCAGCAGAAAAGGCAGTGGGAAACACTCCTGTGACAAAATCAGAAGTTGAGTTAATTAGGAATTAATTGAACTGTTCAGTCTCTAAGGGGAAGGAAAAGCACATACAGTCCTTCTGTTTAAAAGAGTGGAATGTGTCTCCTCACCCCTAATGCAGCCCCATAATGTCCTCATATGAAGTGAAAATGCCAGACAATCAAAGACCATATGTCTTATGCTTAGATCCACAGAGTGTCCATGTATTTTTAATCAAGGCTGTATCTCTGAAGGATGTTTATACTTCCCTGACATAAAAGATGCTCTGCCAAATGAGCTCTGCACTGGGCTCCAGGCTGCTCTTACCTCTGGCCATGCCAGGAGAAAGGAAGCTGGCAGACACCCCATAATGCATTACGGTAAAGATAAAGCAAATTGTACTTGAAGGATAGTGTGCGCGGAGCAGCCCTTCAAGCCTGAGGAAATGGGCTTAGGAGCTGCTGAAGACTTCACTCTCCAGCAGACCTCTCTGCTTCTACTCCGTCCTCACACTCTAAAATTCATTCTCCACGCAGCACTCAGTGAGGTCTGCTCAAAATGTAAATCCAATTTCTTCATGCCTTCACTCAAACCTCTCTAGTAGAGGGTTTTTAAAAATAAAAACTAGACCCTTCTCCTGTGGTCTACACAGCTCTGCATGATCAATTTCCTCATCCCTATTTCATGTTATTTTCCACTTACCTACATTCCTGAGCTCGAGTCACATGGCCCTTATTTCTGTTTCAAAGCACTTATTATTCACTCTTGAATCCATTAACTTGAAAAATGTTTGAGCGCCAGGTGCGTTCCAGGAACTCTCCTACCTGCTGGGAAGAGACCCGTGGACAGAACAGAGAAATCTCCTTGCCCTCTTGAAACTTAAGTTCCAGTCAAAGAAGATAGACCCCAAACAATAAAGAAGATGAAAATGTAAAGCATATAGCAGTTGGAACGTGATAAGGGGCTCCCCAGATGGCTCAGGGGTAAAAGGATCTGCCTGCCAATGCAGGAGATGCAGGGAACTCGGAGACAGAGCTTCGCGCCTAGGTCAGGAAGATCCTCCGGAATAGGAAATGGCAACCCAGTCCAGTATTCTTGCCTGGAAAATTCCATGGATAGAGGAGCCTGGCAGGCTACCGTCCACGAGATCGCAAAGAGTGGGACATGACTGAGCACACCCTCATCCCCAAATCCTTTTTGAAAAGAAGGAAAAGAAAAAAAAAAAAAAGTGGGTCAGGTTCAAGATTAAGCAGCAGGAGAGCCAGGCTATGACATCAAATCCAGCGGTCAGGGCGGGTGTCTCACCTTGAGACTTTGTCTTACTGCGGCCTCTCCTAGGACAGCCTTCGCCCAGATATTTCTGTGGGTTCCTCAGAACTCAGGTATCAGCTCAAACGTCCCCTCTCAGAGACACCTCTTCTGATCCTTCCACAGGAGATGGCCACTTCTCGTCACTGTCTCACCACCTCCTGTGATGGAGCTACCTGAGGTTACATGTTTCATTTATTCATTTATTTTGTCTGCAACCCATGGACTGTAAATTCCGTGAAACCGGTGTCTTCATCACTCTACTATCATGTCTCCCATGTTGAGAGTGGTGCCTAGCACACAGTAGGTACTCAGCAAACATATGTATGGGTGAAGGAACGAAGGAATGATGGGTATCAACACATTCCACTGGCCTTTACAGGGCAAGTCAGGTAAGTAATACTTGGCCTTGAGAAACCATTAGCAGACATTATTATCTTGTCCTTTTCACAGCCTGGCATATGGTTAAGCAACACAGTCCAGGAAATAAGACAGGAAAATACTATCAAGCGCTAAGTAAGTTGCTTAAACCTACAAAATACACTTTCTTTGCATATCTCGTCTGTCTGTTTTTCCCCATTCTCGTTGCCACCTCTCTTGTCTCTTATTTTACTGCTTGCACTCTGCCTGCCACATGAAGTTATTTTTCAAAGTTCAGGAAAGACGAGCCTTTAAAACATGTATTAGCTTATGTCTTTCCGTGGCTTGAACCCTTCAGTTACTCCCTATTGATCATAGGATAAGGGTTCAAAACGTTAGCCTGGCTTCCGGAGATGTCAGGGGCTGGCCCTGGGCTGATTCTCTAGTCTGCCCCCCACTACTCCTCACCGGTTCTCTGGCCTGTCCAGACTGATCTTTTGTCAAGTTTCCTAAGTGCCCAGACCGACTGTCTTCCCTTTGGACCACTAGGAGATAGTTTCTCTGTTCAGCAATGTCTTCTCCGATCTCTGTGTCTAGCTAAATCATAGCCATCTTTTAAATCTTTGCTTCAACTTTATATCCTATGACCAGGACGCTCTGATCCCTGGGTCTGGATGACGTAACTCTTCTCTATGGCTTCATAAGATCTTGCACTTGACCATCACATTGCTTTCCACAGAGTGAATTGCAATTATTTGATTTCTTGCCTGTCTCTTCCACTAGACTTAAGCCATAACAGGGCAAAAATTATTTCTGTCTCCTTCATTCTTGTGCTTCAGGCATTTCACATAAGGTCTGGCTCATAGTAGTTGCTCAAAATATATTTGTTGAATGATTGGATAAAATGTAGAGTCAATTAAAATAGCAAGAGTTTATTTCCAGACAGAATAGTGGGTATTATTTCTCATGCCAAAGCTCTCTTTGTGAGCCTTGCTACTCTGTGGCAACAGAGCTGAAAACTGAGTCGAGATGTGGTAGAAAGGTGAGGGCACACAGCTTGTCTTCAGATCCTGGTGTCACGCAGTGTCAGCAGGCCCTTCTGTTCAACCTCTGCTCATAGCCTGGGCCCCAAGGAATTGGTCTATGGAGTCAAGAATTCTGACTCAGACCAGAGATACTAAGCATAGTGACCTCCTCAGAGTAGGAGAGTCTGATGTCTTGCTTAGTAGTGAAAAGACCTTAAAATTAGTGGTTTTGCCTGTGTCTAAAGACAGACGGAAGTGCCTGTAGAGACAGAGGATGCCAACATTGAAGAGGGGTCTTTGAAAGCATATCTTTCAGGAATCTCATCTCACTGACAGAGAAAATAATAAAGCTGGCGGTTAAGTAATACCCTCTCTGTTCTAGGATTGAATTCTTGACTTTTCTTCTCATTCTATGGTTTCTTTCATCTGTTCAATTTAGTTAAACCCAGCCTATTTTAATTTTTTTTTCTAAGCCGTTGGCCAGGCATTGTCATTCTGTCTGCCACTGCCGCTCCCCTGAGGCCACGGGTCAGTTTGGGGATGTGCTTTTTGTCTGGTTCATCTTGCATCCCAGCTAAGATGCAGAAACCCACCCCTCTTTAAAATCATTTGACTAACTCACTTGCACTGGAGCTTTGGTGAGCAATACATATTTTATTAAAAATATCATAGGGAAAAATGGGCAGGGAGGAGATTACATCACATATCTCTAAGCAAACAACTTAGCAATTCCCACATGTGAAGATATAAATTCTCTAAAATCCTTTACCCATTTTATCACGGGAGTTTCTCCTTCCTCCTCTTAATGCATGTGAAGATTGTTCTAATTGACTTAGAGCTCTTCTCTCGAGTATTTTTCTCTAAGCATTTTAAATTATCTTTTTCTTTATGAAACATCATAATTTGGCTCTGAACTAGTGCCTACTTTCAACAGTGCTTACTCCAAGTTATCAAGGTCTTTCAGCTAAGCAAAGGCCCTTCCAACTAGCAGAACCACCATCCTTAGAAAATATATCTTTTTGGGCATTGCAACTTAAGCTTAGTCAGCAAATCCCAAAGCGTTGAATCATTAGTAATCCAAGTTTTGAGCATCTGAATATTCATTTATAAAATATAAATAAAGTCTCTGACCTCATGAAGTGTTTGCGAGGATCACAGGAAATAACTGTGAAAGAAACCTGAAACATAACCCCCTCAGGGTGGCTTAGGAGAGGCTCAGGGTATACTCAAGTGACTGGAGTAGGTGTTTCTTGTCTCACAGCTCCTAACTGTGTCACTGTTTAGGAGGCCTTTCAGCCTCTTAAGACTCATTGTTATTCCTTGAATTAACAGCAGAGCACAAAATAGGTCAGAAACACGCAACTGCAAGAGCATATGTAGCGGTTGTTTGTTCACGATGAGACGTGGCTGTTCTGACACAGATCCAGAGGGTGACACCAGTCTGTATGTCTGTGTGTGTTCCAGAGGATTTACACGTGCTACAGGCCCTCTGTGGAACAGTGGGTGGTGCTTGAAAATGTTGCCTTTGTCAGTCTTTTGTCCCTAGCCCTGTCTGACACCGTAGGCCGCCACGCCAGCTGTTAATGGCAGACAGAGGCATTTTGTGTTTTTACTTGGTCTCTATCTAGAGATGTCGTGGTTTGAAAGTCCTGAAGCAGAGACGCTTCTCTATCTAAAATCTGCTTCGTACTCCGGGCAGATCTTGGGAACTGTCATGCAGTTCCCAGCAGCTCTCTGGGCACGGCTGAGCCGTGTCTTTGACTGGGGCCACAGACACCATCCAACTACCAGGGATTAGTAACCCACGCCTCCTGGTTCCAGAAGCTCAAGAGAGACAAGGTATCCTGGGCTTCTTCCCATGCAATGGATGAAAAAAGCATCCATGTGGGTGAGAAATACATTTATCTACAACACAGATGGAACAGCATATATTAAAAGAAACCACCAGATGCCAGACCTTTGGCCTGCATTTATGGTTATTGAATTACGTTTTCTTCATTCCCTAAGATTCCAATACTGTGTAAGTAATATGTACTCTGTAAAGGGCTACGGAAATTACAGAGATGAATAACAGCTAACTAAATATTTATATCATGAATATTATATCAGTTAATATCCATAGCAATTTCAAGAGATAGACCTATTTATTTTTATTTTCTAAAAGGCAAAATCAAGCTCAAAAAGATTAAGAAACTTGCCTAGGATTGACAAGTTAGTACTAAAGTTACGTTTCAAAGCAAGCGCGTCTGTGCCGAAAGGTTAAAAGGTTCGTCTTCAATGGGCTTTCTGCACATTTTCCCCTTTAATCTTACAAAAACCTCGCCTGTGTTGTCTCTGTTTCACAGATGAGTAAAATAAAGCTCAGGGAAACTTGCTAATTGTTCAGAGAGATCATACAAGTGTTCTATGAGAAGAACCCATGAAGTTTTCTTGGATTCTGGGGGTCATCAGGTGGATAGAGGTAGGCTTAGTAGGATGCCCTAAATATTTCATAATATCTGGGGGGAAACAGGGGAGATGTTGAAGAAGAAAAAAAAGATGTTATCAAAGAGAAAAAATGGTTACATCAGCCTGGAGACCAATTCTGCTTCTATTTTGGATGGTAAACCTACATTTTCTGTTGAGTTACGTAAGAGAAAGCTTGTGTTTGCGTTCAAAGGGCAAGCTTGAGGAAGATCTCAGGACACTGCCTGCATTCTAAGTGGCCCTGGTGGTGGAGAGAATGGGCCCTGTTCCAAATTGATTAGTTCTGCTACCTCCTCATTATTGTTCCGCCTGAAGTTTGGCATGCAAGCAAGGTCACTCAATGCACAGGTCTGCGTGACTTAACTGATTCTGCTCCAGACTCCCTCTGCTCCAGACTCCCTCTGCTCCACAAACCGTCCCCCCCCCCCCACAGCATGCCACCTGCGCTAGAGAAAATTAAAAATCAGCCCATACATTTTACATGAGTTCCCAAGACCGATGTTATGTTGTCTTTTGATAAAGATACAGCTGTTTTGTAAGATGTTCATCCAATTCAGTAATAGGAAACCTTCCCTAAATTCCTCCATGGAGCCTAGACTTCAGTGGGGGGAGAAGAGATGCATATCGACTCAGAATAATATGTTTGTGTGAGTTTTCTTCTTATAGTTCATCTTACAAAGAAATTTCAGGGTTACATGTTAGGTTGCTGCCCTCCCCAAACTCTCAGGAACTTTATTAATTTTTTATTCCCATGCTTCCTTTGAGGTTGTTCCCTTAGCCTGGGAGCATATTCTTTTCATATTCCCACATACAAATGCATCCAGTTTTTCAAGGTTGACCTCAAAGCTCTCAGTTTTCACAAAACCATTTCATATCCTCAAATCATATGATTGCTCTTTTGTCAGATCTTCAGAAATTCTTAGAGAAGTCCCGATCCCCTCTCACCTTCCGTCCCAATAATGTGAGAATAATTACAGTTATATTTTAGGGTGGCTGTCAAAATTAGGGACAATATTTAAAACCCTAACAGTGTTTGACAAATAATAATGAATAATATTTGTTTTGTTATTACTAACTACTCACAAGCAAATGCAATATCTAAAGTTCTTTGCCTGCAATTCAAAACTCTTCATAGTCAAGTTCCAGTCTTGGTTTCTAGTCTTATATCCTAATACTTTCTCTAGGGTTCCTCCATTCTCATCCCTCCAAAATTCTTTCTTAAGCTGAACTAAAGTCCTCACTGCTGTATGAACATCATTCATAGTAATTACTGGGGGCCTCCACGGTTGTTTTTTCTGTTCACTTTGCTTTCTTCTACATAGAACTTACCCCAGATCTCATGGTTTAAAAGTCACATAGACAGTCAGTAGAAGAGTCAAAATTTAGATCCAGTTCCCCATACCCATATGTTCAGTGAAACTTCCAAAAGATGCCAAGTAATTGCTAAGAAGTGATTTGATTGGTTATGAGCATAAACTTTGAATTTAGACAAATGTGAATTTGAATGTTAGCTGGCTGACTGCACAACTGCAAGTTAAGTTCCTTTGGGTCCCTTAGTTTAAGCAGTCATCCTCATAAAAGGATGACAATATGTATTATCTTATAGTTATTATAATTTATTCAATCTTAAGGTCAAAAGTTCATATTAAAATTTATATTTATAAGTCCATATTCAAAGTTATATTGATTATATAGCTTATATACTATGTATAACAATGCACATGCAGACATACATATATATATATATAATTTGATCCTCATTATAAATTTAAGGTGCATGTGTATCTATATAGTTTGTTTATATTATATATAATATATGTGTGTATATTATATATGCATAGTACTTTGTGATACATGTATATTGTATGAGATTTGCCTAATTCTGGCACAAGGGAAAAGTAGATCCTGGAATCATTTGGCTTAAGGTAAAATACTGCATTTATTACTCTTGAAGTTTGTGAACAACATGGTTTAGTTTAAATGTGAGGCTAAATGAACTTGCTAAAGCCCATTGCACTACTTCACCACCCTCCTCAGGTTCTGGAATACTGTCTAGATCCATAGCCTTAAAGATCACTGGGTGGAGAGGAAAGAACATAGTGAGTTCTTGATATTTACTAACTTGGAATAAATCATTTCTAAATATTTGAGAAACATAGGCCAACCTCTGCTATCCAACGGTCAGTGACTCACTTGTCATCTGTGAGAGTGTCTTAGAATAAAGGTTCTTGCAAGAAGCCAAGAGTGTTCCTGGAGGAGAGGCTGCTCTATATGGGAAGCAGGGCAAGTTCAGGGACACAGCTTAGTCTTAAAACCTACCAGAATGATGTTGTTCAGTAAGCAACTGATCATGTGCTACTCATAATTAGTTCATAGCTGCTTTGGGTAAGTTCCGACTGACCATCATTGAAATATAATTAGAGATACTAAATATGTCTATATGATGAGTATTTTTTTTTTTTGTAGATGAAGGCACAAATAAACCTTTCAATGAAAATCACCCAATGAAAGCTTCTGTTTAGCAATGCAGTTTCCCCATCCCTGTGGAAGGCCCAACATCACCAAATTTTGCTGACTTGGCTTCAGTAAATTTTAATTCAACAAAAAGCCTGGTTGAACAGATGCGTTCACAAGTCCCAGACCATGCAACACTCAATCTGTTTAACGGAAATGTTGTTCTAGTTCCATATTGGTGCTTTCTGCTGGCGCTGAATTTGTGTCTTTCTGTCTCAGTGGAGCATAAATGTTAGGGGATGTCAGGAAGGGAGCCAGATCTAAAAGGGACAAGGAGGGAAGCGGTGGCTGTGAGATCACAGAGGCCAGAGCGTTGGAAAGATACAGAGAAAGATGACTCAGATTATCTCATCAAATAAAAAAGAGTAACAGCATCCCCTCTGTGAATCGTCACAGCTGGCTTCCACTTAAAAGTGATATGAATTTAACAAACAGTTTTGAGGATGCCCTGAGATTGTTAAATAGAGTATTGTCTCTATGGGCATGTATTTTCCCTGTGCATGTACACATTTCATTCAAGAGGTAGATATATTGGGTGATTTCATTAACATAGTCGTTGCCCCAAAGACTTGGAATACACCTCTTTCTCTTCTCTCTCTTTCTCCTCCTTCTTCTAAGCTTTCATACCTGTGGTTGTCTCTGACTAAAATTCTATTTCCTGTCTTCTCCACCAGATGAATTCCTATTCATGACCAAATTCTTCTTTGAACACGCTTCATTGAGGAAGTATTCCTGACTCCTAAACTAAGCACTGGTTTCTTTGTATGCACTCCCATCTAACCAGCAGAGGATTGCTAAATATTCAGGTTTCAAACTCTAAAACCAGAGTTTACATTTGGTTTTACAAAAGTTCGCATAGTTTACATTTCACTCCACTACTTTCTAGTATTGGGACTTTGTCCACATTAATTCAGTTGTCCCATCTGTAAAACAAAAATAGTACTAATGCCTACCCTTGCAAATGAGGTATTATTTATTTGAGAATAAAATGAGGCAATTTATTTAACAAGCCGAAATTAGGCTTCAGCTTTTCATTCTCTTCAACCAGCTTTGGTTTCAAACTGAAATAGGACAAAAAGAAACTATGAAAATCTAAGACACCAAACTAAGGGACTGGACTTAAGCTAGTAAGAATTGGAGAACTACTGAAGCTTTCGGAGAGGAGAGATAGGGTCAGATACAAGTTTTAGAAAGAAGAAGGAAAAAAAAATTCAGGATGAGAGGCAAGTGTTAAAATATGTTCAATATAGTCAAATAATTCAATTGTAAGCAATCACATTTAATCACCATTCCCCAAAACTAAGAGCTCATTTAATTTTACAGATATTCAGGAACTGTTCACTAACGTGGGATGCTCAACTGGGGGCTGCAAATTCGAAGAGGCAGTTTGCTACTACGAAATATTCTAGTGGCTGAGAGCTTTGGATTTACAACCACGTAGACCTAAGCTTGTCATCAAGCACTAGGCTGTCCCATCTGAACAAAGCTCTTAAAATATCTAAGTTTTTTTCAAAATTTAGAAGATTAATTAAAATGACTAAGTGAGGTGCTGCATAGTGTTAGTGCTCAGTCACTCAGTCAGTTCAGACCCCGTGGACTGCAGCCCACCAGGCTCCTCTGTCCATGGGATTCTCCAGGCAAGAATATTAGGAGTGGGTTGCCATTTCCTCCTCCAGGGGATCTTCCCAATGCAGGGATCAAATGCACATCTCCTGCATCTTCCACATTGGCAGACAGATTCTTTACCACTGAGCCAGCTGGGGAGTCCAGAGACTATATATCAATCCCTTAAGAACTCTCAGGGCATGGGATATTCTCAGTTAATGCTAGTTATCATTATTACAGTTATCATTGTTGATATTATTTTCTAACAGTGCTAAATGACACCTTTCTCCAATACCAAGGTGCTCACAGTCTGAATATAGAAAGCAGATGTGTAAGCATGTAAATTACATTATATTTGAGTTACCGTGTTATTTAAAAAAGGCATCCAGGTAGTGCTAGTGATAAAGAACCTGCCTGCTAATGCAGGAGACATGAGATGTGGGTTTGATCCCTGAGTTGGGGAGATTCCCTGAAGGAGGGCATGGCAACCCACTCCAGTATTCTTGCCTGGAGAATCCCCATGGATGGAGGAGCCTGGTGGACTACAGTCCATAGGGTCGCAAAAAGTTGGACACAACTGAAGCAACTTTGCATGCTGTTAAAAATAACACATAGTTATTGAGTGTATACCATTTGTTAGATACTTTTTCTGAGTGTAATAGCATTTAATTCTTACAAAAATTGTATGGGGCCAGTAACACAACACCAGATGGTCTAAAGATGAGCAAATGCAGGAGCACAGGTTAAATAATGTGCCCACAGCCACACAGATAGTGACTGCAGAGTGGTATGTGAGCTGAGCTAGCACAACAGAGCTGTACACTCTAAAC
This sequence comes from Antilocapra americana, assembly GCA_007570785.1. Taxonomy (NCBI): domain Eukaryota; kingdom Metazoa; phylum Chordata; class Mammalia; order Artiodactyla; family Antilocapridae; genus Antilocapra; species Antilocapra americana. The sequence continues at coordinate 5,894,304 of ML662454.1, forward strand.
CACAAGTTGACTATGCCCCTCTTTACAAACATGGGAGAGATCCATTTTAAAATCATGGGAGGTTTTTAAGAGGATGCAACATCTGTGCAAGACCCTGACAGATGAGCTTCTCACTTTGTTTCCAGGAAAGCTTCGACTTAAACCATCCCAGATAGAAGGCTACCCCCAACTTTATGCAGAGCTAGAATGCCTTTTTAAGAATCTGTTATACCTTATAACAGTAGCTGCAAATCCTTCTATATATACCACCCCCACCAGTAAGGTAAAGGTAAATTCTAGCTGTCTGTGTGAGCAAGCATACCCACCTCCCCAGTCAAGACTGCTATCCTACGTGCAGGGAAGCAAAGCAGACGCATGTGTAAAAACAGGCTTTTGGACTCAGCAGGAGAAGGTGGGAGTGGGATGATTTGAGAAAATAGCATGGAAGCATGTACATTACCACATGTTAAACAGATGACCGGTGCAAGTTCAATGCATGAAGCAGGGTACCCAAAGCTCTGGAACAACCCAGAGGGATAGGCTGGGGAAGGAGGGGGAGGGGGATTCAAGGATGAGGGAACACAGGCATACCCTCGGCCGTCTCATGTTGATGATGGCAAAAACCATCGCACTGTAAAGTCATGATTCTCCAATTAAAAGAAATTAATTAGTTTTAAAAAAAAGATTGCTGATCCTAGGAACAGTTTTTCTGCTGATTCAAAAGTGAAGGGAGAGGGATAATTTGAGGGTGATATTAATCTTTCCTTCTGTTTACCCATAATAATTCTCCTTATTCTGCACAGTCAACCAACAATAACATGGGCACCGTTGTTAGTATTATTATTGAAAGCAATGATGATTGTTAATATAAATTCAGCAGTTGACACAACTAATATCCCATAAACATCTTAAAGACATTCACAGAGACAAAACGTCTATGAGTGAATATAATTGACCATAACCTTTTAAAGATGAAGACATCGAGGTGTGGGATGATTTAATAGTGTATTCAAGATCACAGAACTACAAATGCCACCATCATGGTCGTGGCCAGAAAAGCCGTTACTCAGTTCAGAGCTGTGGTCGTAGATCTGTCTCAGCATCTTCATTTTATATTATACCTTGTGACAGGATGTACAGACTAACACTTTCATTTGCCAAATCTCACTGCCCCCTGAGCCCAGGTTTGGGATGGGAGTAGAGACATTTTCTAGCTAGTGGCCAAATCCCATTCTCCCTTTGAATAGAGGGCCTGTGCCTTCCAACAGAGTGGACAATATGTATGCAATTTTCTCAGTTGGGTGAAGAAAAAAACCAAAAGAAGAGGATATTCCTGAATATCCTTTAACAACATAGAGTGTCTGAGAGTCACATCTTAATTATTGTGCTTCCTTGCTTCCATAAACTTGAACATGTCATGGGACATGCCAATGGAATGTGAACAGAAGCACTGTATTTTCCCTGCATGGAAACTTTTACAAGATGGCCCGTCTTTTATTGCAGTCTCTTCCCATTTCTGCAGTAGTAGAAGCCTTTGTCTGGGTGGCATCTGCTACCACCTACATTGAGAGACCGCAGTGTAGAGCATCCACAGTGTAGAGCATCCGTGTTGGACTTTTGTTCCAGCATTGAGAGTTTAGATTTTTCCTCATCATGCTTATGTAATGTGATTCGGTAAGTGCTAGTGCTTTTGATAACATCTGGCAAGATACTAAGTAGAAAGGAATAGAAAGAGTCAGGAAGTTCAGGGAATTGTAGAATTTAAAGGAGGAAACGTTTTTCAGCAAAATTTATAAAGAGGTATCATTGAGAGCGTCATTGAATATAACAAAGGCCAGAGAAAACTTAGAATTGCAGCAAATGAAAGAAATGGCCATCACAACCACTATTAAAACCTCTGAGTCGATTAAGGTGTTCTAGAGGAAAGGTGTAATTAAGAGTCCAGTATCCAGTAAATGCATTCAATTGCACAAAATGGCTCAGAGGTAAAAAAAGAGATGACAATCTTGACTAGTCCATGGAAGCCTTATAAGTTGAACTTGCTATAATTAAGGTTGCAGGGGGTGGGAGGGAGAGGAGGCAAGCAAACAAAGAGCAAATCTGAGAAATTTATCCAGAAGGAAACAGTGAGAGGGGTCCTGGCACACAGTAATGTCTGGAGTCAGAGAGAGAGGAAGGCTATTAACACTTTCAGCGAGTGGCGCTGCAAACAAATTACAAACAGACTATGACTGTTTGAGATTTAAAATCACACTGGTGCTGTCAAACTCCTAAGCAGGAAAGAAGCTGAGAAAGAGGAACAGCCACCAAGAGAGCATGTTCTCCCATGCCCGCTTCCTGATGCGGCCAAATGAGGCTAAGGGGAACGGGAGAACCTCATTTCCATCAGCAGGAAGTGGACCGCGAGGGGACCAGGGACCCCAGAAAATGAAGAGGGGAGCTACCCGGGGAGCAGAATAGAACTCTAACCTGGCAAGGTCTTCTACTTTGAGAGGAGACCTTATCAGAGCTCTCCAGCTGCTTTCAGGACCCTGATGGCATAACTATTGCATCTCTTGCACTTGTGACTCTGAGTGTCTATTGTTGTAATTCTGTGCATGTCCTTCTATTGTATATTGGCTGATTACATATTCTTTGAATTCTGTTTTTTGAATTCAGATCTCTGGACCAAAAGGAACTACCTCTGGACTTGAAGAAGCAACAGGGGACAACCTGGTTACCTGCACGTCAAGCTGATCACAGTGAGTGGATGAGTTGTCTAGTGTTCTTGAGCGGAGCTCTGGAGTTACTTCTCTTGGTGATTTGGAAATGAACATGTTTTATAAGGAGGAAAAAGAAGAAACATTCACCATTAGAAAGGCAGACTATAGTAGATTTTAAGTCTGTTCAAAAGTATTCCAGATTTTCTCCCTTCTTAGCTCGTGGGAGAATCCTCCTTTCCCGTGCCTTTAGGTTAGGCATTGTTGTGTAGCTGTATTTGACCAAAAAATTGTGAACAGATATACTATGCGTCATTTTGAGGTGGAAGCATTTAATTATCAAGCCCGCATCAGACCTTGCAGTGTTGTGGTAATCCTGGAAACATGGGTAGGGCTGTGTCCTCCATTAGCCAGGGTCCCTAATTGACGATAATGAGCAGAGCATCCTGCTGATCTGAGGCGGACATGTGGTGTGAAAGGGTTAAACCTCGGTTATTTTCAGACTCTGAAAGTTGGCGGCTGTTCGTTGAGCAGTGTAACATACCTAATCTGACTTGATCCTGGGCATGGTTCAGGCCATGTAACTACATACGTTCTCCTACAATTGTAGGATGGCCATCATCATCAATATGCTGTATCATTTGCCCCTGAGCCCTGAACTGGCAGCTGGCTCTTCTCTGAGATTATGGACATTTCTATCATGAAGACTAGAATGGTAGCAAAGTACTTATCTCCTTCCTGGCCACACTGGGAAACAAGCACTGTCCCTCCTCCTGAGTGATTTAAAAGCAGTAAAGAACAGGCTGGAGACTGGACGTCCAGCAGAGCTGCATCCTACCTGGCTCCCCCACATCCTAACCCTTGGGTGAAATGTGGCGAGTCTGCACCATTGCTTCTTGGCTCCCCTGTCCCTGAACTGGGATAATGAAAGTGGACTTGACCATCTCCCTGGGGTGACGTTCTGAGGGCCAGCTGCGGTTGGGTGTAGACGTAGTCATGAGCTCAGATGTGCTGTAGACCTCTTGCATGAGGGAACATACACTCTCATGCTTCTTGCTATGTTCACAACTGAATCTGTGACCCTGAGATTTCATGAAAGGAGAAGTTATTGCCTCCCCACAAAAACATGTTCTATGAATACACTCAATAGTAAAACTTATTTCATCAAAGCAAGCTAAGCTCTTTCATGATTTTAGCCTTAATGGAAAAATTCTTCAACCACATGGCATATTTTCTTACCTCTCACTTAGCTGAGTGAAGATAATGTGCACCGTGGTTGGTAATTGTTTAATAATTCAGTTTATTGCTATTAAGGACCACTGCTATGCACTTGGTCCTGTGCTGGGGATTCACAGAAAAGGTCTCTCTAGGAGAGTGACATTTCAGTGAGAGATTGTAAGTGACGAAGTTAACCAAGCTTTGGAAGGGTAGAGTGGAGGGGGAGAACCTTTCAAGCACAGAGGATAGCCTTTTCAAAGTCTAGGCATAGTATGCAGATTTCAGCTCATTAGAGAATTTGAAGTAAGGCCGGTGGGGATGATGCGACAGCGGCTGGGTGAAGACTCAAGCAGAGGCCAGTTTATTCAGACACTGTAAATGTTGACCAAAAAAAATTAGATTGGATTAGGACAGTGTACCATTCAGGAGTTACTGATACTCTTACAGTTCTATTCTTTTGAAAATTACAGAATCTCAGAAACTCTGAGGCTCGTGCCTATGCCCTACCCTGCCTGTCATGCAAGAATATGTTCTGCAGCAAATTAGAATTTGCAATAAAACTTAGTTACCAGATTTATTGAGGGTCTTCTACATGTCAGACACTCTGCAAAAGAGCTGGGGGTATACATAGGCCCTTTAATTTCCAGTGATCAAGTGGTACCCAATGAGAGTAAGAATGTTTTAAAAAAAGAAAAGTAAAATCCTTATATTTGTACACACCCTTTAAATAATAATTTTTCTCTAAGTAGGAGGAAGCAGAATTGTGAATTTTAAAATTCACAAGTTATAAAATGTGTTTAATAAATAATCCATGGGAGTCAAAGGGGTAAATGCAATGAGTTCCTTAGAGAATGATAGAAGCAGAACAGATGACAAAATATAAGAAGTAGACCTCATGATTCTCCTGACAACATTTCTTTAAAAAGCCTAAGAGCAGAAAGTAGAGTGAAATAGGAGAATGGAAAGCTTGCTGCAGTTGCAGAATTTTAAGGGAGTTATTTAACATTCTCTGGGCAGAGTTCTAAAATATTCATGCATGTTGGACATAATTATGTCATTTTATTGTCCACTGTGTGTCAATGAAATGTCATTTTTTCACTGCAGCTTATATCACTTCTCCAGCAATTGGAAAATGCAAATGACTATAAACAGAGAAGTCTTAAGTGGTGAAGAATTTGTTTTATGAATCTTATAGTGGAACTTTAAAATCTGAATGCTGTACTCAGGGAATGATTGAGAACTAAATGGGCATATTTCTCTACACAAAACACAGAGTGGTCCCTTTACAGCCGTCACATTTAAAGGAACATTGAACTAATGATTAAAGGGTTCAGGAAATATCCTAGTGAAGATTGAATAGCAACTAAATTGCTATTTCCAGTCTGGAAATGACCATTGTTCTGTATTGTTTTGGAAGACTCCATTAGTACCAATGAGTAGAGGTTGTAAGGAAGCTGATTCTGTTTCAGCTCAAAGAGAGACAGCGCAGAAAATTCAGCTTTTCATGAGAAACTGTTAGAAATTGGTGGTATATTGACAGAGAGATGTTGTAACAGTTTTAAATGTGGTGAGGACAGAAAACCAGAAACCCTCCAGGAGACAGTTTGGCATCATGGAAACTACCTGTGTTTTGATGTCAACCAGATCTGGATTCAAGTCTTAACATTCCCAATTTCCTGGCTGGATGGATATTAAGGTTCCTTTAACTTTCTGAGCCTCATCTTTCCTCAGCTAAAAATAGAGATGATCTACTCAAGAGTTGCAGTTGAGACTAAATGAGATGGCATATGTAAAATTCCTAACAGATGTCCATCAAATAATAAGTATTCTGTAAAAATTCTGTTAAAGCGAGGCTTGTAGGCGGGTAGTGCAGTTCTTGCTGCGTAGTAGGTTTTCGAAAAATGTTAGACCTCTATCTTCGCATATCATTTTGATAGATTGGCTCTCATTTCTGAAACCTCCCAGGCATGTGTTTGCTTTTCACATCTATAAAATGTGTTCAAGTGAGAGTAGTTTCTGTGCCTTTCTAGTTTGAAGGCTCAGACTGTTTTCTCAACCCTGTCTATATAACAAGTCTCTCTTCATGTCTTAGGTTTGTGACAGAGAGTGTATACATGTGTTATCCACTTTTAAAATGGCAGGTTTTTCTCAGGAGAACTTCAAAAGCAGTTGAAAATGAAATGTTCGTCTTGATCCTTGTCCCAATTTAAATTAAAAGCCAAACTAGTGATATTAAATCCTAAGACAACTTTTGATTAGTCAGTCCAATTTATTTTCGTTTCGTGGTGAGAGGGGCAGGTACATTATTATATCATTGGTTTTATTTCCCTTTGTTGCAAAGAAATGAAACTTCAGTTTTAATTCTACCTGTGGCTTCCAAAAATGACACAGAGAACTGAAAATGATCTCTTGTAGTGATGAGCCTTAAAATCCCCCCTATTAACTTATTTTCTCTATCTTATCTTTATCCCTCCCCTTTTGCTGGTCATTGTCTTTACTAAGATGTCTAACTAGGGTTTTGTGATACAAATGAAAATGTACTAATTCAGAAGGCCTAAGCATAAATGCTGAGTCCTGTCAGTCATCTCTACTTACCAGTTTTTGAACATATAGGATCAATAAGCAACGCTCTTTCCTTCTACTCTTGCCAAAGCAACCTTCTCTGCAGGGGAACCTTTGAACTGTACAGCTTGATTTATGACTGGCTAGATTTATTAGTCAGAATAGGCTATGCTATGCTGTGTAACAAACAACACCAACATTTAAATGGACTAAAGAGAAAGGTCAATTCCAGCTTACATTGCATTTTCACCGATGGATGGCAGGGTTCTTCTCTGGCAGTCCAGGAGTTACAACTCCAAGCTTCCACTACAGGCGGGGCAAGTAAGATCTCACATGCTGTGTGGCCTAAAACAACAATGATGGCAGAGGGGCTCTGCACACAGCAGATCCTCACAGGCCCCACCAATGCTGAAATATGAAACAAGATGATAGGTGGAAGTAAGAGTCAATGGAGGGAGATCAACATATATCACTGTTATAATCTACAGGAGCTGCATGAAAGTATGGAGATTAAATGTGTATTCACAGCGGTCTTTTTCACATTTAACCCTACCTTGTCTCAGGCAATTGGATCATCTCACAGCCATTGGTGAATAAAGTGCAGGTATTTAAATTTTATGGAGTGATTTTACTTGTATCCTCCCATCTGAATGGGACTCTGAGTGATGAACAGGGCAGGGAATGTGGTATTCATTTCACAGAGGAGGAGATTATAACTAATATTACTGTAGAACTTTACAGTTTTTAAGACCTGTTCGCATGTATCACTTCAGTTAATCATCACAATATGAAGAGAAGGAGAAGCAAAGAGAAGAAAGGATGAGAGGAAGGAGGGGGTGGAGAACTGTATATATTTTTCATTTGAGAACTCAAATTCTTTCCATGAGTTTAAATGAATGACCCCCTTGTTCAAGAGGAATCTCCATTTCCATGGAATCATGTGTCTAAGATGGAACTTTCTCTTGAATGACTCGTGGCCTTTCTCTATCTGTAAGGAGTGGCTTATTTAATTGGTGCATTTTGGAGAAGAATTGAGAATGGTTATTTTCAGTTCTTCCTAAAATTACTACCATATCTGCCTGTGTGTTGGCTTGCTCTTATTGGCGAGATTGCCATTGCCAAGCATTCTATGGGGTAGCTTGGAGCTTTTCAGTTTAGCTTATAACTGCTAGGATTTATCAGTCAGGATTGGCTAGACTATGCTGGGTAACAAGCACCACCAACACTTCAGAAGATTAAAGAAAAGGTTTCATTTCTGTTTACATTTGTATAATAAGTGTGAGCAGAAGCCCTGCCTAATATAGACTTAATCACAATATTTTCTACTATAATTGTCAAAGCAGAAAAATGAAATGTGTCACATCACATTCTAGCTCATAAAGCTTCCATCTTTAAGTGATGTGTGGAATTCCCATTCATAGTTGAATAGCTAGAGCAAGTCACTTGGCCTGCCTAATTCCAAAGTGGGTAAAAGAATGCAATCCCCCTGCTTGCCTAGATAATCAACTACTGCACATGGTTGGTGATCAGCAGAGAGATTGCCATCCGGATTGGTGTCAAATTCAGTGGTTTTCAGTGTATTCACAGAATTATGTAATCTTACCACAATCAATATTAGAATATTTTCATCACCCCAAAGAGAAACCCATACTCATTAGTCATCAATCCATTCACTATTGATTTAATAAAACTAATCAGAAAACTGGTAAATGAAACATTAATTGCTAATTTCAAAGCAATTTGATTTTACAAACAATATAATACATATTAACTAAGAGGAAGCATTTACTTCCTTGAGCTCGAGAAGCAATGTCTCGGTCCTCAGTAGAGAGTTGGGCATGAAGGAGTGTGTTCTCCTCTGTGCCTTAGTTTTCCATGGTAGAAATCTTCTGCCATTGTGTCTTCTGGCTTTTCCAAGTTGTACTCTGCTTCTGTTTCCCCCCCTAAACAGTACTTTGTACTCATAGTTTGTTTCAAATCCTCCATGCTCTGATTTTTCCCTCTTTATCACATTCCAATACTAAAAGTTAGCATGGCAGCTTAAGTGTGTTTGAAAAGTGAAAGTTGCCCAGTTGTGTCCAACTCTCTGTGACCCCATGGACTATGCAGTCCATGAAATTCTCCAGGCTGGAACACTGGAGTGGGTAGCCTTTCTCATCTCCAAGGGATTTTGCCAACCCAGGAATCGAGCCCAGGTCTACTGCATTGCAGGTGGATTCTTTACCAGCTGAGCCACAAGGGAAGCCCTAAATGTATTTACACAGTGCCTAATATTAAAATTAACATTAATACCACCACCCTATATATATATGCAATTACCTGTATTTACATAAAGTGGCATTACATAACTTGGTTCATTTTAACTTCACAGTAATTCAGTAAGATACCCATAATTATGTTGGTTTTACAAATGGGAAAATAACACTCAGTGGTAGGTAAGACCTAAAATCAGGTTTACTGATTTTTTTTTTAATTAATTTATTTTTTTTTACTTGTTTTTGCCATACAATGTCATGATATCACCATGGGTTTACATATGCTTCCCCTCCGGAACCCCCCTCCCTCCTCCCTCCTACCCCCCCGGGAAATCTCGCTGCACCAGTCCCGAGCATCAATCCTGGGCTGGCGATTGATTAGACACATGACAATTAACATGCTTCAATGCCCTTCTCCCATAACATCCCACCCTTACCCTCATCCACGAAGTCCACGAGTCTATTCTATACATCTGTGTTCCTTTTGTTGTCTCCCATGTTGGGTTCTCGTTACTGTCTTTCTAAATTCCATATATATGCGTTAATATACTGTATTGTTGTTTTTGCTTCTGGCTTACTTCACTCTGGATAATGGGCTCCAGTTTCGTCCATCTGAGTAGAA